>CM051709.1:20169067-20341567 GCA_028022725.1 Lycodopsis pacificus
CAGAACACAGCGAGACCAGAACACAGTGAGACCAGGACACGGTGAGACCAGAACACAGTGAGACCAGGACACGGTGCAGTGAGACCAGAACACAGCGAGACCAGAACACAGCGAGACCAGAACACAGCGAGACCAGAACACAGCGAGACCAGAACACAGTGAGACCAGGACACGGTGAGACCAGAACACAGTGAGACCAGGACACGGTGCAGTGAGACCAGGGCACAGTGAGACCAGGACACGGTGCAGTGAGACCAGGACACAGTGAGACCAGGACACAGTGAGACCAGAACACAGTGAGACCAGAACACAGCGAGACCAGAACACAGCGAGACCAGAACACAGCGAAGTGAGACCAGGACACGGTGAGACTAGGACACGGTGAGACCAGGACACGGTGAGACCAGGACACGGTGCAGTGAGACCAGGACACAGTGAGACCAGAACACAGTGCAGCGAGACCAGAACACAGTGAAGTGAGACCAGAACACGGTGAGACCAGGACACAGTGAAGTGAGACCAGAACACGTGAGACCAGGACACGATGAGACTAGAACACAGTGAGACCAGGACACGGTGCAGTGAGACCAGAACATGACTAAATGAAACGTGTCACAGTCACAAAAGACTTTCACCTAAATAAAAACAAGAGAAGCTAAATAACTAGAACATGGTCCAGAACGTATCTATGAAAACTAATAATCAATGATCAGTATTCAGATGGTTTTATTATTATCAACACACTGAGATCTGGTCTCTTTGATCTTCCATACTGAAGAAGATCAAAGAGACAATAAAACCCAAGAGATACATTTAAATAAAACTCATGAATACATTACAGACCACTTTAACCCGAGTCCTCATGGATCTACATCCTCCTGTGAGACGAGACCCAGAGAAACCCAGTCCCTCAGACTCACCCTCGTTCTGGATCCAGAGCGATGGCCCTCGGCTGGTCCAGCTCCTGCCAGAACAAAACCTTCCTCAAGGACCCATCCAGCTCGGCCACCTCGATCCGATTAGTCTCCGAGTCTGTCCAGTAGAGTTTACTTCCTAACCAATCACAGGCCAGTCCGTCTGGGGAGGCCAGACCTGGGACCACGATCTGGACGACGCTGGCCTGTGATCGGTTGAAGACGGTGCGTTTGATGGCCTCCTCGCTGACGTCGCTCCAGTAGATGAGACCCTGAGAGTAGACGTAGTCCACGGCGGCGGCGTCCTCCAGCCCCCCCACCACCACCGTGGAGTTGGCCTTCTCGTGGGCCGCGTCCACCAGCCGAAGGTCCCGTCGGTTTGCATAGAGCAGCAGGGGCACGCCTGGAAGAGGTTAACATAAATAGACTTTAAACTGTGGAAAATACACAAAAATACACCGTTTAAACTGGAAAATATTGATTTCCATTGTGTGGATTTACTGTTTTCTATCAGAATAAAGGGAAATATTTAAATGATGGACGAACAAAACAAAACATTTAAAGACGAATAACCTGAAATAAATCACCACATTGATCAATAATGTAAATAGCCATAAACAGAATGTTGTTGGTTCTAGTGAGGTAAATATTAATAACATATATTAACATTCTTTGGTTTCATATCACAGAAAAATGTATATATTTTGGGCAAAACAAAACAGACTTTTTCTGTTTTCTGACCAACAGCTATTTAAATAACTGAGACAATAATCACCAGATTGATTGATGATGGAAGTAATCGTTAAATAACTTATAACCAACAGAATAAAGTCTGTATTTTACTTTTGGTTAATAACAAATGGCTTCCAGTGAATTTACAGTTATTTATCAGACAGGTTTATTATTTTATTTATGTTTTTAATATAAAAAATATTTTTATAAAGTAGCTTTTAACTTTACTGTATTTTTAAAGAGTCAAAAAACATCAAAACAATTCAGAATATTGTGGCTCATTATTAAATGAAGAATTAATAGAAATAAATGATATTAGTGTAGAATAATAAGTAAAACAGATACTGAGTTGTATTTAGAAATTGGAACATTGTTAGCAAATTAAAGAAATTAATTATTAAATAAAAATAAGTGTAAATACTAAAAAAGGAGGCAAAGAATATAAGTAAATAAAACAATAGGAACAAATCTAGAAACATTGATAAATAACTTTATTGTGTTTATTAAAGTCATATTTAGATATTGTTGAATTATAATATACATCTCTTTAAAAAGAAGTCTGATGAATTAATTACTTTATATATAACAATATGAATAATAATAACATTATTAATAATAATAAAAGTAATAACAATAACAGTGTTACTGAGCAGAAATTACCTCAGCTAGCTTGTTAGCATAACAACATGAAAACATGAACTGCTCCAGTTTGAATACAGATGAATGTGGGTCAATATGATTTAATCAATAATAACATAATAGTATCGATTAGCTCCGCTGTTAGCTTAATATCACATACATATAACGTCACAGCAAGCTGGAGGACTCGCTCGCGTAGCATTTGTTGTGCTAACTGCTGCTAGCAATGCTAATCTAAGTTACTACCACAGCGGATATCATGAATAACTGTGTTGAAATAAGACAGTTAGCATGCTAACTGCGTTAAAATAATATATAAAGTGTGAGGACAGGACTCGGTGAGAGTTTATAAATATAAAAACACATACAAACTGAAGTTAACTGTGGTTTATTTCGGCTCCTCCAGCAGTCAAACAGGCGGAGCAGCACTGATAGCATGAGGCTAACAGCTAGAGGGCCCTGATCCTCGGACCTCTCCACACACCTCAGCCCGTTAGAAGCCTCTTCTCCCGGCTGTTAACCAACACTCTCACACATCTCACCCGGAGGAACAAGAGGACTCGATGATAAACTTACCTCGTATGAGGAAACAGAAGCTAAACAACAACAAGCTCCGCAGCGCGACCCTCATCTTTCTCTTCTCTCGGCTCCTCAGCGCGGAGCTCCCATCGCTGCTACGGCCGTTTATTGTCCGGGAATGAAACACGATGTTCGGTTCAGATCTACGAGACGAGATGTAGAAATGTCCCAAAGAAGTCCATCACGGCTCGATAACTGGTTTATTCTTTATTACATATTATGTATATTATATATACGTAAACCTAACCCACTGGATCAACTCTGTGTCTCACATTGTCCTGGAGGAGGTCCGTGGTCCCCTTCCGCTGAGGAAGAAACTCCTCCTCTTCTTCACGTGACTTCACGTTAGTCTATAAAGGAACTCCACCACGATCACGTGACTTCACGTTAGTCTATAAAGGAACTCCACCACGATCACGTGACTTCACGTTAGTCTTTAAGGAACTCCACCACGATCACGTGACTTCACGTTAGTCTATAAAGGAACTCCACCACGATCACGTGACTTCACGTTAGTCTTTAAGGAACTCCACCACGGTCACGTGACTTCACGTTAGTCTATAAAGGAACTCCACCACGATCACGTGACTTCACGTTAGTCTTTAAGGAACTCCACCACGGTCACGTGACTTCACGTTAGTCTATAAAGGAACTCCACCACGATCACGTGACTTCACGTTAGTCTATAAAGGAACTCCACCGCGGTCACGTGACTTCACTTTAGTCTATAAAGGAACTCCACCACGATCACGTGACTTCACGTTAGTCTATAAAGGAACTCCACCACGATCACGTGACTTCACGTTAGTCTTTAAGGAACTCCACCACGGTCACGTGACTTCACGTTAGTCTATAAAGGAACTCCACCACGATCACGTGACTTCACGTTAGTCTATAAAGGAACTCCACCACGGTCACGTGACTTCACTTTAGTCTATAAAGGAACTCCACCACGATCACGTGACTTCACGTTAGTCTATAAAGGAACTCCACCGCGGTCACGTGACTTCACTTTAGTCTATAAAGGAACTCCACCACGATCACGTGACTTCACGTTAGTCTTTAAGGAACTCCACCACGGTCACGTGACTTCACGTTAGTCTATAAAGGAACTCCACCATGGTCACGTGACTTCACGTTAGTCTATAAAGGAACTCCACCACGATCACGTGAGTTCACGTTAGTCTTTAAGGAACTCCACCACGGTCACGTGAGTTCACGTTAGTCTTTAAGGAACTCCACCACGGTCACGTGACTTCACGTTAGTCTATGTTGGCACACTTGGGCAGAGTCCAGCTCATAGCTTTAGTTATTCATACACCAGCTTCAATACTGGTTTGTGCAGTCCAACACTAAAATCTGATTTTAAATGCAGCTCTGTGAGGATTTACTTGAGCTAGATGTTAACTAAACCTGCAAATAATATATATAGGTCATCATTTGGTCTATAAAAGATCAGCACATAGATAAATTAGGATTTCCTCAGACTCTTTTTGTCTGAAACCAAAATATATATTTTTTATTTATCATGTTCAGACAAAAGCAGCAAATTATCACATTTTAAATGATGAAACCATCAAATATTTGGATATATTTTTTAAAGAATGATTATTATCAGTAATATCATCAAGGAGCTGAAGATTAATTTTCTGTCAATCCGCTCATGAACTATTTAAATGATTCTACTTCAAATGCAATGAAAGCACAGATAAAGGGACCTTTGGTGTCTGGAGGAGGAGGCTACAGGGCCCCCTAGTGTCTGGAGGGATATATATACTATATATATATATATATACATATATATACTGTGTGTATATATATACAGTATATATACATATATACTGAACACAATATATATTGTACATATACTACATTGTACATTGTATACATATATATACTGTATATATATGTATATATACATGAAAATCATAAACAATATAAAATATAAATAACTGGAAATAAATCAGATTTTTAGGTTTAACTTAAATTGTAATTTTGAACAAAAAAGTCAAAATACTTGATTACTTAATGAAAATTTGATTAAGAGAAAATGTATGAAAGATAGAAATCATCAATACTGTAAATCAATAATCTATACTAATCTATATAAAACAACACGTAAAAAATCACATTTCTTTATTCTTTACAAGAAGAAAACATCAAATTTCCAAATTTATGCAAAAGCATCACTTCACAAAACAGGACCAGACTGTCACCATCGTTAATAATAATAATAATCAATAATCAGAGCAACAGAAGAGAAGAGCAGTCAGTGTTCATCAGGCGACTCTTCTTCATCATCAACATCATCATAGGAAAATAGTGAAAAAGAAGCTTCAGAAGATCATATTTATCAAAAACACACAAAAGTGCATCAACGTTCAAAAGATCAATAATCTAAATCTTCATCATCGTGTGAAACGATTTACAAAACCAGCACAGTGAGTTCAGAGGAGGACATGCAGGAGGAAGTCATGAGGAGGAGGAGGGAGAGGAGGAAGAGGAGGGAGAGGAAGAAGAGGAGGAAGAGGAGGAAGAAGAGGAGGGAGAGGAGGAGGGAGAGGAGGAAGAAGAGGAGGAGGAGGGAGAGGAGGAGGGAGAGGAGGAAGAAGAGGAGGAGGAAGAAGAGGAGGAGGAGGAAGAAGAGGAGGAAGAGGAGGAAGGAGAGGAAGAAGAGGAGGAAGGAGAGGAAGAAGAGGAGGAGGAAGAGGAAGAGGAGGAGGGAGAGGAGGAAGAAGAGGAGGAAGAGGAGGAGGAGGAGGAAGAAGAGGAGGAAGAGGAGGAAGGAGAGGAAGAAGAGGAGGAGGAGGAAGAGGAAGAAGAGGAGGAGGAGGGAGAGGAGGAGGGAGAGGAGGAAGAAGAGGAGGAGAAGGAGGGAGAGGAGGAGGGAAGAAGAGGAGGAGGAGGAGGAGGAGGAGGAGGAGGAGGGAGAAGAGGAAGAGGAGGAGGAGGGAGAAGAGGAGGAGGAAGAAGAGGAGGCTCCTCATTGGCTTCCTGAGATTCAGGGAACAATAATATTGCAGTTTGTTCTTTGTGTTCAAAGAGAAATCAATCAGCTGATCAGTTCATCAACATCAAACGCGTCGTTTTACTGAGAGATCGTTTTTATGTCGTGATGTTTTTTAAAAGTCTTTAACTTTTGACTGAATAAATAGCGAGAATAATCTGAGAAAAACATCTTAAGAGAATGAAAACAAGAAACGTTTGATGTGATAACGAGAAACAAATATTCAGTTTATCGCGTCTTCAAAAGTGAACGTGAGAAAAAAGACGTGACGACAAACGTGATAAAAGACACAAAGTTACGTGATATATAAATTCTATATCATTGTTTTCATCGTGATTCTTGATTTGTCATTTGGTGCATTTTTATTTGTGGAAATAACCAAAGAGGATAAAATATCTGTGTCTTTTTAAATCGACTGTATGACAATAAACAGAAGTTTGTTGAGATGAAGTCATTAATGTTCTTCAGATGACTTCATTAACGGTTTGTCATTATTTCTCATCACTGCACAGTTTACGATCATGTTACACTCGTGGTGTAACATGATCGTAAACTGTGCGGTGATGAAACATGACGAACACCCTTCGGCCAATCAGGGTCGAGTACTCTCCACGTAGCCGTTCCCTTATTGTTTGATGTGGTCATGTGGTCATGTGGATTCTCCAGCTCCGTCACACCTCGTAGTGCAGGTCGTTGAGCTCCAGTCTCGTGTAGTGCCGTCTGTCGAAGGACTCCATCGCTTTGCGGCCTCCGACGGCCAGAGCCAGCGTGAGCACGGCGAGCCCGAGCACCGTGAGCGCCACCGCGCCGCTCTTCAGCGCGCCTCGCGTTGCCGACGATGTCGCAGACGATGTCGCCGACTTCCCGCGGCCGGCGCTGGAGTTCTGGAGGGCCTGGTCGGACTGGACGGCGCCTTTGGGGACGATCACCAGACTCGCTGGTGGACTCGTCTTCGTGGTGGACAGATCAGTGGTGGTGGTCGGAGCAGGAAGAGGAGTCGTAGTGGTGGTGGTGGCAGGAGGAGTAGTAGTAGTACTAGTAGTAGTGGTGGTGGTGGCAGGAGTAGTAGTAGTACTAGTAGTAGTGGTGGTGGTGGCAGGAGTAGTAGTAGTAGTAGTAGTAGTAGTGGTGGTGGCAGGAGTAGTAGTAGTAGTACTAGTAGTAGTGGTGGTGGCAGGAGTAGTAGTAGTAGTAGTGGTAGTGGTTGGAGCAGGAGCAGTAGTAGTACTAGCAGTAGTAGTAGTAGTGGGAGTGGTAGTGGTTGGAGCAGGAGCAGTAGTCGTGGGAGTTGTAGTTGGAGTAGTTTCAGTGGTGGGCTGTGGTTTGTCACTAGTTCTTGGTGCAGCCTCCCTCTTGGCCGTGACAACAGGAAGTGATGTGGTGGAGCTCTGCGTCGGCCGGGTGGAGGTAATGGTGCCGACGGGATGAGGCTTCACTTTCTTGGCTGTTTTGTTTTTCTTTTTGCTGGTTTTGTTTGGCTTCTTCGTGGTGGTGGCTGCAGTAGAAGTAGTTGTAGAAGCTGCTGTTGTAGTTGTGGTCGTGGTGGGTGCTGGAGTGGTGATGATGATGAATGGAGGTGCTGTAGTGGTGGCGGGAGCTTGCGTGGTGGTGGTTGTTGTGGTGGTGGTTGGAGCCGTGGTTGTGGTTGTGGTTGCTGGTGTTGTGGTGCGTTGTGTGGTTCTTGGTGTGGTTGTGGCCGGTGTGGTGGAGGTGGTGGTGGTTGGTTCCGTGGTGGTCGTCATGGTTAAGGGTCTCACTGTGGTCGGATGAATTAAACCTGTGAAGAAACACAGTGAAATGTTAAAGAAGCAAAGAAACAGGAAGCTGAACTTCAGCATCACAAATATACCTGAGCAGGTAGTGTTGAGATTCCACCGTGTGCTCTGAACAAAGTCAAAAGCCTGATTTGAGTTTAAGATAACACAAAAGCTCCAGGTCTGAGCTCTCATTGGACGAGAGCCGCAGACTCCACAGGACTTCCTCTGCCTGTCACTGAAACCATAAAACTCTGAAACATTCCACGTAATTCGATTCGCATGCAAAGAGGCACAGAAACAATGCTGCTTTTGAAGAAACCCTCGGTGACAGTGTGATGATAAAAAATGTTTTAACATGTCCTCCTGACATTTTCTGTGTGATATGTTGATGTTAGAAAATTCATTTGTACAGGCGTCTAGATGTCTGGACACTTTGACTGTTCGTTCTGGTAAAGAATGAAGTGTTCTTTCTACAATCAACTGCTTCTTAATAGACTAAACATTTCTGTAGACCTAATGTCAGTGAAGGTTCGCACAGGGACACACGCCCCCACCTTTCTGTCTTGAGTCTCCTGTGCTTTATCTGTCTCCTCTGTGCTGGCCTGTATAAATACCTTGTTTTGATTTTGTGTCTCTAGAGCACGAGCACATTTCACTACAATACGTGACGGTGGTTGTGTTCTCTGTTTGCAAACATTAAATTGACTTTTTGAAACTTTGATCATTCATCAAGACTCTGTTGATGTTAAACACTTTGGATAAAACCAACTTCACTCCTGCACTTCTACAAGGAAATATTCCACAACAATTTGGCGTCACGAACAGGATATGCTGACCGTCGGTCAGGCTCCAGAGAACCGTCCGGAGGAAAGGCGCCTTTTCCCAGGATAACACAACCAGTTTCCTGTCTCATACCTCCTTAGACCAGAGAGAAAGACCGGCGGAAACCGAGTAGACCTGATTGACGGCACGCGTATCCAACGAAAATAATTAATTTCTACAAATCGGGTAAGAAGTTGAAATTCCAATTGTAAACTGTAAACATAAATCTGTAAAGACGTAAAACGTAACAGACACAGATGAGTGATCAAGGAGTCATTATTATTTGGGGAATACAACTGTTTCTGACATTGGTATGGTTGTTTTATGAGTTCTTCATGTGACTCCACTAGGTTTCTGACGTATTATTTCATGTGATTTTATGAGGAGAACGAAATGACATTTTACGATAACGATTTTAACTCAAAATAATGGAGCTTTTTGAGATCGTAACATTGATCGTGTCTCTACTCAAGGTGAAATAAGATTTGTTGTTATTTACCTTTATACGTGAATTCTACTAATGCACTTGATAGAATAAGATTCGTCGGTAATAACGTAATACGTGAATTTCAAACAAAGGTTTTTCTGAAGTTTTTATCCTATGAATAAAATAAACAAAGGTTTTTCTGAAGTTTTTATCCTATGAATAAAATAAACAAAGGTTTTTCTGAAGTTTTTATCCTATGAATAAAAGAAACAAGGTTTTGTGAAGTTTTCCTATGTATAAAGAACCTCAACTTTGCAGTGACGATTGCATTGTACGAAGATAACGTCGACGTCCACACCAGATGAACATGGGTGGCAAAAAGTGCAAAATCCGCGGAACCAGAAGGTCCGATTGTTGAATTAATGCGACAGAAGCACGGAGAGTCATGTTTGGAATGTCTTCCATACTGGTCAGGGGAGTTTGGGTTTCCAGAAAATGGCTCATTAAGTGCCGCTAAACTTAAAATGTTACGAGGGGATTTAGAAGGTATGTATAAAATATGTATATAATAATAATAATAATAATGAATATATGGGAAAAAGAGTGCGAATATAGGGAAAGAAAGCGATGATGAAGCAAATGACCTGTTTGAAAGAAGAAAAGAAAAGCGTTGACACCACACACACACATACACACACACACACTCAAATTTCTTTTTTCTTCTTCCATGTATCCGAGCCTCACGGGTGCGAGCGGTCCGCTTCTCGACGTGTGTCCTCGACCTTTCCCGCAGCCCGTCGTCCAACCCGACCCCAGACCTCCGCCGCCTCCTCCTCCAGAACACGGACCCAAAGCCGCCCAGCCAGACACACGCCAGCACCGCGAACGACAACGCGTGGCTGTAGACAGTAACGCGGCGTACCAACAGGACCCATCTTCTCCACCCTCAGCCTCTGACCCATTCTCACACCCCCCCACAGCACAGCACCACATGGAGCGGCTCTGCAGGACGCTCCACTGACGTCCTCAGCCCAAACACCCCCCTGAACGTGAAACCTGATGATGAATTCACTTTCAGTGCCCCGATGATTCAAGTACCAGGAGTTGACGGTGCTCCAGGGCTCGTGTTCAGAGCCTGGACACAAGCTGACATTCTGCTTGCCTCATCACATCTGCCAAGCATCCACAACGGTACAGCGTTTGCAAAAGACTTCCTGATATTCTGTAAAGAATTTATGCCCACAGGTCCAGAGGTCCATAGACTGCTGGTTAAACATGTCGGCCCGACTGACTTCAGCAAAATCAGAACTGTTGTCACCGGAGATGGCTGCGATTCCAGATTGATGAAACTCGACTGGGGCGACAACGAGAACGGACCCTACAGAACCTTCATCAACGCTGTCTGTGCTGAGATCGCCCTCAGATTTCCATCCAAAGTCAACATGGCTCTCATCAATTCCACCAGACAAGGTAAAACCGAAGATGTTACGTCCTATCATCAACATTTAATGTCTGCATTCCAAACACACAGTGGTCTTGAGGAGCCAGGTGACAAAAGCATCATGACTGTGTGGGAAACACATCTCAAAAACGCCTTTGTCAACGGACTGCTGCCCGACGTCAAAGCCGCCACTGAACGCTCTGTGATCGGCCTGGAAGACGCCCAACTCGACGAGGTGGTAAAACATGCACGCCACAATTACAAAATGTTTAATGACAATCAGACACGCCAGGACAAGCACAGTAAACAGACTGGTGAAAAGGCTCAACGTGCCATGCTTCAAGCTGTCCAGCAGATGACGCTAGGCGCAGAGGGAGGGAAACCAACTCCTCCTTACCAGCCACGTAATAACTATGGGCGGGGCAGACAGAGGAGCAGAGGAAGGGGGATGAACCGTGGTAGAGGGCGTTTCCAAAATGGCCGCCAAAGCGGAGTTTCTCGCCAGCAACCCAACGAATGTATCAACTGTGGCGAAACTGGTCATTGGTACAATGACTGTCCTCACCATTTCAACCAGGGAGATCCTCGGCATCGAAACACAGGAGAGGAGGGGGGACGTGACTCATTCGGCACCTCAGACTGATGTGATGCGGGGGGGGAAGACGACGCACGGACGAGGGGAGCGGCTTCCTGCCATTGTTATATTGTTATGGGTATGTTTATTCACAAGGGGTTTCTGGTTTCACAGTAACTGAAAAATGTAGTTGTCCTATGACGAGTGTGCACACTGACTGACTGACTGACCTGACTGACGGAAAACCTGACATTACCTGACATCGTTTTTACTTTCGCCACTCTGTCTCATTAATCTGATGGGCAGAGCGCTTATGGCATTTGTTTGACATCATCTCCTGACGGACTGAAAGTGATTAGACACCGAGCCACACAGCACATGATGCAGATGGCTGCCCCTTTTCCACTTCATGTTTATGAATGGTGGATTCCTGTTGAAGAAGCGACACGACTTGTTCAAGCAGTTGACACTCGTGTCTCACCTCATGCAGAACGCATGAATCCAGAACATCTCCACTGCACCTCCTATGTCTCTGAGGGTGCAGATGAATCCTACGAGGATACGTTTTTTGAAGGCATCAAGGATGCTATTGTGTGTTCCACCTTGTTTTGGTCAACATACAAATCTGCTGTTTCTGTGTCTCTCTCTCCCACGCAGAAAGAACTATTTCAAGTGGCAGACTCGTCTCCTCACATCTCGCTGTCCAAAGGTCGAAATGACCAATGGCGAGATCTGGGACCGTTCGTGGCACAATGCGAAGTGCTCACTGACTGGGAATCAACAAATGATCCACTCGTGTTACGCTCAAAGTCGACTGGGTTCCATCGTTGTTTTTGTGTTCTTCTGACGGCAGCTTCACGTTCTGTCTATGTTTTTCATGAACATTACAACGGAACTCTGCTGGACGGATAGAAGAGAACGGATAACTTCTATTCCCCGTTCTCTCACCGTTAACGTCATACGGAAGTAGAATCCCTTCATTTCCGAGGATAAACTCTCGAGCAAACAGAGTTCATCTCCGCGCAGCTGGAAGCTCCGGATCCCGAGTTTAACCCAGAAACTCGAAGAACCACATCGACCGCTACGAAGTCATCTCACAGTAAGAGTCTTGTGTCTGGGCAGGGTTCAGGTCGTAGTGCGTTTATTACCTTGTTTGTTTTGTTATAACGCGTTCTTGTGTGTTGATGGACCGCCGAGTTCCGTCAGCGCTGTGAAGAACCGACTGCTGTGTTGATACTGTTGTAATCGTGTCGTGTTAGATCATCACTGGGAGGGAAGTTGGTAACTGTTGTTTTGTCAGTTCAAAGATCAGAACCAGTCAGGGTTCTGCGTGATAGAGAAACAATCTGGGTTCTCCGTGCTGGTGAGGATCTGCCGTGTTTTGATCAATGTTATTAAAACGTAACAAACTCTGTTATACTTTAAAGAGCAGTTTTCTGTGATTACTCTGCATCTGCATGTGTATTGTGACTATAGCTGATATCAAACCTTCACTGTTCACTCTGAATGTGTAATAGTACTTTGACTATAGTACCTGAACAGGTAGAGAACAAAGTACCTGAGCAGGTAGTGAACAGAGTACCTGAACAGGTAGCGAGCAGAGTACCTGAGCAGGTAGAGAACAGAATACCTGAACAGGTAGAGGACAGAGTACCTGAACAGGTAGTGAACAGAGTACCTGAGCGGGTAGTGAACAGAGTACCTGAGCGGGTAGCGAGCAGAGTACCTGAACGGGTAGCGAACAGAGTACCTGAGCAGGTAGAGAACAGAGTACCTGAGCAGGTAGTGAAGAGAGTACCTGAACAGGTAGTGAACAGAGTACCTGAACAGGTAGAGAATAGAGTACCTGAACAGGTAGAGAACAGAGTACCTGAGCAGGTAGAGAACAGAGTACCTGAACAGGTAGAGAACAGAGTACCTGAACAGGTAGTGAACAGAGTACCTGAGCAGGTAGATAACAGAGTACCTGAACAGGTAGTGAACAGAGTACCTGAACAGGTAGAGAACAGAGTACCTGAACAGGTAGATAACAGAGTACATGAACAGGTAGTGAACAGAGTACCTGAACAGGTAGATAACAGAGTACCTGAGCAGGTAGAGGACAGAGTACCTGAGCAGGTAGAGGACAGAGTACCTGAGCAGGTAGAGAACAGAGTACCCGAACAGGTAGAGAACAGAGTACCTGAACAAGTAGTGAACAGAGTACCTGAGCAGGTAGTGAACAGAGTACCTGAGTAGGTAGTGAACAGAGTACCTGAACAGGTAGAGAACAGAGTACCTGAGCAGGTAGAGAACAGAGTACCTGAACAAGTAGAGGACAGAGTACCTGAGCAGGTAGAGAACAGAGTACCTGAACAGGTAGAGAACAGAGTACCTGAGCAGGTAGAGAACAGAGTACCTGAGCAGGTAGAGAACAGAGTACCCGAACAGGTAGAGAACAGAGTACCTGAACAAGTAGTGAACAGAGTACCTGAGCAGGTAGTGAACAGAGTACCTGAGTAGGTAGTGAACAGAGTACCTGAACAGGTAGATAACAGAGTACCTGAACAGGTAGAGGACAGAGTACCTGAGCAGGTAGAGGACAGAGTACCTGAACAGGTAGAGAACAGAGTACCTGAGCAGGTAGAGAACAGAGTACCCGAACAGGTAGAGAACAGAGTACCTGAACAAGTAGTGAACAGAGTACCTGAGCAGGTAGTGAACAGAGTACCTGAGTAGGTAGTGAACAGAGTACCTGAGCAGGTAGTGAACAGAGTACCTGAACAGGTAGAGAACCTGAGCATGTAGAGAACAGAGTACATGAGCAGGTAGTGAACAGAGTACCTGAACAGGTAGTGAACAGAGTACCTGAACAGGTAGAGAACAGAGTACATGAGCAGGTAGTGAACAGAGTACCTGAACAGGTAGTGAACAGAGTACCTGAGCAGGTAGTGAACAGAGTACCTGAGCAGGTAGAGAACAGAGTACCTGAGCGGTACCTCACCTTTGTAGATGTCGTAGGTGTTGGTGCCGTCCTGAGCCTTCATTAAAGGACAGTCCTGCTCCGTCTGACAGTGGAACAGTAAGCAGTTATCTTCCCCGGCGTGTTTGTTGTCGTTGAACACGGCCATGTTGCATTTGGCGCCTTCAGAAACACAGAAACAGTGGAGAGTTTATTGATATATATATATGAAGATGCACAGGTAGAGCTGGTAGAGCTGGATGTGCTGGGTTTCAGGTCTCAGGTAGTCTCACCTGGTTTCACGTCCTCTGAGCAGCAGGCGAGGACACAGTCCCTCTCAGACCGGACCACGCGGCCGCCCATCGCCGTGGTCGTCCTGTTCAGCACCTGTCTGACGTTCACGATGGCGCTCTGGTGTTGTCTGGAGAAACACGTCTCCGGCTCCACGCCGGACACAGGAAGTGATGTCATCAGCAGCAGCAGCAGATGCACCGCGGCGATGGGCGGCCTTAGAGTCCATGATGAGGGCAGAGTGTTCGCTGGAGGAGTCATGTTCACCTGATGCTGATTAACTGAAGTCAGAAATAAAGTGAAACTAAAATTATTATTGTTATTATTACGTAACATCACAAAACGTTGTAAATATTTTTTAAGACTTTATAAGCTCGTCAGTTCGTCTCTGAGACGGTTTTCTGCTACGTCAGCGTCTTCAGAACAAACTAACTAAATTAGTTCAATCTGAGGAGTAAAAATAGAAATCTAAAAATGAACACGACTCCTTCAGGAGACAGAAAAAGAAGCTTCTATTTTTAGATCTTCTGAGAGTGGACGAGGTCGGTCGGGTTTTAAAGACGGAGATTTAAAATCAGATGAAATAAAAGCTGTTCAGAACAGAAACTCACCGAAGAGACGCTGAGATCTGTCCTCCATCTGGAGGTCCAGAGTCCTCTGAGCTGGACTTTAGTCTCCTGTGAGGACAGAGACTCATTATGTGTCTTATCTCCTTAAGAGACACTATCTGACCCGTTATCAGAGACCTGCACCCAGTTCAGACCTGCTACTGTGTAGCCCCGCCGCTAAAGCAGGGGATGCTTTATGGTCTGTGTGACTCTAAATGGACCATGAACATCATGCTGTATTGAAGAAGACTTGAAACTAGAGATTGAGACATAAACTCATGTTTACAATGTTTACTGAGGGAATAAATCAAGAGAGAAGTAGAGTCATTTTCTATAGACTTCTATACAACCAGAGGAGTCACCCCCTGGTGGCCACTAGAGAGAATGCAGCATTAACACATGCCGAACCAGAGGTTTGTCTCATTCTAAACTTCTTCTATTACTCTTTTAAACCTTAACCTCACCAGACCAGATCAACAGCTTCTTTATTACCTTTCACAATAAAAGCCTGTTCACAAGAAGGAACTGAAAGTTACTCAATTCAGCATTTGGCTAAAAAGGAAACTCAATGAAATATGAATTGTATCTTATACAACAGTTTACATCAAACAGAGGACACAACAGCATTCTAGTAGTTCGTCCTCGACACAAACCTCTTCAAACGTTTTCGTCATGAATTCACATCTCAGTATGAACAGTTTAATCTTTACGTCCCGTAGCGTAAAGGCTGTAAGTGTATATTTATATTTATAACATATGACCTTTCTGTCACACTGAAGCAGTTATCTTTATGCTGTATAACACCAGACTCTATTGACAAAAACGGCAATTTTACCTCAATCTTTGTGTTATTGTGTGACTTTGGTGTTTAAAGGTTTGATTAAGTTTAGCTTAATTTAACTGATTATTTAACTAAAATTCGGCACTATAATGATTACAGGATATTGTTATTTTTTTACGTGCTTTGTCATTATTGGTCTTCCATACACACGCGTCTCTATCGGACACAATGAGCTGCTAGCTTAAAGACAAAGATAAAGATAACGTTATTAAATATGGCGGTGAAAAGCAGCGAGTCTGGTAAACAGCTTCACGACAGACAGCTGGTTCCTGTCTTTGTGTCTCTGGTCTCTTCTGCTTCATTCCCAGGAACACCTGCCGCTCACACGGCTCTGTACTGGTGTTAATGCCGCTAACGTGACAAGATAAAACAACCATAATAACCGGAACATAAAGCGTCGTTTTCCCGCCTAAACTCCGCGGTTCTACCTGTATTTACTCAGATTAAGTCGCGTGCATCATCATGGATCCGTCGGTCCGTCGATGAGTCCGGTGAAGGATCCAGTTAAACCGGTTCAGTCCGAGTCAGAAGCTCCACTATCCCGAGACGACCCGAGTCAGAGATCCTCCCGAAGGAAAGACGAACCCTTTAAATGTATCAATGTGTAAATGAAATGATGATTATTATTAAGCGACTCCAGGAGGATGAACTAGATCACGTGATGGCTGATGAGAGGAAGAAGAAGGAGAAGAAGCTTCAGTCTTCTGACTCATTTTAGCCTTTGTGCTCTGGAGGGGGGGGGGATCATCACTGATCACATGATCAATAACTGATCACATGATCAATAACATGTTTATGAACATTAAAGATCAATAATACCTTTAAAACACTGTTATAAATAAGAATCTCTGTTAATAAGTTTATATTCAGGTTCATTAATAAGTAAAGAAAAACACTTCAAATGTACAGAAGATCATTTACGTCTAGAAAAGATTAAACATGAGTTAAAATCATGAGGTCGTAATATTACTATGAGATGTATGGAAAAAATGAAATACAATTTAAATTCATAAAACGACAAAAGTCAAAAGTGAAATATTAAGTAACAATGTTTACATTTGTAACGTTTTGGGGAAATATTAATACAAATAATGACTTCAGTAAAATGTTTGACACACTGGGAGAAAAATTATGAAATTTTGATTAAAAAAATGAATCTGTTAATGTCAGCAGTTTATATTCAGGTTCATTAATAATTAAAGACGATGAAAGAAAAACACTCAAGACAAAAGTATGGAAGATCATTAACGTCTAGAACAAAACAAAAGAACATGAGATATTCAGTCAAAACTATGAAATAGAATATTTGTGTTAAATGTATAGAAAGAATAGATGAAATGTTAAAGGCAAGGCAAGTTTATTTGTACAGCACATTTCAACAACAAGGTAATTCAAAGTGCTTCACATAAAACCATTAAAAGCATCAAAACATAAGGCAAAAGAAAAGGAGATTTAAAAACAATTAAGAACATTCATTAAAACATTAAAAAACAGTGTAAGAAATAAAACGCAGTAGTAAAATGCAGAAATGCAGAAAATTGATTAATATATTAATTGAGTGTGGTTCAATTAAAGGCAGCAGCAAACAGAAAAGTCTTCAGTCTTGATTTAAAGGAGCTGAGGGTCTCAGCAGACCTGCAGCTTTCTGGGACTTTGTTCCAGATATGTGGACCAGAAAAACTGAACGCTGCTTCTCCATGTTTAGTTCTGACTCTGGGAACAGAAAGTAGGCCGGTCCCAGACGACCTGAGGGGTCGGGATGGTTCATAAGGGAACAGAAAGTAGGCCGGTCCCAGACGAGCTGAGGGGTCGGGATGGTTCATAAGGGAACAGGAAGTAGACCGGTCCCAGACGACCTGAGGGGTCGGGATGGTTCATAAGGGAACAGAAAGTAGGCCGGTCCCAGACGACCTGAGGGGTCGGGATGGTTCATAAGGGAACAGGAAGTAGACCGGTCCCAGACGACCTGAGGGGTCGGGATGGTTCATAAGGGAACAGGAAGTAGACCGGTCCCAGACGACCTGAGGGGTCGGGATGGTTCATAAGGGAACAGGAAGTAGACCGGTCCCAGACGACCTGAGGGGTCGGGATGGTTCATAAGGGAACAGGAAGTAGACCGGTCCCAGACGACCTGAGGGGTCGGGATGGTTCATAAGGGAACAGGAAGTAGACCGGTCCCAGACGACCTGAGGGGTCGGGATGGTTCATAAGGTAGCAGCAGATCAGAGATGTATTTTGGCCCTAAACCATTCAGTGCTTTATAAACCAACAGCAGGATTTTAAAGTCAATTCTTTGTTGGACAGGAAGCCAGTGCAAAGACATCAGAACTGGAGTGATGTGATCCACCCTCCTGGTCTTAGTGAGGACTCGAGCTGCAGCGTTCTGAATCAGCTGCAGCTTTCTGACGGACTTTTTACAGAGACCTGTGAACACACCGTTACAGTAGTCCAGTCTGCTGAAGATAAATGCGTGGACAAGTTTTTCCAAATCCTGTTGAGACATAAGTCCTCTAATCCTTGATATGTTCTTCAGGTGATAGTAGGCTGATTTTGTAATTGTCTTGATATGGCTGTTCAGGTTGAGGTCTGAATCCATAACTACACCTAGATTTCTGGCTTGTTTGTGGGTTTTAACATCAGTGATTGAAGCTGAGCGGTGATTTTCAATCGTTCATCCTTGGTACCAAAAACAATTACTTCTGTTTTATCTTTGCTGGTGACATAGTTATGTAGATTTGTGTGTCGTCTGCATAATTATGATAACACACTTTGTTGTTTTCCATAATCTGAGCTAGTGGAAGCATGTAGATGTTGAACAGAAGAGGCCCCAGTGTTGAACCTTGGGGAACACCACATGTCATTCTAGTCAGCTCTGATGTGTAATCAGCTACAGACACAAAGTATTCTGTCCTTCAAGTAGGATTCAAACCAGTTAAGTGCTGTGCAGAGAGTCCCACCCAGATGTTTCGTCTTTCTAGGAGTATGGCATGGTCGACCGTGTCGAATGCAGCACTGAGATCCAGTAACACTAAGACTGAACTTCTGCCATTGTCTGTGTTTAAGTGGATGTCGTTGAAAACCTTAACAAGAGCAGTTTCAGTGCTGTGGTGCTGTCGAAAGCCTGACTGGAAAACATCAAAGCATAAAAAAAAAAAACATAAAAAAGTCAAAATTATGAAACTAAGTCAACATTTAAATATTAAGTTAAAATAATTACGTTTGCAACATTTTCAGTGAAAAATATTAATAGAAATGACTTTAATTTAAAATGATGACGGAGTCGGAGAACATTATGAAAGTTAAATTAATGTTTCTATTTTTGTGGTCTCATGAGGAATGTGTGATGTCACAATATTAGAATGAAACAAAGAACAGGAAGTTAAAATCAGCCTTGAACGGTTTAATAAAACAAACAGTCGGTTCATGTTCTCAATGACTTGTATTATTGTGACAGTGATTCTATGGAAGGCAAAGAAACTCAACTCCAAAAGATGTAAATGACAAAACTCAAAACAACATATTTTGTGTTAAATAGTTAAATTATGAGACAGGACTTTAAATTATTATCACTTACTGAATCTAAATTATCAGCTCTGTGTCATAATTTTATCAAAACTATGAGCAAATATAAATAAAAAATCTTCACCTAAAAAGATGCTTTGACTTTGAGCCAAAATGACGTTTTAAAAGTTTAATTTCAAAAACATGTTAACGTCTTTTAACATTTAGTTTGACTCACTGAGAACTTTGACTTGATGAATGAAACATTCAGTATCTTATGTGAGAGTGGTTCTGGTGGTCCTGGTGGTTCTGGTGGTCCTGGTGGTCCTGGTGGTCCTGGTGGTTCTGGTCTTCAGCCTCTTGGATCTTTGTCTTCATAGAAACATGAGCGTTGGTTCAGAGCTCAGTTCATCGTTTCCACGTCGTCCATCTCTTGGTCCTCCGGAGGTCCAGCTGCTCTCTTCTTCTTCTTCTTCTTCTTCTTCTGCTGCTGCTGCTGCTTCGTCTCGGTTGGATCCGATGAGGAGTCCTGCTTCTTCTTCGGTGGTTCTGCTGCGACTGAAGAGAAGCATCAGAGGAATTTTAAACAACTTTGATATGATATTTGATAGAGTTGATATGAATATGTAAAGAAAGACGTTGAATCAGTAAAGTCAACAATCGTGATTTATTTAAGACTTTCTGCCGTTCAAGAAACAATATTTGTTTACAAATAAATAATAAAGAAATGTTGATGCTTTTTAATGAATTGTCTTTTTCTTTCACAAAACAACAGAAAAGAGCCGATAAGAGTATTGATTATAGTACTAGTGCTGATAGTAGTAGTACTGATAATACTAGTATTGATAGTACTAGTACTGATAATAGTACTAGTACTGATAGTACTAGTACTGATAATAGCACTAGTATTGATAGTACTAGTACTGATAATAGTACTAGTACTCTCCTAAGGAGAGAGGAGAGAAGAGAGGAGAGAGGAGAGAGGGAGAGAAGGAGAGGGAGAGGATGTTAATATACAGTTTAATATTCATAACATGTGGAGCCTCCATTAATAACACTTGTCGACACTTAACATGTTGGGCGTATTGATTATATTGTTTTTCAATTTTTGAAAAATAAATAATCAAAGAATTCAACTTGTTTTATTTCTTTGTAATGATGAATGTCACAATAAGTGTTGTTCTGCAGTAGTCATGTTCTATTATCTCTGCTTCTGCTCATGATGGTTCTGTTTCCATGTTCAGCGGGTCACTCAGTGTTTAGGCATCACTGACCTTCCATACCGGCCTTGTCTGTCTGCATGTGCTGAAGCTGCTTCAGAAGTTTTCTCTTCTTCTTTCCAGACAAAGTGATGTTCGCCCGCTGACTCGACCTGAAACACAAACACGTTTATTCTGCGTCTAACATGAGAAGAAGAGACTTCTGCTTCTATTCATCACGTACTTCCTCTTCTTCAGGTGGTGGATGGTGATCAGACCTTCGTCCACCACGGCTCCCACGATCATGTGTCTCTTCCTCTTCTCTCGGCTCAGAACTCGCCGACGCTTCAAGACGTTCTTAGCGAGTTCCTGCAGGACGACAACAAAAAGAAAAACTTGAACGAGACGGATTTAATATTCAGGTCGTCAGAGAAAAAGTGAACTAATAACGCGTTATTATCGCGTTAACGCATTCATTCATTGACGCCGACAATTATTTTATAGCGCGTTAACGCATTGTTTTATTTTGAAAGTGTTGCTCACTGGCAGCGGTGGAGGAACGGAGACGACTGGACGTCGCTGGTGACGTCACAGACTCTCACATGTTAGTGCAGCTCTACGCTGACGTTCACCGTGAACGCATTCAAACGCACAGATCACAGTGATGAAGAGTAGAGCTGCATCACAGTGATGAAGAGTAGAGCTGCATCACAGTGATGAAGAGTAGAGCTGCATCATAGTGATGAAGAGTAGAGCTGCATCACAGTGATGAAGAGTAGAGCTGCATCATAGTGATGAAGAGTAGAGCTGCATCACAGTGATGAAGAGTAGAGCTGCATCACAGTGATGAAGAGTAGCGCTGCATCACATGCTCTGACTGTGATGAAGACAACACACACATGTAGATGAACGTGTGAAACGTGTTGTTCTGTTCACAGCAGTGGAATGTTTCACACACTGAGCACAGAGATAGAACTGCTGCTGCTGCTGCTCACAACAACCTGATGTGTTCAACGTGTTCACACACAATGTTGTTCACCTGTAGTTCAGAGAGCAGCACTTCAAAATAACAGTGCACAATACACTACTTTATAATTCATTGTTGAACTTTGCCATAACATTAATGAGATTAATCACGATTAAAAATTGTAATCGTTGCCCAGCACTAATAAATACATATATAATGTGACTTAATATCATGAGAAGTACTCTCATCCTTTACTTGAGGAAAAGTAATTTAGTAGAAATAATCAATATATACTCAAAGTAAAAGTACTCTATGCAGAATGGGTACTTTTAAAACGGTATAATATAAAGACACAGACTATAAAAAGGCAGTAAAATAAATGGCTAAGCTAAGCTAGCTAGAAGTAGCCGTGTTTACGTTAGCCGTCCACATGCTAGCTGCTAGCTGTTAGCTTCTAGCCGCTAGCTGTTTAACTGTCCGGTTACAGTTCGTTCTTCTCTGTTTAAAAGCGTCGTGTTCTCTCTCGTCTCGTATCGACATTGAACGTTGTTTCTTATTGATATTAAAAGTCGTTTCTTACAGTTTTCGGTCTGTTTATTTTTCCTCCTGGAGCCATGTTGGTCTCACGTGGGAAGAGTTGAGCTTCTTCTTCTGCTCTTTAAATGACGGACAGACCTCCGGACGGACGGCTCTTTACTGCCCCCTCAGGTCTGTCCACGTATTACAGCCACAGTGATAAATACAGACTAAAATACTCATTATGAGTAAAAGTGATGCAGTTTAATTAACTGCTTTTACATCATTGAAGGAGAGTTTCTGTGAAATGATCAAAAAGCCAATAAACTGTTTAGCATTGAAGTAAAATAAGGAAAGAAGTATTTGCAACTAAATGTACTTGAAGTATCCAAAGTAAAATACTTAATCATAATACAGAGTAACTATATCATCACCATATTTATTATATTATATTGTTTATATTACATAACAATAAAAAATATATCAATAATAATATCTATTATTATTGTATGTTTTATATGATTATTTTAGCTCCATCGACCACAGTAGTTCACATTTAGATGTCACAATAAAAGTATTGATCGCTGTGATCGTCTCATTGTTCCTCAGATAAACATTGTGTTAACCCTAACCCTCTAAAATCATCAGAGAACAAACTGAATCTACAACAGTTCATCATCTGAGACAACATGAACGGACTCTGAGGGTCTGGGATCAGTTTTAAATATTGCTTATGCTTATATTTTGGGTCATGAAGAGTTTCAACATTTCCCTGAATTTAAAATCAGACCGAATGACTCCTCTGATGGAAAATGTGGTTCCATCATTCTATGAGTCTGTTTATATCTGTTATATATATATATATATACTGGTATATATATATATATATACCAGTATACTGTTTATATCTGTTATATATATATATATATATATATATATATATATATATACCAGTATATATATATATATAACAGATATAAACAGACTCATAGAATGATGGAACCACATTTTCCATCTGAGGAGTCATTCGGAGTGATTCACCAGTTATATATATATATATATATATATAACTGGTGAATCACAAACAACCGAATCAGCTCCAGAACTGGACAGATACTACAAATACAGTTAGCATTTAACTGTTCAGAGAGACATCAGAGACATCAGAGAGACATCAGAGACACATCAGAGACATCAGAGAGACATCAGAGACATCAGAGACACATCAGAGAGACATCAGAGACATCAGAGAGAGATCAGAGACATCAGAGACATCAGAGAGACATCAGAGACATCAGAGACATCAGAGAGAGATCAGAGACATCAGAGACATCAGAGACATCAGAGAGAGATCAGAGACATCAGAGACATCAGAGAGACATCAGAGACATCAGAGAAACATCAGAGAGACATCAGAGACATCAGAGAGACATCAGAGACATTGAGGACACAGAGAGCAGGATTCTGTCAAAGGTTTAATGGTTCAGAGTGTTTGTCTCAGTGTTAGTTTATGTACAGATGTGAGCTTTGGCATTGAGAAGCAGAGTGGGTGGTGGAAGGAACAAGAGACCCTGAAGGCAGCACGAGGGTCCAACACTGAAGACAAAAACCAGCAGCAGAGAAACCAAAAGACCGGAAACTGAACACAGAATCATTTCTTAATTTCAATCAACCACAAAAACAAGTCCACAAACTAAATCAATGGTATATATATTTATATATCTAAAGTGCATTATGGTACAAAAATATAGAAGGTCAGCAGCACCTCGATACATTTACACAATAAATACATCATCCAACCAAATAAATTACTGCAGAACAAACCTGACATAACGGGATACAAAAAGAAAAAGCAAGGATTCACAAAGATTCAAATCTTTTTTTATCATATTCTACTTTCTATTCTGCTATATTTAGAATATTTACAGACAATAAATATTTTCCACTTTCTTTCCAAACGATCTCAG
Organism: Lycodopsis pacificus; assembly: GCA_028022725.1. NCBI lineage: Eukaryota > Metazoa > Chordata > Actinopteri > Perciformes > Zoarcidae > Lycodopsis > Lycodopsis pacificus. The sequence goes on from CM051709.1 coordinate 20,192,791, forward strand.
TGACAGGCGACTGTAATGAGATCATTTAGGAGTCCGACTGTCCGAAGGTTCTGAAACACAGAGAGACAAATGTAGTTTCATGTTTCAGACATCAATAATATAAACAGATGATTGTTACTTCATGCAAATGATTTATGTGGAAGGAAACAGCTGCATTCATCTTACTCCTGTAATAAGAATTAGTTCAGATTACTTCACGTTTAGCAGTAAATAGATTTGTTCTGTGATCTATGTAGAATGACAATGAAATATGAGCATTTAGTGGATTAATAACTTAATTTCCTTTGTTTGGTAAAAGTGAGACAATAAACTGAACGTGTTCAGTTCTCTTAAAGTAATTAAAGGAAAAATTCAAACACTAAGTCATCATTTGTATTTCAATAATCATCTTGAATTCTTGAAGTAAAGGCTGATCTTGTGTCGTGCATTTCAGCTTTATGTTACGTTAGGTCTCGTGTTGTGCATTTCAGCTTTATGTTACGTTAGGTCTCGTGTTGTGCATTTCAGCTTTATGTTACGTTAGGTCTCGTGTTGTGTATTTCAGCTTTATGTTACGTTAGGTCTCGTGTCGTGTATTTCAGCTTTATGTTACGTTAGGTCTCGTGTTCTGTATTTCAGCTTTATGTTACGTTAGGTCTCGTGTTGTGTATTTCAGCTTTATGTTACGTTAGGTCTCGTGTCGTGTATTTCAGCTTTATGTTACGTTAGGTCTCGTGTCGTGTATTTCAGCTTTATGTTACGTTAGGTCTCGTGTTGTGCATTTCAGCTTTATGTTACGTTAGGTCTCGTGTTGTGCATTTCAGCTTTATGTTACGTTAGGTCTCGTGTTGTGTATTTCAGCTTTATGTTACGTTAGGTCTCGTGTCGTGTATTTCAGCTTTATGTTACGTTAGGTCTCGTGTTGTGTATTTCAGCTTTATGTTACGTTAGGTCTCGTGTTGTGTATTTCAGCTTTATGTTACGTTAGGTCTCGTGTCGTGTATTTCAGCTTTATGTTACGTTAGGTCTCGTGTCGTGTATTTCAGCTTTATGTTACGTTAGGTCTCGTGTCGTGCATTTCAGCTTTATGTTACGTTAGGTCTCGTGTTGTGCATTTCAGCTTTATGTTACGTTAGGTCTCGTGTTGTGCATTTCAGCTTTATGTTACGTTAGGTCTCGTGTTGTGTATTTCAGCTTTATGTTACGTTAGGTCTCGTGTTGTGTATTTCAGCTTTATGTTACGTTAGGTCTCGTGTTGTGTATTTCAGCTTTATGTTACGTTAGGTCTCGTGTTGTGTATTTCAGCTTTATGTTACGTTAGGTCTCGTGTCGTGTATTTCAGCTTTATGTTACGTTAGGTCTCGTGTCGTGTATTTCAGCTTTATGTTACGTTAGGTCTCGTGTCGTGTATTTCAGCTTTATGTTACGTTAGGTCTCGTGTTGTGCATTTCAGCTTTATGTTACGTTAGGTCTCGTGTTGTGTATTTCAGCTTTATGTTACGTTAGGTCTCGTGTCGTGTTCTTCAGCTTTATGTTACGTTAGGTCTCGTGTTGTGTTCTTCAGCTTTATGTTACGTTAGGTCTCGTGTTGTGTTCTTCAGCTTTATGTTACATTAGGTCTCGTGTCGTGTTCTTCAGCTTTATGTTACGTTAGGTCTCGTGTTGTGTATTTCAGCTTTGTTACGTTAGGTCTCGTGTTGTGTATTTCAGCTTTATGTTACGTTAGGTCTCGTGTTGTGTTCTTCAGCTTTATGTTACATTAGGTCTCGTGTTGTGTATTTCAGCTTTGTTACGTTAGGTCTCGTGTTGTGTTCTTCAGCTTTATGTTACATTAGGTCTCGTGTTGTGTATTTCAGCTTTATGTTACGTTAGGTCTCGTGTTGTGTATTTCAGCTTTATGTTACATTAGGTCTCGTGTTGTGTATTTCAGCTTTATGTTACATTAGGTCTCGTGTTGTGTATTTCAGCTTTGTTACGTTAGGTCTCGTGTTGTGTTCTTCAGCTTTATGTTACGTTAGGTCTCGTGTTGTGTATTTCAGCTTTATGTTACGTTAGGTCTCGTGTTGTGTATTTCAGCTTTATGTTACGTTAGGTCTCGTGTCGTGTATTTCAGCTTTGTTACGTTAGGTCTCGTGTTGTGTATTTCAGCTTTGTTACGTTAGGTCTCGTGTCGTGTATTTCAGCTTTATGTTACGTTAGGTCTCGTGTCGTGTATTTCAGCTTTATGTTACGTTAGGTCTCGTGTTGTGTTCTTCAGCTTTATGTTACGTTAGGTCTCGTGTTGTGTATTTCAGCTTTGTTACGTTAGGTCTCGTGTTGTGTATTTCAGCTTTGTTACGTTAGGTCTCGTGTCGTGTATTTCAGCTTTATGTTACGTTAGGTCTCGTGTTGTGTATTTCAGCTTTATGTTACGTTAGGTCTCGTGTTGTGTATTTCAGCTTTATGTTACGTTAGGTCTCGTGTCGTGTATTTCAGCTTTATGTTACGTTAGGTCTCGTGTCGTGTATTTCAGCTTTATGTTACGTTAGGTCTCGTGTCGTGTATTTCAGCTTTATGTTACGTTAGGTCTCGTGTTGTGCATTTCAGCTTTATGTTACGTTAGGTCTCGTGTTGTGTATTTCAGCTTTATGTTACGTTAGGTCTCGTGTCGTGTTCTTCAGCTTTATGTTACGTTAGGTCTCGTGTTGTGTTCTTCAGCTTTATGTTACGTTAGGTCTCGTGTTGTGTTCTTCAGCTTTATGTTACATTAGGTCTCGTGTCGTGTTCTTCAGCTTTATGTTACGTTAGGTCTCGTGTTGTGTATTTCAGCTTTGTTACGTTAGGTCTCGTGTTGTGTATTTCAGCTTTATGTTACGTTAGGTCTCGTGTTGTGTTCTTCAGCTTTATGTTACATTAGGTCTCGTGTTGTGTATTTCAGCTTTGTTACGTTAGGTCTCGTGTTGTGTTCTTCAGCTTTATGTTACATTAGGTCTCGTGTTGTGTATTTCAGCTTTATGTTACGTTAGGTCTCGTGTTGTGTATTTCAGCTTTATGTTACATTAGGTCTCGTGTTGTGTATTTCAGCTTTATGTTACATTAGGTCTCGTGTTGTGTATTTCAGCTTTGTTACGTTAGGTCTCGTGTTGTGTTCTTCAGCTTTATGTTACGTTAGGTCTCGTGTTGTGTATTTCAGCTTTATGTTACGTTAGGTCTCGTGTTGTGTATTTCAGCTTTATGTTACGTTAGGTCTCGTGTCGTGTATTTCAGCTTTGTTACGTTAGGTCTCGTGTTGTGTATTTCAGCTTTGTTACGTTAGGTCTCGTGTCGTGTATTTCAGCTTTATGTTACGTTAGGTCTCGTGTCGTGTATTTCAGCTTTATGTTACGTTAGGTCTCGTGTTGTGTTCTTCAGCTTTATGTTACGTTAGGTCTCGTGTTGTGTATTTCAGCTTTGTTACGTTAGGTCTCGTGTTGTGTATTTCAGCTTTGTTACGTTAGGTCTCGTGTCGTGTATTTCAGCTTTATGTTACGTTAGGTCTCGTGTCGTGTATTTCAGCTTTATGTTACGTTAGGTCTCGTGTTGTGTATTTCAGCTTTGTTACGTTAGGTCTCGTGTCGTGTATTTCAGCTTTATGTTACGTTAGGTCTCGTGTTGTGTAGTTCAGCTTTGTTACGTTAGGTCTCGTGTTGTGTATTTCAGCTTTATGTTACGTTAGGTCTCGTGTTGTATACTTCAGAACTCACCTTTGTCAGAGACTGACAGTGTCTTAAAGCAGCGCCCTCTGCAGGCCCAGCAGAGACCTCCACTCCAGGAGGAGTCCACTTCCTGTTTCCTCCTCCAGCCTCCAGCCCAGCGACCGGGCCCTCCTCTTCCTCTTGTCTCCCTCCCTCCTCTTCCCAGACCTCCCTTTCTTCTTCTTCTTGCCAGGTGCTTTCAGCGTGCCGTCCTTGTAGGTCTGAGACTTGTTGGTCTCCTGCGGCAGGTTGGTTCCCTCCTCCTCCTCCAGCCTGAAGCTGAGGGGCAGGTTCTTGGTTCCTCCGGGTGGTTTGGAGTGCAGGGTGCTGCTGGTGGTTCCGGTGGTGCTCGGGTTGACCCCCAGACCGACCCCTGGCAGGCCGACACCGGCGCCGCTGCTGCTCCCTCCTCCTCCGGCGGTCCGGACCGGGAGGTCTCGGATCTCGGCCGTGTGGACTTCGTCCAAAAGCTCCTGCAGCCACATGCGACGCTTAAAGTCCTGCAGCGTCCGGCCTTTGTCGTGCATCAGCTGAGCGTGAGTCACTGAGCGCCTTCTGCAAAGAGTCACATAATGTTGGTTTGAATTAGTCTTTTCTCTACAAGATATAATATATATATATATTATATATATATATATTATATATATATATTATATATATATATATGTAGCACGATAAGATAATACTGAGAGGACTTTAAGATCTGACTCTTTATTAACGTTCACACAGAAGGTTCATCAGCTGACAGATAATAATTCATCTAAACTGGGAATGAGTTTGTCTTAAAACGGATGCAAAGACAGTTTTCAGTTTCATTGTTCATTCAAAGTAAAAACCTTTAAAGACAGAAAATAAGAAGCAGAGACTCACAGAAATGTTTCTCTGCAGAAAACAGATGAATGAATTCTGCCTCATTTTAAATAAAGATATTTATGTCATCAAACAAATCTTAATAATAATAAAAACAAAAGATCTTCACTGAGTCCTGTAATCAGCTCTTATAAAGGTCAAAGGTTGAGCTATCTGCACCTAAAACCAACCAGTTATTCTTCAGCATGTTCTTATATTATTCATATCATATCATTAATATGTTTTACAAAGTATTTGCTGATGTATTATTGATATTTCAAATGTAGTGCGGCCACAGCGGGATTTGAACTCGTGACCCCTGGTTTACTAAACCAGTTCAGGTGTTCAGGTGGAAAAGTACTTGAAGAAGTATCCACATGGTGGCGCTGTCTGCTCAACAACGAAAGAACAATCACTTCACCAAACCTCCGACGTCGTTTATCCTTTATCTTCACAAACATTGTGCATCATCATCATCATCATCATCATCATCATCATCATCATCATCACCGGTTTCATGGAATATGTATTCTGAGCCGTCGTCCTCTGGTTTACAGGATCAGAGCTCTGAGACCGACAGAGTCCGGACTAACTAAGACCACATGGTGGCGCTGTCTGCTCAGAGAGCTGAGGACCAGCCCGCTGGATGAACTTCACACCAAACCTCGGACGTTTGTTGAGTTCTTCACAAGTCACGAATGCCAAATTATATTTTTGTATTGAAATATTTAGGCTTCTAGAAATATTCAAAATAATAATTAGACAAATCAGTTTTACTCAGAAAACTCCTGATTTCAATCTAAACATTTTACTTTTTATTCAATCGGTTGAGTTACAAGATGAAATGAAACGAGACAGAAAACGTGCATCGACCCGGTCCCATCAGCTGGACCTGTTATCTTACAGACCCGGTCCCAGCAGCTGGACCTGTTATCTTACAGACCCGGTCCCAGCAGCTAGACCTGTTATCTTACAGACCCGGTCCCAGCAGCTAGACCTGTTATCTTACAGACCAGGTCCCATCAGCTGGACCTGTTATCTTACAGACCCGGTCCCAGCAGCTGGACCTGTTATCTTACAGACCCGGTCCCAGCAGCTAGACCTGTTATCTTACAGACCCGGTCCCATCAGCTGGACCTGTTATCTTACAGACCCGGTCCCAGCAGCTGGACCTGTTATCTTACAGACCTGGTCCCAGCAGCAGCTGGACCTGTTATCTTACAGACCTGGTCCCAGCAGCTGAAGGACCTGTTATCTTACAGACCTGGTCCCAGCAGCTAGACCTGTTATCTTACAGACCAGGTCCCAGCAGCAGCTGGACCTGTTATCTTACAGACCAGGTCCCAGCAGCAGCTGGACCTGTTATCTTACAGACCAGGTCCCAGCAGCTGAAGGACCTGTTATCTTACAGACCTGGTCCCAGCAGCTGGACCTGTCATCTTACAGACCAGGTCCCATCAGCTGGACCTGTTATCTTACAGACCTGGTCCCAGCAGCTGAAGGACCTGTTATCTTACAGACCAGGTCCCAGCAGCTGAAGGATCTGTTATCTTACAGACCAGGTCCCAGCAGCTGAAGGACCTGTTATCTTACAGACCTGGTCCCAGCAGCTGAAGGATCTGTTATCTTACAGACCAGGTCCCAGCAGCTGAAGGACCTGTTATCTTACAGACCAGGTCCCATCAGCTGGACCTGTTATCTTACAGACCCGGTCCCAGCAGCTGGACCTGTTATCTTACAGACCCGGTCCCAGCAGCTAGACCTGTTATCTTACAGACCCGGTCCCATCAGCTGGACCTGTTATCTTACAGACCCGGTCCCAGCAGCTGGACCTGTTATCTTACAGACCTGGTCCCAGCAGCTGAAGGACCTGTTATCTTACAGACCTGGTCCCAGCAGCTAGACCTGTTATCTTACAGACCAGGTCCCAGCAGCAGCTGGACCTGTTATCTTACAGACCAGGTCCCAGCAGCAGCTGGACCTGTTATCTTACAGACCAGGTCCCAGCAGCTGAAGGACCTGTTATCTTACAGACCTGGTCCCAGCAGCTGGACCTGTCATCTTACAGACCAGGTCCCATCAGCTGGACCTGTTATCTTACAGACCTGGTCCCAGCAGCTGAAGGACCTGTTATCTTACAGACCTGGTCCCAGCAGCTGAAGGATCTGTTATCTTACAGACCAGGTCCCAGCAGCTGAAGGACCTGTTATCTTACAGACCAGGTCCCAGCAGCTGAAGGACCTGTTATCTTACAGACCAGGTCCCATCAGCTGGACCTGTTATCTTACAGACCAGGTCCCATCAGCTGGACCTGTTATCTTACAGACCAGGTCCCAGCAGCTGAAGGACCTGTTATCTTACAGACCAGGTCCCAGCAGCTGAAGGATCTGTTATCTTACAGACCAGGTCCCAGCAGCTGAAGGACCTGTTATCTTACAGACCAGGTCCCATCAGCTGGACCTGTTATCTTACAGACCAGGTCCCAGCAGCTGAAGGACCTGTTATCTTACAGACCAGGTCCCAGCAGCTGAAGGATCTGTTATCTTACAGACCAGGTCCCAGCAGCTGAAGGACCTGTTATCTTACAGACCTGGTCCCAGCAGCTGGACCTGTTATCTTACAGACCTGGTCCCAGCAGCTGAAGGATCTGTTATCTTATAGACCTGGTCCCAGCAGCTGAAGGATCAGGTCTTTGCTTCGCCGCGGTGTCTCGTTAATCTGAGTCTTAACTCTTAGAACAACAGAGGTCCAGAGGACCCGGGTCCAGAACCCTGGGAACCAGCGAGCACAAACACTTCAGGTGTCCGAGCACACAAACACAGCCTTTCCCATGATGCACTGCTTCTCCTCTCCTCTCTGGAGGGCTCCACAGAACAGAGTCACAGCTTTCTGAACGTGTTTCTGCTGAGTCATGATTATCATAATATCAGAGAGCAGCTCTTGTTTATACGCATACAGATGTTTCCTGAGTCTTTGAAGCCGATCTGGTTCACATTCTACCTTTAATACAGACTTCAAAGGCTTCCTGACACATCCTGATGCTGATTGTTCTCTCTGTGGGGTCCATAGAGTATATATATATATATATATATATATATATATATATATATATATATGATATGTCAGCGTTAATATGAATGTCGGAGCTCACAAACATCTCGTCAGGAATGTTTTTATTTCACATTCAGAATAATTATTAGAGAAATGTGATCAGTGATTTGAATCTGAATGTTTGTCTTTTTATTTCTGCTTCAGAAGAAAAGTGTTTATGACTCATTACAGATTCATCTGCTAATTCTTTCCTTCATGAATCGATCAATAAAACATCAGACACACGTCAACAACAATAACTTAAGATTGTGTTCAGTTTAAAATAAAGTGAGACCAAGAGAAGCAGGAAATGATCCCGTAAATATTTATTATTTTAGATGAACTGATGGCTGCAGATTAGTTAACATTAGAAACGATTTTAAGCTCAAGTGAAAAACCTAAACTATAAACTATAAACATGATTAAATCTAAATAGAATCTCTGAAACCCTCCAAACAGCAGATGAAGGTCAGAGGTCACCAGCCTCCTCCGCCGTGTGAGTTCTACCTCAGGGTTTTTACATCAAGCCCTGAAGCCACCCAGAACCTCAACGTCAAGCAGAACCTCAACATCTACCAGAACCTCAACATCACCCAGAACCCTCAACGTCCAGCAGAACCCTCAACGTCTACCAGAACTTTCAATGTCCAGCAGAACCCTCAACATCCACCAAAACCCTCAACGTCCAGCAGAACCCTCAACATCCACCAAAACCCTCAACGTCCAGCAGAACCCTCAACGTCCAGCAGAACCCTCAACGTCTACCAGAACTTTCAATGTCCAGCAGAACCCTCAACATCCAGCAAAACGCTCAACGTCCAGCAGAACCCTCAACGTCTACCAGAACTTTCGATGTCCAGCAGAACCCTCAAAATCCACCAAAACCCTCAACGTCCAGCAGAACCCTCAACGTCTACCAGAACCCTCAACATCCAGCAAAAACCCTCAACGTCCAGCAGAACCCTCAACGTCCAGCAGAACCCTCAACGTCTACCAGAACCCTCAACATCCAGCAAAAACCCTCAACGTCCAGCAGAACCCTCAACGTCCAGCAGAACCCTCAACGTCTACCAGAACCCTCAACATCCAGCAAAACCCTCAACGTCCAGCAGAACCCTCATCATTCACCAAAACCCTGAACATCCAACAGAACCCTCAGTGTCCACCAGAACTCTGAACATCCAACAGAACCCTCTCACAACTAGAACGGCTGCCACTAAAACACATTTCACAAGAGAGAGAAAACCTTTTTTTTCTGCTTCACTACAAACTGATCCAGAATTACAGTCTTTATCTCTTTAGAACGTTATTAAACCTACTTCACTTCACCACATTTATTCTGTTTGGCATCAAACACTCTCAGCAGGTTTGAATCTGACATCAGGACCAGAACCAGAACCAGAACTGTTCAGGTCCTCACATGTTTAGACGCTCAGATAGACGTTCTATCAGCCTGCTTCAGGTCCACACTCAGGTGGGCGACGGCTAAACAAACACTTTCACAACAGTTTCCAGCCTCTGTGTGTGTGTGTGTGTGTGTGTTTGTGTGTGTGTGTGTGTGTGTGTACGTGTGTGTGGAAAAACATGCAAAAGAAAAGTGCAAATATGGGAAAAAAGATTATCTGTGAGTTTGTTCCACTTCCTGTCTGTCAGGATTGAGGAGCACAGACGGAGTGAAGCTTACATTCTGCTGCTCAGGGCGTCGATGGGACGTCCGAAGTGAGGAACCGGAGAGCAGAGCAGGAAGACGGCGAAGCACCACTGCTGGAGGGTTCTCCTGGAGCAGAACATGGTGCTGCAGAGAAACACAGTAAACACACCGTCAGGCTGTTTGGAATGATTCAAACCAGTCCAACATGTTCCACAGCAGAGTCCTCATGAAGCCACAACAGAGCTGGGAAAAGGCTGACGGGAGGAGGAGGAGAAGAAGAAGAAGAAGAAGAAGAAGAAGAAGAGGAAGAAGAGGAAGAAGAAGAGGAGTTAACAGGGAACTTACCTTCCCTCAGCAGTGTCTCACCCACACGGTAAAAACAGATAATTCACTTTTGTCCTTTTTTCTCAAACTTTCCCAAATAAAGACACAATCCAGGTGATCACACCTCAGGTAAAATATTTAAAAAACAGTCATCCAGTGTTTCTATGTTCCTGAGAGTGAGCAGAAGAAGAAGAAGAAGACGTCCTCCAGGTGTCCTCCGGTTAATGGTGAGGCAGCTCTGCTGCTGCAGGTCGTTCTGATCAGAACGTTTGCTGCATGCTGCCTGAGGAGGTGAGAGGAGGAGAGAAGGGGAGGAGTCACTAACAGGGAGGAGGAACCTCCATCACGTCTGTCTGCCCACCCACTCAGAGAGAAGAAGAAGAAGAAGAAGAAGAAACGGCAGGAAGGTGGCACTCGAGCAGCACACAGGGAGTCTGCTGAAACCACAGCTGGACCTACGGAGGTCAGTCAGTGCCAGAAACACACCATCTGTCTGTTAGAGGAGTCCAGGGTTTAGTTTATGTATCAATTCATGCTTCAAAGATATCAAAGAAAATCACATCTACAGTAAAAGATGACGAAAAGCAAAACTAAAAACCTGAATAAAAGAAAACCGAAACAAAGGCAACCAAGTTAAAATGTAAAGAAACCCAAAGATGCCAAACTCTGACTCAGTCTTATGAGATCACAACTGGAAGATGTCCGAGGTTTCATTAGTGCCACAACTACTGTACGTTCACTGTCTAAATTATAATGTCAGCAATATGAAATCATATTTGGAAGGTGAGACGACAACAACAAAGAAAATTATATTTACAGAGGTACTGACAAAATAAACCACGACTTAAAGAGCTGAGGGCTGATTAGTGCAACACTACTGTCCGCTCACTGATTTCCATTAGATGAGTCTGCTGTTTCATATTTAAATGCCAAAAACATGAATTCATTGTTAGAAAACGAGACGACGACAAGAATACAAAGAAAATGACAATTACAGAAGACGAAGAAAACGTTTTACTATAATCTACTTTAATAAAAACAAATTCAGTTGAATTATCTTTGACACCTATGTCTCCTCTTCGTCCCCAACGTCCTGTCGTCATCACCTGTGTCTTGTTGTCGCCTACGTCCCCAACGTCTCCTCATTTTGTTTTGTTGTTCTTCCTATTTCCTGTTCTGGCGACAGCTGGCCAGAACTTCCTGTGTTTGGTCTTTTCATCAGACCAGAGTTCTGCAGAAAGTCTGAACCACGCGAGGCGTGAAAGGACTCTCAGTATCTGTCATGTGAAGAGTTTATAAATCCTTAGACTGTGTGACCTTTGATCTCAGTTTAGAAAAGACAGTTTAAAGATCTCTCTGACACTTACAAGCGACTTACAATAAGTGTATTTAACATCGGTATTCCAGAGAACTACTAGTCACCAGAAGTCACAAGTACATCTCCTTTAAACAAGCATCTAAGAGCATAAACCAGAGTCAACGTACAGAAACAAACTAATATGAATACAATAAGTGCAACAAACTAGTATGAATACAGTAAGTGGTGAGTGAAGGCTCAGGGTAGTGCTTCTTGAAGAGGTGAGTCTTCAGGGTAGGCCTTCTTGAAGAGGTGAGTCTTCAGGGTAGGCCTTCTTGAAGAGGTGAGTATTCAGGGTAGTACTTCTTGAGGAGGTGAGTCTTCAGGGTAGGCCTTCTTGAAGAGGTGAGTCTTCAGGGTAGTGCTTCTTGAAGAGGTGAGTCTTCAGGGTAGGCCTTCTTGAAGAGGTGAGTATTCAGGGTAGTACTTCTTGAGGAGGTGAGTCTTCAGGGTAGGCCTTCTTGAAGAGGTGAGTCTTCAGGGTAGGCCTTCTTGAAGAGGTGAGTATTCAGGGTAGTACTTCTTGAGGAGGTGAGTCTTCAGGGTAGGCCTTCTTGAAGAGGTGAGTCTTCAGGGTAGTGCTTCTTGAGGAGGTGAGTCTTCAGCCTGATGAAAGATGGGCAGCGACTCTGCTGTCCTGAGGTCAGTGGGGAGTTCATTCCACCACTGAGGGGTCAGGACAGGAAACAGCAGCGACCGGGTCGATCAGCCGCAGGGACCTCTGAGCGACGCGGCGACCGATCAGAGCCAAGAGGTCGGGCGGGGGTGTAGGGCCTGACCGTGGCCTGGAGATAGGAAGGAGCTGTTCCTTTCACTGCCCTGTAGGCACCAGAGTCTCACACTGGATGCTCTTACAGGAGCCAGTGCAGAGAACGGAGAAGGCAAGTCGTGGGAGAACTTGGGGCGATTGAACACCAGACGTCTGCAAGACGTAGTTATGTTGAGATTCATGAGATAACAGAACCAATGATCTGATATTTACTGCTCTCATTCTCTCTGCAAATAGCAACCAAATAGATGAATACATTATATTTCCTGGTTCCTTCGAATAGAACTACAATCTTAACTACGATCAGCTGATTGTGTGACCTCAGACATACAGAATGGGTTATTTCTAATTAGCATGATTACATTTCTTCCATGTGCACATCAGATGAAGCGTTCACGATGCAGCTTCCTCTAACTGTAATGAATTGTTCTGATCTTTGACTTCATATCCACACAGATCATTACGGTGGATTATAATCTAATCTGATCATGTTTAGTGAGGATCAACACTGTCACTGCTCTTATGTAACATCCCATTCTGTGCTGCTTTAATAGCCTCGTGCCATAACCTTAAATAGAATGTTAAGATTTTCAGCAATCTGTTCCAGATCAAAGACCACGACATGGATCACTTCTTCTCGCAGGACTCGGTCATTTTAGTCACTTAGCACCTCATGAAAATAGTAAAATTACAGAAATGCTACTGAAAGAATTGGCATTTTGTGGCCACCAGAGGCAGCACTGAGCAGCACTCCATCGGTTGAAGGCTTGAACTCCGTGGGTTCGTTCAGAGGCTTCAGTGAGGTGGTTCCTTTTTAAACCTCTCCTCGTATCACCCAATCAGCTTGGTTGACACTCGGGTTTGGACAACTGTTGGATTTGTGAGGTTGTTCGTGACCGTTCGGTAGAATATTTGGGAGATAAACATCCAGGGCGTTTGTCGTATGACGAGGCTGAATCAGAGTCCAGATCAAATATCCAAACACCTCCTGGTGAAATTGTCACTAAATCTTCTGTTGATGTTCATAGACCCCAGAGGATGAACTCCTTCAATTTGGGGATCTCTTCCTTGGTGTTGCCGTCCGGCCAGACATTCCACTTGTAAGATGCTGTTTGTAATTAACCTTACTGGTTAAAAGTCCTTTTATAAAGCCTCGAAATTCTTCTGGTCATCTGAAATTCATATAACCGTAGTTACACCCGTGACTTTCAACACGTACCAACATCTGACGGATCACATTCATTTCAATAAACTAGGCAGCGCTGTCACAAATGTTTCCTATTTTAGTTTGTGACCCGGCCGCCATGTTTAAATCAGTCAAAAACCCCAAAGTCGAGTCAAAAAACAAGCCCCGCCCACCGGCCAGAGCAAACTGGACCGTTTTGGGTTTCATCCAGTCGTCAACCTCCGGTTCTTTGAGTGAAGCCAAAGCTTCATGTGTTAAAGCTGCATTCTCTGTAGTGTCCACCAGGGGGCGACTCCTCTGGTTGTATAGAAGTCTATAGAAAATGACTCTACTTCTCTCTTGATTTATTCCCTCAGTAAACATTGTAAACATGAGTTTATGTCTCAATCTCTAGTTTCAAGTCTTCTTCAATACAGCATGATGTTCATTTAGTACATTATCGTCCATTTAGAGTCACACAGACCATAAAGCAGGGGATGCTTTAGGGCGGGGCTACACGCTGATTGACAGGTGTCTAATAGACCATAAAGCAGGGGATGCTTTAGGGCGGGACTACACGGTGATTGACAGGTCTCTAATAGACCATAAAGCAGGGGATGCTTTAGGGCGGGGCTACAGGGTGATTGACAGGTCTCTAATAGACCATAAAGCAGGGGATGCTTTAGGGCGGGGCTACACAGTGATTGACAGGTCTCTAATAGACCATAAAGCAGGGGATGCTTTAGGGCGGGGCTACACAGTGATTGACAGGTCTCTAATAGACCATAAAGCAGGGGATGCTTTAGGGCGGGGCTACACAGTGATTGCCAGGTCAGGACAGAGGTTAGTCCAAATATGGTAACTTCCTGTTCACTGATGGTGGCGGTGACATCACCAAACTCGAGACTTCAAAACATCCCCAAACAAACGAGAGACGTCAACATGACGACTTCACTTCTTAAATACAGTCTGTGGTTTGATCACACCGATACCTTTTCTTTTTAATGTAGTAACAGAAGACATGAAACCTCTGGTGAACCCATTCACATCACAGTCATTTGATCTGATGGTATTATGTATTGATATTAATATTGATTATATATTTACATTAATATTAATTATAGCTGCTTTAATAGTGTTTAAATCCACTGAAATGAACAGAGTTGAAAGTCCTGCTTCTGTCCTTAAGAGGCTCAACACCTCGGGGGGTTGGCTCATGTTAGTGTTGGGACGCCCCCCCTCCATCAGCATGAACGGCCCACCGTGCACCTCCTAGATGTCTAGCTAACGTTACGGTGGTCTCGGTGGGTTTGTGATGGGCAGCAGTGAGGAAACCCGATCCGTAGAGTGCGGATACAGATATTCATCAGGACTCTGACTCAACACGAAGTCTAAGCTCAGTCCAGTCACACCGTGTTTCCAATCTACTCAATTATCTCAGACATTCAGCGACTGTGGTCCTTGATTCCTCTCCTCCTCTCTAAAGGTCACAAGCAGCAGCACAATGAGCGCTTTATTTGTGAAACCTGCCGGCTGCCAACACGAGCTGGTGATGCAACATCCATTGTTGCTTTCCAAGTCACCGCTCAGTGTATAAAACAGTTTGATGGAGAACTTTCCCCAAAGTTTGTCTGCAAATTAGTCGAGTTCCTTCCAGTTTATGAGCTCCTCTGGTTGGAGTCGATTCAGGAACACAAAGTCCAGCAGAGTTCCTAATAAATCAACGAAAGGAGGACGGGCTACCTGTGGAAACACCGGAAACAAGGTCTCATGTGAAGCTGCTTCACCTGTAAACAGGTAGAAGAAGAAGCTGCTTCACCTGAACGTAATCAGGTAGAAGAAGAAATGTTTTACCTGAACGTAAACAGGTAGAAGAAGAAGCTGCTTCACCTGAACGTAATCAGGTAGAAGAAGAAATGTTTTACCTGAACGTAAACAGGTAGAAGAAGAAATGTTTGAGCTCCACTTTAAGACATTCCGTTGTTTTATGGTACACAAGCATGTAATAGAAACAACAAGAAGCTAAAGGAAAACTACTTTGTGAAGCAAAAGAACACAAGCTGTTTTTGTGATACATCACAGTGTTGGAAACCCTAAAAATATAAAAGAAACATGTTTACTGCTTGAGTTTGGAGTCAAGAAATTAAACAGTTTGACATCATAAAAGCTTCATAATTATCAATGGGAAACATTATCAAACAAGCTTACGGGAATGATGTTCAGCCTACATTCAGAATGTGTCAGGGATCTGTAGAGCTGGATCAGGTCTCTGTTCATAATACTCTGGTCACGTCGGGTCTGATTATTATGAGTAACGTCTAGACATTGAACCCACAAAGAACATTACTTTGTTCATCAACAACGTTCAAACCTTTTAGACAAATAAGATTTGGTGAAAAGTTTCAGCATATTGACAATAAATTTAAAAGAAACTTGTAATAATTTAGTTTGAACATTTTGTTTTAAATATCCATGATTAAAATTGATACTTTAGTATGACACAAAAAATCAAAACAATATGTATTTAGGATGTATGAGGTCTCGACTGTAACATGAATACATCATGGTCCTGTTCTGTGCACACAATCAATGAGTAAATTAATGAATGAATGAATGCTCTCACCTTATCAGAGTCCCTGTTTTCTTCTGACTTGAATGAATCCACTGAAGATGGAAATAATAGAAGCTTCCTCAGGTTTCTAGGTTGAGTTCCTCTGGAGAGAAGAAGCTCTCTTGACTTTGTTGTGAAGGTTCGATCAGCTTTATAAATAAAGTTCAGCCCTCCTGATGACATCACACGTGGGCACCACCGCCACCATCATCATCAGAGTCCATGAAGCTGCATGAACTTACTCACTCTATCCCTTCCTCCCACTTCCTCTTTCTTCGACTACCCTTTCAATGGAGGACACATGTTCAGGCTCCTCTTTCGTGGACGGTAGATTTCGCTGTTTTTCACCAGTTTGTGGTTTGTTTCCTCTCGATTGTGTTTTTCACGTCGCTGCACGTCACTGAGGCTCGGCAGTAAGAACCTACCACCTCCACACCTCCCTAGACTTTACTTGGGCACATTGATGTAATAATTTAGAAGCCCATGATGAAAACAGTGTTTTGGTCTCGGTTTAATTCTACTGTATTTAGAAATGACCCCCTGCTGTCAGACGGGTGATTCAGGAGGAGAGAAAAGAGAAACCTCACTAAAACATGGTGGTTCTGTTCGTCCCTCCTAATCCCCCAACACGACACTTTCCAGTCCTGCCATCTGGTCTGAGGGCTCTAAGTTTAGCAGAGGGTCGTGGTTTCTGGGGTTGTGAACGGCGGGTCAAACACTCCTTCGTATGAGGACAAGTGGAAGCCAGACGCTGTCTGACATTTCTACCGTCTCAAGCGGAACAACTTAAATGTTCTTGGAAGAAGGTCTAACAACACCTGAAACACGTCAGAATCTGGTTCTCGACCTGTAGGGGCATCGACACAAGTCTCATTGATTCGTTTCATGGAATTAACTTCCTCACAAATAATGAAGTAAAAAGCTGGACAGTTTTAATTGAAATGTCTGTTGCGTCACTATAACGAGGAAACATGGTGATTGAGCACAAGCGATCTCATGAGCTGTTTCAACTGAGATTTTCGATATTTCCGCTTATCATTCGTACACATTTGAATCACACACTTTTCGTGTGTGATTCATATGCCATGGGGTTAGTGTTGGTGTCGCCGTCCTGATTTGAGGCCGTCGCCATCTTGGTTTCTTTGCAACCGCTAGAGGGCTGAACTAAGTTCAACCGAACGCTGAATAACATTTTTAGGATGAAGTAAATCAGAAGTACGAAGTTGCTTATTTCTCCATGATCTGAACTACATGTTTGGATTCACTGATTATGATTCAGTTTTACTTCATTCATTTATGTTATTTTGACAAATTCTTAAAAAATACAAACAGGAAGCCAAACGTTGCTGAGCTTTATCTGCAGAGCTAATACAACATAAAACCTTTTTATTCATTTCATATTGTTTTTTACTTGCTGTATATGTTTAAATAAAGTTTTTTGATCAACAAACTAAACTGTCATGGTGCAACAACTTGTTTGTCATTAAGATCTTCAATCTGTAAATATTCGTGATAATCTGCAGTGTTCTGGAGTTAGATTGAAATGTATGGTGACTCTTATGTAATAATGAAACTGTGTATCATATATATTTTTCAATGAACCCAAATTAAATGAGTGCAGCAGATGAAATGTGCGGCCGATGTCTGCTGCCGTTAATATCAGAGCAGCTGACGACAGAAGCTAACGAGATAACGTGAAGGTTCATTCTGCTTCCATGAGCGCAACATGCTTTTCATTAACTGCCTTTCTTCTTTAATAAAAACACCGTGATATGAAAACGCTGCTGTAAAATGTTTCCACATGCAAAGATACAGACGACCGTCTTCTTCTAACTAAGCTCTGTTTGAAGTCGTTGTTTGATTCGTTCATTAACTCACAGACTGAACTTCTGAACGGAGAAACAATTAAAGTGAGGAGCGAAGAGTCAAAGTGTTGATTGAACACATGAATATCAGAGTCGACCGCCAGGTGGAAACCACACAAGAGTTACAATCATCTGGATCACAGACTGAATATAATAAGTGGACGTCATCATGGCGATGCTCTCATTGGTTAGTGGACGTTCTGAAGCCGTCGCCATCTTAGATTACGGCTGTCGTCATGTTGTTTTCTTGTGAACAGGAAGTGACCATATTAGGACTGAGGAGGAGTGACGTAGAGACGCCATATGTCTCTGGTAGAGACCTGTCAATCACCGTGTAGCCCCGCCCCTAAAGCGCCCCCTGCTTTATGCTCTGGTAGAGACCTGTCAATCACCATGTAGCCCCGCCCCTAAAGCGTCCCCTGCTTTATGCTCTGGTAGAGACCTGTCAATCACCATGTAGCCCCGCCCCTAAAGCGTCCCCTGCTTTATGCTCTGGTAGAGACCTGTCAATCACCATGTAGCCCCGCCCCGCCTCTAAATGGAGCATAATGCACTAAATGAACATCATGCTGTATTGAAGAAGACTTGAAACTAGAGATTGAGACATAAACTCATGTTTACAATGTTTACTGAGGTAATAAATCAAGAGAGAAGTAGAGTCATTTTCTCATAGACTTCTATACAACCAGAGGAGTCGCCCCCTGGTGGACACGAGAGAGAATGCAGCTTTAACACATGAAGCATTTGGCACAAATATATATTCATTTATGCATGTTTCATTTTATCTTCTGCATTATTTGATGTCTCGGATTCTAATTTATGATTTGCATGATTTTTTCTTTTTATACATATTTAATGAGCATTGTTGAGCTTCTCTGTAATTGTTGTGCACATGTTGATAAATAACTTTTGCTGCTTTGTTTCAGCGAAGTAAATAAATGACGACCAGATCATAACTGCTGGCTGTGCAGAAGAGAGATCTTCATGCAGTGACATCGTTAAAGCAAATGGAAGATAAAAGATGTTTGTCAGAAGGTTTCTCTGCCTTCAGTGCTGCTGTTGGCAGAAAGCTGCTCTTTGAAACTTTGTCAGGTCATCTCGACTCTAATTCCTTTCTAAGCTCCTGCAGAGATGCAGATCCTCCAGCTTCTGCAATATTTACAGTGCATGGTGATGACTGTGGCGGCCGTACGGTAGTTTCCATGTGCAAAGGTGTCCGCCGAGATGAAGCTCGCCGACCAATCTGTAATTCCAGCCGCTTTTCTTCCACTGCAGCACGTGGACGCGTCGGGCCAGAGGAGCGCCAACGCAATCAGGTTTTTCCAGTTAGAAGTGAGAACGTAAGAAGGTGAAAACATACACATACGTATATATATATATATATATATATATATATATATATATATACATATACATATATTCATGAGGCAGGTTGTGATGAATGTGAGGCAGCAGAAAGCACAGAGCCAATACAATGTGACCCGTGGTGCTGTGGAGACGTCTGCCTGGCTTCACTTGAAATGTCTTCAGTTAGCTTCAATTTCCAAGTTGACTTTCCGCCACACGAAGCAAATCAGACAGCGCTCGCTGCTATAAATAGCTCTATAAAATACTGCAGCTAATAACAGAGTGCAGCAGACGTATGTTGATCTAAGTGTGTTTGAGTCTCGGGCCTCGTGAGTTTCCACGTGTTGTGATCTGAACGCAGCGTCAGTTCAGGATTTAAAGGTTCGTGTGATTCCTGACAGAGAAGAGAAGCTGGAGAGAAGCTGGAGAGGCCATCTGAGGAACCATCAATGGATTCAGTTCATTCCTCACAATCCTTCACCAAGGGACGCCCTGAATAACAGCCGAATAACGAATATTGGACCAACAATGATAATATCATGATTTGTTTACAGGCGGCTCTGATGAAACCAGGTGGATGAAGATTTAAATGCTGTGTATGATGAACACTGATGGTCCACATCACAGCCCGTACGCTGGTCTCGGAGGCGGTCCTCTTGTGAGGACCAGACCAGGCTGATTGGATAATCCTATAATAACACAGCAGACTGAGGAGCACCGCAGTCAGGCTGATCTGAGTTCTGTGGTTTCGTCTTCTCACAGCTCTAAACTCAGATCGGAGGAGTCTGACGCAGGAGTCCTCGTTTCTGGATCTCCTCCAGTCTGACACACAGATCTGTCCAAACGTCAACACACATCCAGAGATAGAAGCAGATTCTATTCTTGGAGTCCTGGAGCTTTTATTGTCAGTGTTTCCAAACATTTCCGAGTCCAGAGTGACGACCGGACAGATTACTCGTCATCTTTACGATAGCGTTCAGCTCGTCTTCAGCCTCAGAGTCTCCTTTATGTTCCACACATGTTCCGCAGCCTGATGGACTCTAAAGGTCAACTCTTCATGTTCAGGGGTCACTAGTGTGGAGAGACAAACTTCTGGTTCTGTTAAGAGAAGTCAAAGCTTCATGTGTTAAAGCTGCATTCTCTCTAGTGTCCACCAGGGTGCGACTCCTCTGGTTGTATAGAAGTCTATGAGAAAATGGGTTGATTGTTTTTTATCACAAAGAAACAGAACCCAGAGCACCGTCACGCTATGATGACATTAGTACAGTTATGATGGAGTAGAACCATCAGACCCACCGTCACCGTTGGCAACAAGGTCCACATTGTGAGACCTCATGCTTGTTCTGCCCCCCCCCCCCCCCCCCTCCTCCGCTACGACTCATTTACTCTTCTCTGCTCAGATGAATTTACTCGTAATGATCGATGAAAGGAAGAACTCCGTCCTGATTGGCTGTGGCAGCTCAGCAGGTGTGTTACATAACGATGACGTCATCCTGCTGAGATTAAAACTCTGGTTCACTGTGATGATGATGATGATGATGATGATGATGATGAAGGGTTTATTTCTCAAACATACAAACGCATGTCCAGCCAGCACTCATTAATACACCACATAAATGATTCTGTTCTTGGTGACGTGTTGCACAACAAGAGACGTGATATAAAATAGAACAATATGAATATTTATATATTATTACATATTATATATGAATATTAAAATACTAGAAATGGGTACATTTTGTGTGTTCTACGTGGGAGAGCAGTCGAGTTTTAGCAGGAATGCTCAACATATTGACCCGAGGAGGATGCTAACGTTAGCATGCCCACATTAGCATGCTAACGTTAGCATGCTACCATGCTCACAATGATGACGATCAAAGTTTTGCATATTCCGTCCTCTTCATTTGTAACATCGTACTGCTTATGTTTAACTCATTTTTGGTATTTGACTTTGTTTATTTTGACCTTAAATTCAACAAAACAACAAAACAATAAAACAACAAAACAACGAAACAATAAAACAACAAAACAACAAAACAACAAAACAACGAAACAACAAAACAACGAAACAATAAAACAACAAAACAACAAAACAACAAAACAACAAAGCTGTTTGTGATTCTAAAGGTGTTCGGACCGATTACAGTCAATGTCAAGAAATGTTTCAACTCTAAAAGAAGAATCACAATTCATTCATTCTTTTTTTTATTATAATACGATTGTTATTATTTTACATCAACTATAAAAACTATGAATAAGAATGTTTGATTAAAACCTTGAAGCAGGTTTAGAAACACTTCAGCACCTTTTAGCAGAGACCATGTCTGTTTCATGTCTGGTTCTACAACCAGACAAACCACTGATACCAACAGAACCAGAACAATCCACAGCTGAATGTTATTATGAAATAAATCAGGATTTATTATGATAGATTAAGATACAACTGTATTGATTCAAATGATGACACTTGAATGCATCAATACTTTGACTTGTAACTCAGAGAGTCTCAGTTGTATTGGGTCAGGCTTCCCTCTGTGTTTGACCTGAGACTGAGGCAGCTGGTTGAGGTCCAGCTGTGGTCACATGGTCCAGCTCACCTCTGGACCCGTCCTCACGGTAGCCAGGCGTCGGGCCCCCGGGGGCCCTCCCGTTCTCTCCTGGGGGTCTGGTGTCAGCCAGCTGGAGGTCTCGCACAGACCAGACTCTCTCTGGTTCTGGTCCCGGTCCCAGCAGCCCCCTCGGCTCCCTAAACCTCAGGCATCGCCACAAACGTTCTGCTGCCAACAAACACAGAGCAGAAAACTCTCCGTCTGCTTCTCCAGGTCCACGGAGGCGGGATTCCACACGCTGCTAAATCAAACCTGCTCTTTCTGTGTCTGAGGCAGCGGTGATGTCATCGTGGAGTGTGTCACACCGAGGGCTCCGATTGGCTGCTGGTGGCGTGGGCGGCGTCGTTTCCATCACAGCGGCCTTCTCTTCTTCTCTTCTTCTTCTCCCTCTCATTCCGTTGAATTATTCTCAGTCTCTCACATTACCTCTGCTTGTCGTCCTCGATGTCCCCGGTTGACAGTTAACGGGGATCACAGCTCCTCGGCTGAATGTGCTCATGTGACCGGCGGCTATTAAAAGCAGCGGTGGGCGTAGTGTTGTGGATGAAGTCTGTGGTTCGGCTCTAAACCCGGAGAGCTCCACTTGTTATGATACCAAAGCAGAAAGTAATGGAGTCTGGCTCACGTCAGAGCGTCTGCCAGCTGGGCTCTGTGGTCGCTGGGCTCACTCTCTGAAACACACTTTACTTCTCCGAGTGTCGGACCTCTTCCGATACACACTCTTTGTTGTACAGAACACGAGAAGAAAAGGTCACGCTGGAAACTCAGACGGGCTGCACAGTGAAGGTGGCACCACGACACAGAATGGGAGACGATGGTTAGTGAAGGGGCTGATGGGTAAAGTGTGAACAGGGGGGGGGGGGGTGTTGTGACACATACAAAGTTCATTGGAAGATGTGATGAGAGGAAAATTTATGCCCGAATTAAAATGTTTCAATCGTCCATAAGTTCACCTCATTATCTACAATACAAAGAAAATATAGTTGAAGGAACATAGTTCCTACATGAAACTTCTCACAACTGTCCAGGTTTCATCTTCAGTAAACCAAAGAAGAGAACACTGCTGTTGAGTTAGTTCATGTGTATTGTTGTTCTTCTTGAGGAAGAACAGCAGTCGAGTCTCTACGGCCGATACCTCCAACACTAGAAGCCTCGAGATACACAACACTGCAGCTCAGAGGAAAGATGCAGTTTGGATGTTTTGGGTGAACTGTCCCTTTAAACCACAGGTCATCCTTTATCCAACTAACTCATCTCTTATTGTTGTATTTCTAATCTAACTCTTGAATAAATGAGACGCGTGGACTTGAATCCAGAGGTTTGGATCCATGAGAACCAGCTTCAGAACACCTTTCATTTCCTGATTTGAGCCTCCATACAGCTTCTAGTAGTTTAAGATAGAAGGCATTAAACATCTCTTACAAATTGTATCCATTTCCTGTTTATCATCAGCAAATCCAGTCAGAGATGTAGCTGCTGCTGCTACAGTCTGGTCCAGGTTGAAGTCTAATGAACTGAACCCGCCTGGTTAACATTCAGGGGAGATGAGGTCCTGTGGATCTGGGACATCGTTGATACGTCACTTTGTTTGATTGCATTTCTGGAGATAATTATCTTTCTCTCATCACAAATATTAGTCACTGAAGGTCTTTAACTCTTGTTTAATGTGGACTTAAATGTCAAATCAAAGGAAATAAAAGTGCAAACATCAGCGCCTCATAAACGGATCCTCAAGCAGTCACATGTGAAGTTCATTACTTGAACATTTGGTTGTAAAAGACTGTTGACTGTGAAGTTTATCATAATGATTCAGCAGCCAGGACTCCAACATGGAGTTTCAGTTTAAATTCCTCACATAGAAGAAGTTGTGAGTGAGAGTTCCTGCAGCATCTGGACCCCCCAGACCTCAGCAGAGGAGGGGCTGCTGGGAAATGTGCCAGCTGGAGGCAACAGCAGCGTCTCAGGAGGTCTGAGAGACGACTGGAAACTCCTCCGTCCTCCAGGGTCCCGTCTGACTTCAGGCCACAACAACAGTCCTAAAATGACAAATATGAGCAGCAGAATAAATGAATGTCAATGGAAGAGCTGGAGTCACTCAGTGAATCTGCACTAATCTGATTTCCATGTTCACTTTTAGTCCCATTCAGAAGCTGTTGTTCACCATTGAGTTACTACATCACCAAGATTCTACAATGTTTGGATAAACTTTACAGAACGGCCTTCATGCTGCCCTGACGTTATTATTCTGTATCTACTTATGATAATAATAAGTTACAGACAAACAACAAAAACTAAATATGCCACAAAATCAGAATGAAAGGAAACAGCAACTATAATATTCTGAATAACATTTCTAATACGATCATGCAAATGGTGTGTGTAAAATAAATATACATCACGTTAACTCATGTGCCCAATAGAAGTGGACCCAGAGTGGAGCCCTGAGGTACAGCAAAAGTACTCTCGATGAAGAAATACAGCTGCAGGATAATATCTCATCGTAATTATTGAGTCCATCTAAGATATATAGACGACCTTTGAGTCCATACAATTCTGGAATGCAATAGATTTGCATTGTAAATGTAAATATTTTAGGACTCTAAATCGTTTGTGATGTGAGGGTTGACTGGAGGATATAATTCAATATTATCTGCATAGAAAAGAAAATAAAATACAGTGTCTAATTATGCTACCAAGGAGAGAAACATCAAGAAAAGTTGGGGATTTGATATGAAGGTTGACTGGAAAATATAACTGCATATCATCTGCATAAAAATGATAATACATATATATACTGTCTCCTAGTTATATGTCATAAGAAGAACTATGTAAATGGAGAAGTGAAGAGGACCCAGAATGGAGCCTTGAGGGACACCACAACTACATTTTGTAATAATGAATATACAGATGACATTATGGAGCTAGAACATGACTTATTGTTCTGTATGATGAACCGTATTCATGACATTTAAGTCCAGAAAAGAAAAAACATCCAACAGAAACACGTAAAAGATCACATATCAATGTCACTAAATTTAGTGACATCACAACCTCGACATGAAATTGGTTTTCTTTGAAAAGACTGGTCACGGATGAGGTTGGAGTCGAAGATCAATTTTGAAGTACTTTAATGGACGTGAATCATGGGAAGAAAAGCACAGCTTGCTTCAGCTCTTTCAAGGAAACCAAAAGTACACAGGTAAGAGCTGACTCCACTCGTTCCATCACAAACACCTGTTCAACCGAAGTGTGTCCAATTTACACACAGCTCATCTGTGAATAGTGTGTATGTGTCATTTTACAACACAATGGAAATATATACTAATAAATTATGTAGAGACTGCTCATAAGCTGCTCATAATATTACATACAATGTTATCAATTCTAACATGTGTATACTGGAGATATAACATATCTTCCACAACATCATCTGGAAAATCAGCAACACACACACACAACAGCAATCGCTGTGATGGGCTCCCACAGTAGAGCCGCTCCATTTCAGGCAGGCGTGGGGGAGCAGTTATTGTCAAGTCATTGGGTACATGAAGGCCCCTAAAGGCCCCTAAAGGCCTCAGTTAAAGCTGCAACAGTGGACAAACTAACGCTTATCTTGAAGGATGGTGAACAGGGAAACTCTTGATCGACTGACAACTGGTGAGTAAAAACAAGTCTGATCGCTTAATAACGTTGTTATTTGTTTGTCGATTTGGATGGGCCTCATTACCTCAGATCTGTTTACAGACCCAATCAAGGTAAATAATGTAATCTTTATGATAAATATGAATAATTACATGCACAGGGATAATTCTTTTAAATGTTTAGACTATCTTTCGCTGCAGTAAACTCACAAATGGCAATGCATCAGTGTTGTCACCTAGCCTCTTGTCTTCCTCCCTCATGAACCTCAAACATTCACTCTGCCTCCAGTTTGCACCGCCTTAACTCGGGTTCGGACCCAGCCAGCAGCCACATTAAGTCCTCCCCCACTGAAACAAACCCGGAACCACCACAGTCCTCCTCTTGGGCCCGTTGCCGTCCTTGCAGCCAGAATGCCACGAATCCCTGACAGGTATAGTGTCTTGTTTTGTAATGGATTATAATAAATATGAATGTTCACATCAACATTCAAACACCGGCCCACACTATTATCACTCAAGCTTACAATGACATACAAAAACTTGTACCACCGCAATAAAATATCCTTTTACAAAAAATTGGATGAAGCCTTTAATGGCAAAGGTTACAAATTCACCAACGACAAAATGAAGGAAAACCTGTGAAACGTGCTGACGACGTATAAAAGGGCCAAAGACCGATGAACAGCAGAGAGCAGCATCACCTGGAGCACCTGGAACACCTGGTGAGCGCTCTGTGGACACATCTTACATGTCAGCTGGACTCTCTTAGTATCAATCTTCCATTGTCCCCGGTCAGTATTTTGCCACCTACAATTTAATAATAATATAATAATAATACATTTATTTATAGAGCGCTGTTCACAGACAGAAAAGGATTTATTTTCAGAATAACGTGATCTTATTGTGAGACCCTTTGGTTTTTGTCTGTTTCTGTTCGTTCCCTTGCACCACGCTGCCCTAGTGACCTCATGACATTACAACACACACATCCTGAGTCTAATTTAAAGGAGCCACAAACTGCCGATTCAACACTTCACTTAGTGTTGATGTGCAGCCTGTCTGTCTCACAGGACTGAACTATGATCATTATTAGAGACGTCAGAGAAACTCAGATACCAGCAGAGTATAAAGTAAATTATGTCATTAATGTGGTCATGACTTCAGTGTGAACTGACTGATGCGTAACCAACTCTTTAAATTCCTCACATTGTGAACGTTTTGCCCTCAGTTCAACGTGCAGGTTTCAGGTCTGGATGGTGAAACACGTCCTTTGTGAGGTTCAGATACACATTAAATAGTTTCTGCTTCTGCTGACTGCTCTCTGACACGTTTATCAGGCCGCAGAAAGCAACGAAGGTCAGATCAACGTTTCCTCTCAGGTACTGCAGTATTTACAGCACATAGAAACAGGTGGTAGAAGTACTCCGAAACCACACAGCACATACTGTTAAACCACAGTAACCTGGTCGACTTACTGTGAAGTGACAGTCAAATCATTTACAGTGTAGAACGTTTCCCAGAATAGAAGCTCTCAGTTAAAGTGGAGCTGAGAGTTTTTAACAGAGTTGTCCCTCATTGAGACTCTGGACCCGTTATTAAGCTGTCAGGTCTGATGAGGCCGAGGCCGCAAAGCAAAGTGATGGTGGTCCGGAGCAGTGAGACCTCAAACCACAGCCCTCCTCCTCCTCCTCCTCCTCCTCTGACGGGAATCCACAACACCTGCCACAGTCTATATGCACAAGCAAACGCGCAATACATTACTTTTGAATTAATTATTGAACTTTGCGCATAATGCGATTGATCGCGATTGATCGCGATTAATCGTATATATATATATATAAATAAAGACTGGGAGTCCATATGTCGGCCTGCTGGTGTGTGTTTCCTTGGTTAGTGTGAGGTCTGGTGGTGAGTGCTGTTTATCCAGAACGGCTTCGGACAGAGATGTTGTGTCTCGCTGACTGGCTTCACTCAGCTGCCTCTGCACTGATCTCAGGCCAGTCACGGTGACTGATGGTCACTGTGACTGATGGTCACTTTACAGACACATGGCACATCTGACGGCCCTCAGCGAGCCGCCACACCTGCACTGAAACGTCTTCAGGTTCTACAGCACATGTATGGATTAGTGCAGCAGAACAACAGAAATACATGTTTCCTTCAACGTGTACGTTCCCATTAAAAACTGTACTGTCGGTTAAATTATCAAGGCAAATGTTTCTGTTCTTACAGGGTTAGTGTTAGTAAAACATCATAGTTTGGTTTTAGATGAGAACATTTGTTACATTATTTAAGTCACGGATGTAAATCAAGTTTAGTCACCGTCGACTTTTGGTTTTACACGAGACAAACACAAAAAGGAGTTCCACAAGGATCAATATTCGGTCCTCTGCTATTTACTGAATACATAAATGATACAAAATATCAAACTCACTTCTATAGTATCATTTCTTTAACCAACTGAAAGTGTTTAGTGTTAAAAGTTGGACAGTTGGCATATTGATAAAAGAAAGATGAAAGTTTCGTGTTTTTTTTTAAAAACTTGTAGTTCGAGTAACCTCAAAGGTTACTTCTTCTCATCCCATATTTATATTTTATTTCAGGTTCATTGTAAAACAGGAAAGCGTTTGTTCACATCTGACCGTCTTTGAAGAAGAGCCTGTTAAAAGTGAAGTGAATTTCCAAACGTAGGTCAGCTAAGCAGCTCAGTGGTTGAAAGCTCCAAAAAGTGAGTAAGTGGACCTTTGAGTTGTCAAAATGTTCCTGAAGGTCAAGAAGGAACCTCAAAGTTCATGTTATTTATCCCAACATGGAGACAATTTGTGCCCCAAGACACATTTTATTGGTCGTTTCTGATCCCGTCTGCACCATAATCAGAAATACAACATGTCCAGTGTTGTTTTAATCACATGTATGGTCCTCATGGAGAGAAGAATTCATAACAGCAGGCTGGATGTGAGTCACGCTGCTGTTGTGGTTACAGCACAGAGAAGCTGTCGCCTCCATGGGCGGAAAGCGTCCAGCTCAGAGTCATTTCAAGAAGTGTGTAAAACACTAAATGAGCTCTGGTTCAACTAACCGCTGAAGGCTGCTGATGGCTACCGGGAGGAAGAGGAGGGGGGGGAGGAGGAAGAGGAGGAGAGTGTTAAATACTCCTGAACCCACTCACCCCTTCATCAGCTGTTCACATCTGACAAACGTAATGTCGGAAACATGGATTTCCACCTGAAGGGGTTCAAGAGACATGCTAACGTTTAGCACGCTAGAATGCTAATATTTAAAGCGCAAGCTAAGAGCTTACAAAGGAACAAATGTATATTAATCTCATGGAGTAGATTCTACTGATTGGACATTATATCTGTTGAGTCCTGGAGAGGAGTCTGTTCAGTGACTCGTGGGATCAAAAGGTCTAATAATGATGAGCTAGTAATACACTGGAGCTCCTCTGTATTAGCAGCATCACAGCTGACTCGCTTCACTACAAACCTCAGACATGGCGTCGGTGCGTCGGCGTGACTGCGGTTCGGTGGTTCAGCACCTTGAAGAAGTCGATGATAAAAAGCCTTTTAACTGCTTGTAAACGTGTAACTGAACCGCGCTGATTGCTCTTCGGAGAAGTTCCTCTGCTTGGAGACTTGTTCTGTTCTTGTTCCTTTTGTGGTCGTATTCTGGCAACTTCACATGTTGCATTTCCACAACTGCTCCTAATTACAAGATACTCTGCCAAACATTTTACATGAATTCATAACTGAACATGACTGCATATGAAGATCTTAACCCTAACCCAAAAACACAGAGATGCCCCAACAAAAGCCACATGTAATAAAGATCAATTTAAAGATTTGTTGTTTCAAAAGTAACTCTACTGTAACAGAGAAACGAAAATATCCAAATACCTTAGACTGTAAAGACTGTTATGCTACTATCAGCTAAAGAAAAGCTACAACAGACGTCAGCTTTGTCGTCTGTTGGACCTCCGTTAGAATGTGATGCTCAGATAGAAAGAGTTCTCTAGAAGTCACAGTAAATGGATGTTTAGCTAATGGACGAGCACTTAAAGTAGTTTCACTTAAAGCAATGAACAACTGGTAATATGAGTTTACACCTACAGGGCCTTGTTTATATACTGTATATATATATATATTCGGCATTTTCACCGTTGCCATGTTGTTTTGTTTTGCAACCAGTGAACAGGAAGTGACCATATTAGGACTGAGGAGGAGTGACGTAGAGACGCCGTATACGTCTCTGGTAGAGACCTGTCAATCAGCGTGTAGCCCCGCCCTAAAGCATCCCCTGCTTTACGTTCTATTAGAGACCTGTCAATCAGCGTGTAGCCCCGCCCTAAAGCATCCCCTGCTTTACGTTCTATTAGAGACCTGTCAATCAGCGTGTAGCCCCGCCCTAAAGCATCCCCTGCTTTACGTTCTATTAGAGACCTGTCAATCAGCGTGTAGCCCCGCCCTAAAGCATCCCCTGCTTTACGTTCTATTAGAGACCTGTCAATCAGCGTGTAGCCCCGCCCTAAAGCATCCCCTGCTTTACGTTCTATTAGAGACCTGTCAATCAGCGTGTAGCCCCGCCCTAAAGCATCCCCTGCTTTATGGTCTGTGTGACTCTAAATGGACCATCATGCTGTATTGAAGAAGACTTGAAACTAGAGATTGAGACATAAACTCATGTTCACAATGTTTACTGAGGGAATAAATCAAGAGAGAAGTAGAGTCATTTTCTCATAGACTTCTATACAACCAGAGGAGTCGCCCCCTGGTGGTCACTAGAGAGAATGCAGCTTCAACACATGAAGCTTTGACTTAATTCAAATGAACACATGAAGAAGAGGATGATGAAGTTGATGAAGGTTCAGGAGCTCAGGTTCGTGGAACGTTGTGTTTACATCATGATGTAACACAGCTCCACATATGCTCAGTGTTATGAATCTACCTGAGAGCCCCCCTCTGGTATATAAACAGAGCCTCGTCCGCGGCCTCAGTGATCCACAGTTTCCAGAGCTCAGTGAGGAGAACTTTTACCACCAGATGACTAATAAAGGTGTCATTAAGCCTGTTGATCTTCACAGCAGCAGCTCTCTGGCCCAGGTAGATGTTGGCAGGTTGTTGTTTCCAGTCTGGTGGGGGGGGGGGGGGGGTCACATCCTCAGAGACCGACCCTGAATCAAGGTGTCATTAAGCTGTTCGACTGTACAGTCTGTAGAGCCTGGCATGTGTCCCCCTCTCAACCTCTCAATAATTATGCTAGCTTTAAGTTTTTTTGGGGAAAAAGTGAGCGCTTGTTTTTGGATGTGGAGCGAAACGTCTCCCTGAGGGGCGGAGCCTCGCCGAGGAACCTCGGCCTCTGATTGGCTGCTCCAGATGAGATGATGATTAACGGATTCTTTGTACAGTTACTCAAGTAAGAAAGTGACTCCAGGGAGTTACATCACATCACTGATCAGCTGATCGGGGGAAGAAATCGAGGAGACACGCTGACACTCATATACAAGTATATATATATATACATATATATACTTAGATATATATACAGGTCTCAACCACAGCAGGGTATGCATTGACTGCCTTCACTTCTTCCATCCAGTCTTTGGACAGAAGTTCGTAGGCCTGATCAATGACCAGGATGTATCTCTGAGCCGATCATCTGCTCACATTTTCTCTCAAAAAGAGACCTTCAAACATTCCAAAATCATGATTATGGAAAATAAACCCAAAAGCCTTCTTCTAACCTTGTCCCTTCCTCTCATTCTAAACATGGCTTCAGGGTTGTTAGCTCTCTCTGAGCTTAGTTTTTATATTTACTTCTTCTCCAGCGTCCGTCTGGATGTGAAGGGAGGTGACTGAGGGAGGAAGATGAACACTCTTCTTCCACTCCCTCCTCCTCCTCCATAATCAGTATGGAGTCCTATTTTAACCTCCTTTTCCTTCGTTTCCTTTCCTTCCACTCATCTCCTCACAGAAACCTGCTGAAGTTCAGAATCACGTCTTCAGGTTGATGGTCCAGAAGAGATGACAAAAGAAATGCTGACCTCATATCTCAGTCAGGAATAAAGTACCTTTACTCCTGGTCTTCATGACACTTTACAGTATTTACACTTTAAAAGACTGAGAGGGAAATATTTACATATAGTATAGTACCGTAACGTTAGAATAGTTCCTCCAAAGAAATAACTAACAAGGTCCATTAGGAGGCTCTTCTGGAGCTTTCAGTCCTATTAAATGATCTTCCTCAACAGAATTGTAAATATTTCACTTCTCCAGGTTGTGAAATAGTCACAAAATACTGGTTTCATGTACGCACATTGTTGTTTCTCTGTCGTACAGACACTTTTCTACTTCACTGTCAGTCATTTGTGAACATTTTACTGTTCTAATTTAATAAACTAATATAAGTTTATTTTTACTGAAATAACCATAAAACATCAGTAAAATCCTTTAAACTGATCTGAAAACATCAAAGTCCTGCAGACGCTCTTCTTCACCAGTACCTTTGTAGCCACATGTTCCTTCTCCCTTTACTCATAAAGGAACCTCGTGTTCAGGAGCCGCTCTCTTGTTTATGAGTGTATAATAATGTTGACTGTGAGTCTGTATGAATCCAAACATCTGGATGTGGTGCAGCAGTAAACTGGCAGAAGGTGCTACTACAGCTCCACTTATTAGCTCTGGTGTCGGAGACTTGGATCGAGTTACTCGACCGCACAGTAAAAAGAGAGCGAGGCTTCTGGGCTGAAAATCTGGTGGCAGACGGCGGTCTGGTGGCCTCTAAGAAACAAGACGACGTTCGTCACCTCAGAGACAAAGATCCACCAAACTCCTCCTGAAGCGCCAGCAGACCTCTGAGGACCTGAATAACTTCTTCATATAAAACTGAAATCTGAATCCACAAACATCCAGATTGTTTAAAGCTTCTGACTTTGGGAACAATTGGATTAACTGAGTTCATTAATGCAGAAAAGTCTGAACATCTTGAGACGTTGTACATTTCATATTTAATAATTCGTTAACGTACAAAATGTGGTGAATGACATTTATCACTGATTAAGATTCATCTTCAAAGCAAATCTTTGGACTTTTCTGACAGTGTGTAGTCAACTTTCATTGACCGATGTCTAAACCTGGACCACCACGAGTCTCTCTGGTTAATGAGGACCAAACTAAACCTGATGATGGACTGAGACACCTGGTGCTATTGAAACTGGATCGGCACTAAAACCAGATCACTTGTTCCTTGACACAAAGGTCTTAAAATGGTTTAATAAAGGTCACATATAGCTCATAATCTATCACCATGAATATGTCATTTTCTCACCAACCCATGCTGCTGCCTCAGTGAGTGTACTTTGCGTTACTGTACATACATACACATCTTCAATAGGTTTACTGCTGCGCTATTGACTCAGTGTCCGAGTCTTTAACGTTTTTAAAGTTTGACCTTGTTGTGCAAAATGTGAATATGACCGTCAAGACTACATGACAATCAATAAAGAACTACAGTAACCATGTACAACAGACTGTTAGTTTGGGTACATCAATAATATATACAGTATGTGTGACAGACTAAAGGGGGCCGGACTGACACCAGACTTCCTGTAGAAGTTGTGGTTGATGGTCAGCACCTGAAACCAAAGTGAACTCTTCTCTGCAGGATTGTGTCATTTCCTGCTCACGACCTGTAAAACTAACAGAAACTAGAGAGAGCCCTTTGATGGGGGGGGGTCTGTCTGTCTCTGCTCTCATCTATCACATGATAGTCAGAAACACAACCTCCATGGTGGAGGTCTTTGTGGATCCAGTTCAGACTGAAGACCCTCAAGTTGTAAATCCTCTTCGTCTCTGAAGTGGTTTGCTGGCTTTTATTTAATAAAAAGCACATCTTTAAACTCAACAACATGTCCATGAAGAGGGGGAAACCAGAAATGTGTTTGTTGTCACTTCATCGTCATCAGAGCTGAAGAAGTGGATGAGGAGGAAGAGGAGGAGAATGAGGAAGAGGAGGATGAGGAAGAGGAGGAGGGGTTAACCTTCAGGGGATGAAGGTGAAACATCACTCTTCGTTTCAGGTAGTAAGTAGAACCATTAGTTGGAAAATACTCTTGTGTAGTACAAGTACTTAAAGTGTGTACTTTAGTACTTGAGCTGGATTATTGACGTGTTCCACTTGTTGATCTCATGTTTAAAGTACCGGCTCCTTCATACAATTCCTCCACAGTCTAACTAAATGAAACTCGGCCGCTTGCGTTTCTTTTCCCATATTTGGGCGTCTCCATGGAAACAGAGCTTTGTTGACGGGGCGTGTTGACAGGAGGCCTCTGCAGCCAAATCCCCACAACTCCTCATGAGGGCAATGCATGCTGGGAAAATCCTGAAATAAAGCAGAGAATAAGAGACGCTGTCTCGTCCTCACTTTGTAAGAGCTGCTGTCAGATTCACTGTTCAGAATATCATCATCTGGTGCTTTTCTACACGTTGAAGAGGGAAACCTTCTAGTTTGCATTTCATACTTGACAAGATAAATGTTTGATACAAATATGAAAGACAGCCCAGTCTCC
Organism: Lycodopsis pacificus; assembly: GCA_028022725.1. NCBI lineage: Eukaryota > Metazoa > Chordata > Actinopteri > Perciformes > Zoarcidae > Lycodopsis > Lycodopsis pacificus. Next base: position 20,226,324 of record CM051709.1, read on the forward strand.
AGGAAATGTTGTTTCTACTAAACACAGTTAAGTTGAATGTTTGTTTTTTTTGCATTCAGTCAGAGTGAATGTAGTCTAATGAGTGATCGTCATTAAAGGTCATGTGTATAATAACGAGTAAAACGATCCAGTAACGTGACTTAAGGGCGTAATTTGCTCTTGTTACAATGTTACATTGTTGTTATTTGTTAGGTTGTGTTGCGCTACGTCGTTGCGTTACGTCGTTGCGCCACGTCGTTGCGCCACGTCGTTGCGCCACGTCGTTGCGCCACGTCGTTGCGCCACGTCGTTGCGCCACGTCGTTGAGCCACTTCGTTGAGCCACTTCGTTGCGCCACTTCGTTGCGCCACGTCGTTGCGCCACGTCGTTGCGCCACGTCGTTGCGCCACGTCGTTGCGCCACGTCGTTGCGTCACGTCGTTGCGTTGTGACTGTCATTATAACATAAACCATGATCCGCGATCTTGTTTCTAACCTTAACCGAGGAGTTTGTTGTCTAAACCTAACCAATTGTTTTTCGGGGTCTTTCCTTTTTTCATTCTCTCTGTTTATTTCTTCTGTTTTCATCAGTTGCTTCCTCCTCTCCTTGTTTCCTTCTTCCTTCTTCTCTTCCCATACATTAATCGTGTCCTTCAGGTGTCAGTGATGGACGATCAACCTGTAATCAGGATGTTCTGGTTTCACGGAGCGCTGATGGACGGCAGGTAGCAGCTCAGCTGGATGTCCATACACAGAAAGAATCAGTCTCATTTCCTTCTTTATTGGTAATGGAAGTTCTGTGCCTCAAAGACCAGAGCTTAGTGAGGATTTAATGATTCACTGTCCTCCCTTTTCTCCTCTCTGTCAGCCAGGAGATCCAACTGGATAATAATCACTGTTATTGATGATCGCTCGCCGTTTTGATTTTAAACTACGGATCGACTGAAGCTCTGAGAGGAAGTGTTTAAACTTTAACAATGAGTCTGAACTATGCTGACATTTCAACATGTTCTGCTCTCTTCTGGTTTCATTCTCTCCACCACATGTTGAACCTGGTTTCTGAGTAAGATATCAGCTCGTATTAATCTGTACTGCAGACGTTTAAGTAGAGAAGTTTGGTTTAAGTTGTATAAGTGAACACAATAATCATTATCTGGAGTTATCAAGTATCTTACGATGAATATCTGATGCAAACATCTCTAGCATCTGCAAAATTATTGTTATTATTAAAAAATAAGGTTTTAATCATGAAGGTTTTGTCTGTTTTTGGATATGAACAAATATCTCAACACCAACCTTTTCTAGAAGGTGTTTGAAGGAATGAAAAATGAGTCTTTCGGTTGGAAGAGTTGAGTTTTAAACTCTAGTGTACTCTTGATGGTGTACCAACCTTTAGAATTTATGGAACTGTAAGTATTGAAGAGGACATCTTTATCTGCCGATATCTAAAACAGAACCAGTGTGGATGCTAACGATCAGCATGCTAACATAAAGCGTTCCCATTGGTCGTCTCCTCTGATCCTTCGGACGTGCACATATTATTTCCTTCCAGCTCCGGGGCAGTAAATGTGTCCGAGTGTGTTCCGACTGAAGCTATTTATTATAAGGGAGTGATTTACTGGACCAAACTCCTCTGATACTTCCTTCATTTGACTTTCAGCAGCAGATTCCAGATATTTCCCCACGTGTATTAATTTAACTGTCGTTATGTTGCATCTCTCCAGAACAACAATATGGATTCTCACTCAGACCGACCGGAGGGACTCGGTGTCGGTTATCAGAGACACATGAAGAACCGATCCATGGGCATTACTGTTAGGTCTGGACACAAAGGATGAAGAGCTGCGAGGCCGCAGGACCTCTCCCTGCTGCGAACTTCTTACAGTGTGCACACAGTGGAAAAATGAGCTGGAACTGGTTCAAAAATTACTAAAAATATTTAATGTACTACATGAAATTCACTTATAAGCTGCATTAACTATCAATAGTAATGTTCTCGAGAACAGAGACCACACACACTTATCTCACTCACAGGTCTGAATTCAGGTACTGAAAAACGAGAGCGGATGTGGTCTGAACAATTCTCTACAGAACAGTCTTTTATACGTCGGAAATGTCCGAAACAGTCATAAATCTGAATGACCCTCCGTGGCGATCTGTGATTGGCTCCATTTGACTCCACCCCTGGTCAGTACCTCCCCTCTGACCCCATCCTGCATCCTGCTGCATGTCCCATTCAGAATTCCTGTCTGACCCTCAAACTATTCTTACAGTGTTTTAATACCTTTAGTGACTATACTTTTATGATTTAATACATTCAATTAGTTAATATACTGTAACACATAATATCTTCTATAAGCAAGAATATTGTAAACATATTGTGACTAACATATTATTATTGTTGTGACACTTCTACTGATCACTAGGGGGGTTATTTAATAACCCTAACCCTAACCCTTACTTATAATGCGTTTAATACTGAAATTCTCCACATTACTTTTACATATTTATTTCGTGTTTCTTCTTCACATGGGTCAGTGCTGTTTGCAGGACATGAAGTGAAGGTGGTGTCATTGTGATTATAATGATAATACCATGCTGTAATAGATACGTGAGAGTAGTTACACACTGCCTTGTTGTGACTCTGGTCATTGGTTCTCCATCTGTCTAAGGAGTCATTAGGTAACGAGTGGAGGGCACTGATGGTTCAAACAGACGCTAACCTGCTGCCTCCTACAGGTATTAATATACAGTAAGTTCCCCTCATCAGATCTAGGTTAAAGGATATTTACACACTTATTATCCTCGTATTTTAGCCCAATATCTGTAATAATGACATCACACTTATAGACATCTGGGGATGTGAAGATTTTGCTCAAAAGAAGCATTGTTTTCAGTTTTACCCGGACCACAACCTCCGGTTTTAAAGACTGAAGCCAAAGCTTCGTGTGTTAAAGCTGCATTCTCTCTAGTGTCCACCAGGGGGCGACTCCTCTGGTTGTATAGAAGTCTATGAGAAAATGACTCTACTTCTCTCTTGATTTATTCCCTCAGTAAACATTGTAAACATGAGTTTATGTCTCAATCTCTAGTTTCGAGTCTTCTTCAATACAGCATGATGTTCATTTAGTACATGATGGTCCATTTAGAGTCAGACAGACCATAAAGCAGGGGATGCTTTAGGGCGGGGCTACACGTGATTGACAGGTCTCTACCAGAGACGGAAACGGTGTATCTACGTCACTCCTCAGTCCTAATATGGTCACTTCCTGTTCACTGGTTGCAAAAAAAACAAGATGGTCTCCATTTTGGAAATCTCCAAACTCGAATCTTCAAAACGTACACAAACCAACCAGAGATGTCACCATCACGACGTCCACTTATGATACTTTTGAAACAGATGTTTTCTCACCGACTTTGGGAATAAAAGACAAAGTATTTGTTCAAAAGAGGCTTTTCTTTATCCAAACTTCCTAATAATATATAATATTATGAAAAAAGTACTTTAACTAGAAAGTATTTGAACTCATACATTTTATCCTTAATGTTACAAAACAGTTTATTGATCACCGAGTTTATCAGTAGTTTCCCACAGAGAAGAGAACCTCCCTAAAAAGTGCTGACGTCTGGTTTTCCTCACGGTCGCTCAGATGGAAAGATGCTTCCATCCAGCAGCCTGAAGCAGATGTGAAGCTGCTGTATTGATTACAGCCTCCATCTGTTGTGAGTTCTCTCTCTTTCCCCTCTTTCTATTGTGAATTACTCCCTTTGTTGTGTTATTTTCCCATCATGCTCTGGTTTCCATGAGTCACTCAAAGCGCTCGAGTCTCGAGTACTTTTACAGACGGACTCCTCGTTTGTGGTTTTCTCATCAATAGATGGACGATTGTCTCCGGACATATTATAAGTTTCATGGTCAAATCCAAAAGTACATTCAAGGAACAAACTGGACACCAGAGACAGGAAGTGCTTATGTATTGTATATATTAGTGCTGGGCAAGTTAGTTAACACGTTATTATCGCGTTAACGCATTCATTAACTAACGCCGACAATTATTTTATCGCACGTTAATGCAGCTTTTTAAAAATTATTAAGCGGACATTTTTAACACAAGAACCGCAGCGATATATTAATTATTACAAGTACATTAATAGACAACAAGCAAAGTAAACCGGTATGAAAACACAGGAAGTGGAACAAATAATTAAATAAGTGATATCGATTTTATGTTGTTGACACGTATTTTACAATCTTAAAAATATATCAATATACGTATGAAAATACATGTAGCCGACCTTAAATATACACACAGTATTTATAATATTACTTATAATAATATACCTTAAATATACACACAGTATTTATAATATTACTTATAATAATAGACCTTAAATATACACACAGTATTTATAATATTACTTATAATAATAGACCTTAAATATACACACAGTATTTATAATATTACTTATAATAATAGACCTTAAATATACACACAGTATTTATAATATTACTTATAATAATAGACCTTAAATATACACATAGTATTTATAATATTACTTATAATAATATACCTTAAATATACACACAGTATTTATAATATTACTTATAATAATAGACCTTAAATATACACAGTATTTATAATATTACTTATAATAATCGACCTTAAATATACACAGTATTTATAATATTACTTATAATAATAGTGCTTTTCCCACACAGACTAATGTTGCACTCTTCTTGGATCATAGAAGAGATTTTTGTGAACGTTCGTTCATCTGAAACATGATTTAATAAAAGATTTAACATTTTTAAAAGTGTGTCTTTGGACTCGTTAATGTGACTTCAGTCGACTGTTTATCTTGAGTGTCAGACGGTTCAAAGCCTCTGTGGTTCCCTCTGACCACAGATGAGACTGAGACTCGGTCCCAGTGTGGGTGTCAGATGCCGGTCCTGGGTGGAGGGTTGGGGGGTTTTCTTTGGGGTTGTGGTTGGTGGATCTGTTGGAGCGTCGGAGCTCTGCCAGCTGATGAGAAAAACCAACGTCTACTTTAAGTTTCAGCATTTTCTCACAATGACATTGTGTTGCTGTGTGGAGCTGGAGGGTGGGGTGGTCGTCCTGCAGGATTTGGCTCCACGGCTGTGAAAGTCCTGGTTCCAGTGGACCTTTGGCAGTCCTCTCTGAAGCTCTCAATCCAAAGTCACGGAGACATGCTAAAAATAAAAGAGTGTGGCTTTTAATGGCAGCATGTAAAAATGTGCTGTGTGTTAACAGCTTCACTGAGGCAAACCAACGTGTTAGTGGCCTCAAAACAAATTGAGATGGCAAATGACGGAGGAGGTCGAGTTCTTCATGTCTTTGTATTTAATCAGGATGGTGAAGCCGGCGGGGACGCCCCAAACACAAAACACAACCCAACACTGAGGAATAAAATAACAAGAGCCCCAGTGAACACACACACACACACACACACACACACATATATATAATATTTCACAATCAAAGCATCTAACAGTGGAATCTCAGACTACAAACATCAAAACGGATTATAAATGTTCATGTAAAGATGAATTCTAATGACTTTGATTATCTCCTGTCTTGACTTCCTGTTCTTCCTGTTCTTATGCTAACTGAACATCAGAATCAGAATCAGAATCAGAAACCGTTTATTGCCATCGTATGTTGAACATACAAGGAATTTGACATGACGGGAGGTGCGCAACATTTAACAACAATCAACAACAATCAACAATGCAAAGTAGAAACAAATTAAATTTACAGAAAATATAAGATAAAGTAAAATATAATAAAGTGAAATATAAAATAAAGTGAAGTCGAGTGCACAAGCGGTGTAGTGTGAAAGTGTCCAGTGTGATAGAGGGATGTGCGGGGGAGTGACCGGTGGGACTTTGTCCTGGGGATGACAGTCAGTGGGGGTCCCGGGCTCTGTTAATGAGCCCGACTGCCGACGGGAAGAAACTGTTCATGTGGTGTGAGGTCTTGGTCCTGGTGGAGGTCTTGGTCCTGGTGGAGGTCTTGGTCCTGATGGACCTCAGCCTCCTGCCAGATGGAAGGTGCTCAAACAGTTCATGTCCAGGGTGAGAGGGGTCAGCTACAATCCTTCTTGCTCGCTTCAGGGTTCTTGAACAGAACAAGTCCTGGAGGGACGGCAGATTGCAGCCGATCACCTCTCAGCAGAGCAGTCTGCCCTTGTCCTTGGCAGTGGCTGCAGCGTACCAGACGGTCACTTGAGGTCCTCGGATGTGAATTACAATTTCCATATTATTATTAGCTGTAGAGCTAGCTGGTTACATGACAGCTAGCAGGAAAACATGCTAGCTCTAGCCAGCCACAAGTTAGCTAGCTTCCTAACGGCTAGTTATGGCGTATTCACGTTATCTTTTTCAGTTTTAGTTAGTCGTGATGTCTAAAAGAAAATTCTCAACAACAAACTGAAACACTGAAAGTTAAATCTAAAAATATATAAATGCTGTGGTTTCACACAATAAAATGATGCTATTTATACGGTGTAAAAAGATCAATGTGGTCAGAATGTTAATATTATTTTCCCATTGTTCTTGTTGCTAAGCTAGTTAGCACCGTTTTTTCCCTGTCTTTTGTCGTCTGTCCTTAAACCCTTGGTGATATTTATTCGGCTTCTCTCGAGAGCACATTGTGGAGGAATGACGGGTGGATGCTGAAGGCGAAGAGGAGGGTGGATGAAGAAGATTCAGGCCGGCAGGCTGGAAACCAGCGACGCCAGTCTCTGAGACAATCAGGGAAGGTGAGGCACATGAACCGGATCAAAGCCCAGCCATCTGGCTCTTTAACGGGCATGTTGACATGTTTGGCAGCGTGGAGGTCCCTCCAATTATACCCCCGCTCCCTCTTTCCCACCGGGGACCGCTAGTTAAATGTGGACCGGTTGAGTTTAATGCTGCAGTTTTCAGGTCAGACAGTGAACTCATGCAGAGCTGTCTGATGAAATAAATCACTGCATCTGTTTCTCTTCTTTCAAGTGCTGCAGCTCACGGAGCCCTAAAGGAGTCGCTCGGCGTGTTGCATCACACGCACAAGATCAAAATGAAAAATCTGATTTTGGCGTCGTCATCCTGGACAGAAGACAAGTCGTCAGCTTTAGAGGCCAAGTATGTGAACAGGCTGAAGGAATCTGAGTCGAGCAGCTCTCAATGCTGCTCAACGTTTACAGAAGATAGAACTGAACTAAAGACATCGAACATTAAGGTGCATCTATACACACATCAAAGAGAAAACATACAATATCTTTATGCAAGTCAAGTGTTTTCATCATCTGATATAATTGTGCAAAAGAAAAATGAATAGACTATTAAAGTTACTATGAGGAATCTTCATGTTGTGTTGGCTCTGGCGCCCCCTGTGGGCTGAAGCGGTCGTGTTTCATCAGACTCCCTTTAGAAAACCTCTCATTTCACTGCAGAAGGTTCTGACAGTCTGCCCCTCTCAGTCCTGGTCCTCCTGTGCTCCCCTTCCCTCCAGCGGGTCCAGCAATACGACTTGTATCTCCAGCAGAGAGGAGAACCTCTGCTCCTGGAGGAGGAGATGCTGCCGGGAGCTGAGCCTTTTTCCAGTCACACCTTCTAATATCATGTACATTATTCATTTCTTTATTTTCAGCTTCACAATCATCACCCAGAGTCAAACACGAGTCCAGACTGGTCATGTGTTCGACGGTGTTTGCTGTGTGAAGGGCTGCTGGGTTCAGAGGTCTGTGTTGTGGTCTTTGAGCTCAGCTCAGAGGAACCTTCCTCAGAGCTGCAGCAGGTATCCCAGCAGCCTTTCTTCTGATCACCAACTTCCCCGTGTTTCCTCTGTGGCTGACGCAGTTGATCTGTTCTTGTGCTCTAAATATACAGCTTGGCACTGACATGTGTGTAAATGTAGCAGCTTTCTTTGCTTTGTGGCCTGTGGAGCTGTGCAGCACGGCGTGCGTCCTTTATTTCCGGAGCTGGAATGTGTGAGTGTGTGTGTATATATATATATATGTATATATATATATATATATATATATATAGTGGATGTGTCACTCCGCCCACGCCTTCAGCCGCGCTGCAGCTCTGGTTTGATGTTGACAGCAGCCGTGATGCAATCGGCGCTGCAGAAGGGCGCGTCCCCCTCCGGACCCACCGGCTGACGCACGGCGCTGGGAAAACTCCTTCCAAAGTCCCAGAGCCGGGCCTGGACGGCCTCCAGCGCCGCGTGGGTCCACACTTCTTCTTCTGTGGTTAGAACAGCACAGACTCGTGCAGCTTCATGTGTGCAGAGCTTCTGAGTCTGTCCATGTTTCTAGATACAGATTGATCACCTCAGAGAGCAGTAGAGGACATGAAGGGCGATGGAGCCCATTGCTGACAGGAAAAATAAAATAAAAAAACAGATGAAATGTTAAAAATGCTCCATTAAAAATACAAACTGTAAAGATTATGGAACATAAACATATAGAAGAGTAACACTTTAAAAACGTTTGATGACAAATAAGTTTGATGACAAATAACTAAAACCATTTAGTCAAAGACATTTATTATATTATACTATAAAACATATATTTAGTCAGACTACAGACCTACTTTAGCCTGAGACCAGTCATTGTTATTATGTGTATTTTTCATTTAGTAACTCAAAATCTTTCTTCCAGCCATAATATAAATTACTATCTCATAACTACCACTTTGTATTAAATACATTTTGAATAAACTAAATCAACATTTTGACTTATATATATATATATATATAAATATATATTTATATATATATTTGTATTTTTCACTTGCTTTTTTAATTCATTTTGTCTTGTTTTTCTGTTATTTTTAGATTCATATTTGACTTATTACATCATGATTTTGACTCATACTTTGTATTTCTTTGTCTTTGTATCTCATAATTTAGACATTGGATTTATATTTATATATTTTTGATTTATGCATAATCTAGACTGTCTCACAATTTCTCAAAATAATAAAAAGTCAAAAGTATATATATTATTATGTAAAGTACACATAACTGACTTTAACTGAACCTTTAGAGGATATATCTGTGAGTCAGTCAGCATCTAATATGAACCAAGAACCCAGGAGTGGTCTCTAAAGAGTGAATAACTAATGCTTGGATGAGTTTCCATGTAATAAGAAGACTGTACAGTTGATTGCAGTGAGCAGCTCTGTGGTTTTCATGTCATTCCATCCTGTGGGATGTCATGTCATCATAGCCGTATTCTTAAGTGCTAAGTAGACAAAACATTTTAAGTCAAATTACTCTCCTGGGTCGTAAACGAGAAGCTGAGACGCTCCACGCCTCTTCTGAAAAACAACAGCGGCTTGTAAAATAGGGTTAGGGTTAGCAAACTAAAGCAAAGTGACTTTCATGAAGACAGAGATGAAAAGAACAAAGACAAAAATCAAACACACATATAGTCAGTCGAGAACAAGTGTACGATTCTCATTGGATAATTGTTGGACAGGATTTATAATCTATTGGATAATGGATCCACAACCCATAAGAAACAAAAGAACACAAATTATCTCAAAGTTACAAAAATATAAGACAAAAAAATCAAAGCACTACATCGATCACATGAAACAAGTTAAAGGAAACTTGACAAACTCAGTTCCACATTAAGGCTCAACTGTATATCTTGTTTTTTTATTATTACCGTGTAGCCCCGCCCTAAAGCATCCCCTGCTTTATGGTCTGGTAGAGACCTGTCAATCACTGTGTAGCCCCGCCCTAAAGCATCCCCTGCTTTATGGTCTATTAGAGACCTGTCAATCACTGTGTAGCCCCGCCCTAAAGCATCCCCTGCTTTATGGTCTATTAGAGACCTGTCAATCACTGTGTAGCCCCGCCCTAAAGCATCCCCTGCATTATGGTCTATTAGAGACCTGTCAATCAGCGTGTAGCCCCGCCCTAAAGCATCCCCTGCTTTATGGTCTGTGTGACTCTAAATGGACCATCATGTACTAAATGAACATCATGCTGTATTGAAGAAGACTTGAAACTAGAGATTGAGACATAAACTCATGTTTACAATGTTTACTGAGGGAATAAATCAAGAGAGAAGTAGAGTCATTTTCTATAGACTTCTATACAACCAGAGGAGTCGCCCCCTGGTGGACACGAGAGAGAACGCAGCTTTAACACATGAAGCTCTAACTTCTCTAAAGAACCGGAGGTTGAGATTGAGAATCCATACAGAAATCTCTCAGAATTGTCTTCCTGTTTGGATCTGATTGGTTCCTGCTGCGTCTTGTCGAGTTTTTGTCTTTGTCACGTTATCTTTTAAAAACAAAAACTGACAATATGTTTTCTGTTGATGGAAACTGTTGACCTGCAGCTTGTCCATCTAAACTTTGAGTTTCCTGATGCACACCTGCATCCTTCATGCTCTGAGGTGAATCTGGATGGTACTGGTCCTGTGAACCTGATCCATGTGTACTTGAAGGATTCGTCATAATCCTCCACTCTGGTGTTGGACCCAGAGGAGTTTACGAATCCTTTTCCTGGTACCAGAGCCACACTGATTGATCTGTGGATCATCATTCATCATTCCGCTGCTTCTCTGTGTTCCTCCTCCATATTCCAGCCATGGCCTGGAGCCAAAAGCTTTTCAAATATTCCAGACTCTGCAGGACTCGGACCTTTCCGAGCGTAAATATCACGGGAACGTTTCAACTTTTCCACAAAGACCTCCACATCTGCTAAGAGTGACCGAACACAGAAGCATCAGAGGAATAGCTGATGATTGTTCCACTGCAACACTTTCAAACGTCTCTTTGTTTGGTTCGGACGGAGACGTCGACTTCGTCTCTGCAACAGCTCAACACTTTATCTAAGAAAGCGTTTGTTTTTCAGCTCAATGTGACAGAGTGATGCTTTCAGGGAACGTCAGTAAACAATGTGTTGGTTTGTCCAGTGTAAGCAGGAGAAAGACATTATTATTATGATGTAGAGTGCTGGTCTGCAGGGTCTGAGGGACTTTGATTCACTCGGTTTATAACATATATAAATATATATGAATAGATATACTGTGTATCTGCTTCTTATGATGACCAAACATCAACCCTTCCTTCTCTATCTTCTAATGCGATCAGCTGATCATCAGTCTGAGCTCCTGACTGAACTCATCAGACCTCATGAAGCCGTCTGGAACCAGGACTTTGGTGTCGCTGGTCTCATGAAGGAAAATGTCTCCTCAGGTCTGAACAAAGAGAGTAAATCAACTTTTCAGACTCATGAGTCCATATAGTATCAAAAAAACAACAACAAACAAATACAACAGCAATATATAAAATACAACACGAGGACACCAAGACACAAGTGTGATCATTGCAGTTAAAACAAGTCACTCGTTGTTAAACATACATTTGTTCCAATGTTTCCAGAAACAAGAAGCATATCTTGTGTCACTGTGTGTTGATCAGTTCAGGCTTTTATAATTACATGTTCTGAGTCATTTAACCGACATTTACATTTGTAAATAAAATTCCTCACCACAGCATGGAAGGTGGAACGTTACGACTCACAAACACATGACTTGCACTCCTCCATCTTGGAAGCTTGAGCAAGATTCTAAAGCATCATTAAATGGACCTGAGTCTTCTTCATGTTGGCTTCACTGCAGCTGCACCACAGCTGGGCTGTGTACAGCGAGTACAGTCGGCTCTGCAGAGCTGCTTTAACATCTGTACACATGTGAAGTTTACGTGCCAGCATATTAGCGTGAGGATACAATATGCAACACTGCCGCTGCACATCGTCATCATCACTGAGGTCATTCCTGATGATGTCACCCAAATATTTCATTTTGTGCACCACATTCAGCTCTTGACCTCCATAAAGAACGAGGGAATGTAGCTTCTGATCCTGCTTGGGTTTAGCAGTCACAATAAAACTCTTTTCAGAGTTGAACTTGATGTCATACTGCACATCATACCGTGAGCAAACTGTGAACCAGCGCTATGAGGAGACAGGACCACGAAGTCATCAGGGTACATCAGATGGTTCACAAGACTTTCCCCACCATACATCCTGTCCTACACTCTTTAGTTTTCTAAAGATCATCCATATATAGATTAAGAAGAGCAGGTGACAGTATTCCACCTCGCTCACATGGTTAGATGTGAATACCAAAAGTGCAAAATCCTCGTCCAGTATGGACGGACCCCTCGCTCTGTAGCGTGATAAACAATTTAGCATGATTAATTCAATCAAAAGCTTGAGATGCATCCAGGAAACACACAAACATTGTATAGTTCTGTCTCCTGTACTTACTAACAACTTGCTTCAGTGCGTACATGCATCAGTCTGTGCTGTGTTTATTTTTAAAACCAAACTGATTGTCAGTGGTTATGATGTATTCTTGAAGCCTGTCTAAGAGAATTCCTTCTAATACTTCAGAGAGTACACTAGCCTGAGCAATCGGTCATTTTCAATGCTGGATATTTTACCGGTTTTATCTTTGATTACTGGCACGAACAGAACAGTCAGCATAGAGTCAGGAAGTACACCATGCAGTATCAATCCAGAAACATATTGCAAGTAAAACTGGAATGCTATGGCTCGCATGCTTCAGATGTTCTGCTGTTATTTGGTCAAGGCCACATGCTCAATGGCATCCAGCACATCATCAGGTCTAATACACACCAGCATCACGAGGAACATCAATATTCAATGATCACTCTTCACACTGTTGAAGATCTCCCGATAATGTTTCCTCCACAGATCTGCAACACTGTCTGAAGCAGCAGCCCCGTCGTGTTGGATGGCCGGCAGCTTAGTGTCATGGCAACCTTCACCTCTCTCCAGAGATCAGAGACGTTATTCTGCTGAAGCTTTGGGCCTCATGGCCTGTTCATTTCTTTAATAAAGCGCACAACATATTTAAATCTAGCATTTGTGTGTTTCTTGTGTTCACACTCTGGACCATGTCTTGCTTTTCCTGATAAAACCCAGTTTTTAAAAGCTTCTCTGGCCTCTAGATGGAGTTCAGACACATTCATTGCATCCTGGCCTACGATGATGTTGTTTAGCCCTTTTTTGCAGAATGATTCACTGACATTATTTAGACAATTCACAATGTCATCACACATTAGGCATCGATCACTAGTGTGGTTTTGGTTTTTACTGTTAATGTTGCCACACAGAATTGCATCAAGTGGTGATTCAGTATGACTTCGGCTCTGATCAGTTTGTGAGTTGTAATGCAAGAAATCATCTTCTGTGAGCTCGGACCGATCTACTGTAATGTGTTGTTCATGTTATCATTACTGGTCAACTCAGGTAGACTCAACATGTGATGTCACAGAGACAGGTAAGTGATCAACAACACATTCAAATACTGAAAACTCACCAAACAACAGCGTCTGTTTCAGATCCTTCAAACCAAACCTCATTATTCAAACATTAAATAGTTTTAAGGATTTGTTTTGGTTGGAATTTATTTATTACCCTTTTTACTTTCTTCCCTCCTCACGTCCTTTCCTCTTTACTATTCCCTTGTTTCACTGCCTAGCTTCCTTCCTTCCCTCCTTCATCTGTCTCTTGTTTTTTCCTTCCTTCATTCCTTGGAGTTTATCCTCTTGCTTCCTTCCTTCCTTCCCTCTCCCCTCTTGTTTCCTTCCTTCCTTCATCCCTTGTGTTTTCCTCCCTTATTTCTTCCCTTTACGTCCCTCCTTCCTTCTATCTTCCCTTTTCTTTTCCTTCCTCCTGAGAGAACCGATGAAACCTTTTCTTGTGTATATTTGGGATCATGTTTCTGCTTCTTTACTTCTTCTCTGAATGTGTTTCCACACTTTCTATTTCTTTGAATGAAGGATTTTCTCTCCACAGCTCAGAAGAAGCGCTCCGTTTGTGTTCCCAAGGCTTGTTAATAAAGTTATATTGTTGAAGTGTGATTGGTGCGTTTAGGAGCAGAGGAGGATCTTTATCATCTGATGAAGAGTCAACTTTTCATGAGGGACTTCATCAATATTTCCTTTGGACACAGAGCTCTTTCCTCTCAATCCTTCAGTCATTAGAAACTCTGCGGATGTTGTCAAACTCACATTTAACTATTGACTTCGACTGTTTTGTCCACATACAGTAGGTTTGGTATGGAGGCTCAGTTCTGCTCAGGAAAGAAAATAATATTGTAGTTAAAATGAAAGGAAGTCAGAATGAACCACAATGTGCGGTTTCATGTATCTACTGTATTTATCTGTGTTATGTATCTGGTCTCAGCTCAGGTGTTATATTCAGACTGATTGTCAGTTCGTTGTGAGCAACACATCTTTCGTGTTGCAGGTAAAAGTCTCGTGTTAAATTACTTAGTTTGTTGTTGATGTTTTGGAAGTAATTCTTATTGTTCACGTGCTGAGTAAATCTATCAATGATCGCCTTCATTGCCTTTAATATTTCAGGTTGACTGTGAACCTCTGCTGGAGTTCACCTCCTCCAACAGTGAAGGAAACCAAACGAGGAAGTGAAGCAGTAAAAGAAATCAAATATTCACGAGAATGATCCAAAACAAACAGACACAAAGAGATCCGCTGACTCAGCTTCAATCGTGACAATAGTGTGAGAACAAGAGGACCGCACACAGCTGGAACTCAACTGGAATCAGTGCAGCACTTGGTTTGGGATCCGCGTTAATAAGCAAACGGTTGTATTGTGATTTCAAAGAGGTTTCAGAATCAGACTTGTCTTATAAATGAGTGCTTGTTGTTGGGTTTATTAAACGGCTGTTCTCTGGTTATAAGACATAAAATACACACTTTCCCTGTTTAATAGTCGTGAGTGGAGAACACAGTTCTGCTGAATGTTCATTGTATTCAAAACTGTTGTGGTAATAAGGTCGATATTTAAAAAGAACTTTTAGTTAACCCGGTTATAATTAGCTTATCAAACATTATGATTATTAGTTGCATGTAACAGTTAACTTATCCAACTTTAGCTGCATGTATCTTCTTATATCTTAGCTGTTTGTAGCTAATTAGCTCATTAGCTTAGTTCTCATTGATCCATGGAAGTCTGATTGTGTTTTTGTGTGAAACACGTGTTTTCACATTGCTGAATATGGTTTGGAATAACATTTAAATTGTTGTTTGCTAACATGTTAGCCACAAGTACTTTATAAGATGATAATATGTCAAATCTTGAATTGTTTTCAGAGTTACTTAGTTATTTGCCGATAAACTTATGATTGTAAAATCCCAGTGCTTTCCACAAGTCTATTGCTGGGATCTCCACTGTTGGCTGTTTCACCGGAGGCCAAGAAGAATTTATACCAGCACACACACACATCCGTAAATTACCTCTCCCAGCATGCCGAGCAGCCAGAGTACAGATGTAGGCCTAATTATAGGACTCCTGAAAGGAACTAATCCTCCCCGGTCTTGGAGAGCTTTCCGTCCCAGAGGAGGCTCCTCAACTCATCAGCCTGTAAATCAGCGCTCCATTGGCTGCAGCTCCACTTCCTGAGGGCCAGGTATATTTGCTTATCTTGCACTGTTTGATATACTGGAATCTGGAGTTTTTTGGCTGAATCTTTTGGGGCCTTTTTGAAATGTAGAACTGTAAAAACCTCCAGCCGGAGCCTACGGTGCCGACTGTGGGATTTTTCTAACCGAGTGTGAAACATGTGGCTGCAGCCGTTTGAAGTCTTTTCAAAATTTAGAGCTGACAAAGACGATTACTTACTAAATCAAGAAATATTAATCAGACAGACATTTCCTTTTTTTTGGTTGTAATTTAGTGGAAATGAGTGCAGACTCATCCATGTTGGCTGTGTTCTTGTATCCTCCTAAAACCAGCTGTGATGCTAAATTCATTCCAAAACTTTATTCTGCAGCTTCAACCCTCCTTAAATTTTCTGCCACCCATGAAGGACGAGGGAGAGACAAACTAAAGAGAATAAGAAAGTCCAGATAATAACATCAACTGTAAACAAAATCATCTAACAGAGCCAAAGTTTAGATTTTCATTAATTTACACATGAAAGGATTGTAACGTAACTTAAAAACAGAGACTTTCCCCGACGGTCTCGGTTTCGTATAACAGCCATCCAAAGGATGTGGTGGTTCTGAACGTATAGCGTTGCTAACGTATAGCATTGCTAATGCTATTTATGGATAACGTCAGCTAATTCATCCAGATTCCTGGGGCTCTTCTGGCTGGTAAATTGGCTGGCCTCCGCTAACGTTGTGAAGCAACCAACACCAGATCCATGCAGCGTATCTAAGTTACAGCTTGCTGGCTAACCGTAGCTTACTTATTGCTCACGTTATTGCTAGTAAAATACTATCTGAGTGGATTTGTTCATTGGCTAACTTGCCAAATTAATTAACCAGCTAATGTTATTCATGACATTATGAAATACGGTGATGATTTTTAGCCAACAATAAAATAATGTACTGTTACAAAGCACAGGTTTGAAACTAATGATTGTTTTCTAGCCACCAGCAATGCAAGGCAGGTAGCTAACGGAACCTTAGATAAGCTCATACCTGCAAACTTCTCACTTTTTCGGTGAAATGAATCACCGTTTTGAATCAAAAATATGTCATCCACGTGAATCGTGTAGATCCGTAGAGTTTTTTGTGTGTGTGTGTGTGTGTGTGTGTGTGTGGGGGGGGGGGGGGTCAACTGGCCAGCCAATGTTTCTCAGATTGGAGTGAGACAAGGAGAAAAGGTGATGTCGTGATCTTCGCAATGAAACATCTTTGACGTGTCGAGTCTTGGCCAATCAGCGTTCAGATGTCTACAGCGTCTTCATTTCCCTCTGTTACAGTTTGAGTTCCGTTTTGTTCCGTTACCGTTCAGACTTGCTGGATGAAATCTGATTGTGGTTTCTTTGTAGTGCAGAACAGGAAGGAGTCCTGGTGACATCACAGGTCAGGTGAGATCACAGGTAAACACACACCTGGATGTTAATTTGTTGTGTGGGAAAGTCAGAAAAATATCTCAAATGACACAGTTTGTTCCATTAAATATAAATGGAGCTCTTGTGCAAGATATATTTTATTATTTCAAGAATAAAGGCGTAATAGGAATTAATTAATAAATAAATATTTAAAGTAGATAAAAATTTTCATCTTTTTCTTCAGTTTCTCTCCACCCCGTCTGTGACTTTGATTAGAAATTAGTTTTTATTGTTGGTTCTCTTCACGTCAGCTAACGTTAGCTGTCTGTCTGTCTGTGTGTCTGTCTGTGTGTGAGTCTGTCTGTCTGTCTGTGTGTGAGTCTGTCTGTGTGTCTGTCTGTCTGTCTGTCTGTGTGTGAGTCTGTCTGTCTGTCTGTGTGTGAGTCTGTCTGTGTGTCTGTCTGTCTGTGTGTCTGTGTGTGAGTCTGTCTGAGTGTCTGTCTGTCTGTGTGTCTGTGTGTGAGTCTGTCTGTGTGTCTGTCTGTCTGTGTGTCTGTGTGTGAGTCTGTCTGAGTGTCTGTCTGTCTGTGTGTCTGTGTGTGAGTCTGTCTGTGTGTCTGTCTGTCTGTGTGTCTGTGTGTGAGTCTGTCTGTGTGTCTGTGTGTCTGTCTGTCTGTGAGTCTGTCTGTCTGTCTGTCTGTCTGTGAGTCTGTCTGTGAGTCTGTCTGTCTGTGTGTCTGTGTGTGAGTCTGTCTGTGTGTCTGTGTGTGAGTCTGTCTGTGTGTCTGTCTGTCTGTGTGTCTGTGTGTGAGTCTGTCTGTGTGTCTGTCTGTCTGTGTGTCTGTGTGTGAGTCTGTCTGTGTGTCTGTGTGTCTGTCTGTCTGTCTGTGAGTCTGTCTGTCTGTCTGTCTGTCTGTGAGTCTGTCTGTGAGTCTGTCTGTCTGTGTGTCTGTGTGTCTGTCTGTCTGTCTGTGTGTGTCTATCTGTCTGTCTTCATCTCTTACATGAATCTAAACTTACAGCATCAGATTCTTTCAGAAGAAGCAAACAGAGGAATACCTGCAGACAGGTAGCACCACATGAAAGAGAAGATCTTTACTGGCAACACTGTAATTAAAGCACACACACCAGCTGCAGCCTGCAGACAGCACCAAATATTTACAAGAGGAAACCGAGCGTCGGCTCTGTGTGGTCTGAACCAATCAAACGACTCGTACCTGTCCGCCCCTGCCAACCAATCCCGGCCCAGCATTCCCCCCGCATGCTGTAATGGTGTTGTGGGTCTCTGTCGGTGACGACGTGATCAAATGGATGTTTGTTTCACAACAGAAGACATTTACATGGAGTCAGAGGCTGCAGGCTGATCTGTGATCAGATGAACAGACTCATTTAAAGAAACATTGGTAGTCTCACTGATGAACTTTATGCTGCAGCTCGAGATCTTCTGACTCATTTTTTTTCTTTAACTTGAACAAATATTTGTGTGCAATTTTTCTTTTTGCATGAACCTGCATAAATACATCAGGGAGGACCTGTTCGTCTCCATGGTATACAAGTTCTTCATCTGAGCGTCAGAAGAAACAGCAGATAAAGAGTCAGTGAACGTCACACAGGTGGAACCAACAGGTTCATTGGTCCAACCGACCAATCACAGCGGCAAGAGACTCATCAGCAACAACAGCAACCAGGTGACCAGTTACCTAATTAATCAATCAATCAGCTCCAGAATCAGAAATAATTAATACAACTATTCCTGAAAACTGATTCACCCAAAACTAAGATAAAAAGATACAAACAAATAAACATTAAAGTAAGAAATGAAAGACAAATTAAAAAGATAGAAGGATCACATATTAGCTGTTTAACAATAACGAATAACTAAAACAACATGAAGCATTTACGTTCCTTCATTTAAGTCATGTTAATGAGGAACTCGCAACAGTAGAGTTCAGTAAAAACACTAACATTCAGTACAAAACACAGTGAAGTTCAGTACAGAAACACAGTAGAGTTCAGTAAAGAAACAGTACAGTAAAAAAAACACAGTAAAGTTCAGGAAAGAAACACAGTAGAGTTCAGTAAAGAAACACAGTAAAGTTCAGTAAAGAAACACAGTAAAGTTCAGTAAAAAACAGTAAAGTTCAGTAAAGAAGCACAGTAAAGTTCAGTAAAGAAACACAGTAATGTTCCGTACAAAACACAGTAAAGTTCAGTAAAGAAACCGTAAACTTAAGTAAAGATACACAGTAAAGAAACATGGTAAAGTTTAATAAAGTTCAATAAAGAAACAGTACATTTTAGTAAAAAACACAGTAGAGTTCAGTAAAGAAACACAGTAGAGTTCACTAAAGAAACATTAAAGTTCAGTAAAGAAACAGTACAGTTCAGTAAAGTTCAGTAAAGATACACAGTAAAGAACCACAGTAGCGTTCAGTAAAAAACACAGTAAAGTTCAGTAAAGAAACACAGTAAAGTTCAGTGAAGAAACAGTAGTTCAGTAAAAAAAACACAGTAAAGTTCAGTAAAGACCCACATTAGAGTTCAGTAAAAAACACAGTAAAGTTCAGTAAAGAAACACAGTAGAGTTCAGTAAAGAAACACAGTAAAGTTCAGTAAAAAAACAGTAAAGTTCAGTAAAAAACACAGTAAAGTTCAGTAAAAACACAGTAAAGTTCAGTAAAGAAACAGTAGTTCAGTAAAAAAACACAGTAAAGTTCAGTAAAGAAACAGTAGAGTTCAGTAAAAAACACAGTAAAGTTCAGTAAAGAAACAGTAGTTCAGTAAAAAAAGACAATAAAGTTCAGTAAAGAAACAGTAAAGTTCCGCATTAACCGATCGTTGAGTACTTTTACTCAACGATCTTATATGTCATGCTGTGTTATACTTCTTCTCCACTACGTCTTTTTACTGCACCACATTAATTTATTATGTATAGTTACTTTGATTCAGATCAATAATATAAATCAACAATTAAACTGATGTTTTATTAAGAGTTAAGATGAGACTGTATTGATCTATATAGATATATATACTATGTTGATTTTCGTGTATTTTCTTTGCATGTATTGCTGTGAGGCAATATTAATGTTCAACATGCCTCTCGTTATTTCTTTTGAATTGGTAATAATAAGGATTGTTGCTGTAAACCTTTTGTCTGTGTTTGTGTGACTGTTTCCCTCCTTGTTCTTCAGAAAGTGACCTTAAAGTTTCAGCTCCTCGAACAGAGTACATAAAGAGTATTTCAGTCAGAGCAGCAGCAGCTCTGCACTGCATTCAGAGTACTCCAGCGTGTACTTCAGCTCGTTCTCTCGGAGGCCCGGCGTTGGACACAATAACGTCTCTGTTTTGAGGGGTAATTATTTGGAAAATGGCTGACCACACCTCAGCCTCTCTGACAGCCCCATTAAATTTGACGTGGGTGTGCTGGGCGCAGGAATAATCTGTGTGGCTCACAGTGAGACCTTTTAACCAGAGGTTGATCCACATGTTACCCTCATTTACTCATTACTGACACATATGTTAATGGTATGTTAATGAGTGTCTGGGAGAAGCCTGTGATTGGCTCATTACAAAACTGCTAAATGAAGAAAGTGGCCGAAGGAAATTGAGATTTATTTCAGCGGTGGCGGCGGCTGTGTGTTTTGGACCGCAGGCTTATTTTCTAAACATGACGGGTGCATGTTGGTCAGGAGGAGGTGAACAGCAGGCTTTTGTGGCCGGCCACGGGGCTAAGTGTGTTTAGACTTGTGGTTTTTAAAAAGAGAAGGAGACCATGAAACAATACGAGCAGAGCTGCTGCTGCACTTTTCTGCTTTCTGGAGGAATCGCACACATTTCCTCTGTCCTACAGTCATTTACCAACCGCAAGCCCCCTTAATGCCCCCATATCAGAGAGAAACACAGCAGGATGCCACTATAGTAGACACGACATGCTTCCAGTGGAGAAAACATGATGGAATGCCCTCTGTGACGGTTCCCTATCTGGGTTACTTGTGTATGTTCCTTTAAGCCAGCAGGTACCAGAGGTGGTGATCGTCCTAAATGGAGGCACCTGGGCCCGGTGCGCTTCCACTATAAGGCTTCCTGGCAACCTGGCGGCGCTCTCCTATCACCCCGTGGAGGAACGAGGACGGCTCGTTCCAACCACCAGTTGTAGTTACACGTCTTCTTTATGTCTAATAAACTCTTTGCTTTTGGTCAACTGTCTGCGTCTCCCTGATTAGGTCACGGCTGTCAGAGCCAGGTCGTGACACCCTCTAGAGCAGTGATTCTCAACTGGTGGGTCGCGGCCCAAAAGTGGGTCGCGGACCCGTTTTCAGTGGGTCGCGGGCCTTTGCCTGACAAAAGAAAGAAAAAGAAAAAAAAGTGATTTAATTTTGAAGGGCATTTTTTATGCAGCGGAATTATTCCAGCATTTACGGGACTTGTTCAGCGGTGCAGGAAAAACACAGACCAATGCGGTGTGAATCACATCACGTGATGCAGCTCAGCCAATCAAATATGAGTATTCTGACAAGTTTCCTGACTTGAGTGAGATGTACACACACCGTGACACACGGGGAGAGACGAGGACACAGAGAGAGATGAGGACACAGAGAGAGACGAGGACAGAGAGAGAGCAGGACTGTTGAGCTGTGAGATGTGAAAGTCAAATCATAGGACAAGCTCCAAAAGAGAGAAATGTCCAGAGAGACCAGAGTCATCAGACTCTGAAGAATTCACCGATATGAGTCTGTCCAGTCAAACACTAATTTCTCTTTTTAGAAGATGAGAAAAATATAATATCGTGGCTTTTTCACTTCACCCTGAATGAACTGAGTTTAAAGCTGCAGGACAATTCAGTGAAAATTATTTTGCTAAATTGAATTTCGTTAAGTAATTTATTTTTTAATCCAACCGTTTTTACTTGAAATGAGAAGAACATTTATTGATGTATTTCTATGTATCTATCTATGAAAAATGAGAATAATATTTGTTAAAATATAATTGATGTGTACTTTCTTTATTTGATTTGACAGTTGTTTACTACACAGAGACGTTACTACTACTAGACTTCTTGAATATAGATATACTGAAATTATATATATATATATGTGTGTGTGTGTATATGTATATATATATATATACATATACACACATATATATATATATATATATACTGGAAGGGCACTATATATATATATATATATATATATATATATATATATATATATATATATATATATATATATATATATATATATATATGTGTGTGTGTGTGTGTGTGTGTGTGTGTGTGTGTGTGTGTGTGTGTGTGTGTGTGTGTGTGTATATATAATTTGGGTCGTGGGTCCCGGCTTGTCATTAAGGGGTGATGGTGGGTCCCACAGCCACTGCTCCAGAGTGCCCTTCCAGTGGAGAGAACGATCTTCAGTGCCATATCGGCTGCCCTACATGTAACAAACGTTCCGTTAGCTGTTGCCCTTTTTATTTTATTTTTTGCCCCTGCTCCTCAGACAGCCACTGTACATCACGGGAAACTTTCTACTTTTCCTCTGCAACATTTAGGTAGATGTTGTACTTTTTTGTAGTTTTATATTTGTCACATGACTCTACATTGTGCAGTGAAATGCTTTGGTATCAACTCAACATAAAACAATGAAATATCAATTGAGGCAAAACAAAGTTGAGTCCTGCTGGATTTGGGGTGGAGTGTCCCTTTAAACTTAAAAATAGACACTGACTTATTGATCTTTGTGCTTTCGCTGCCATTTCTAAGCAAAAACAACACAAACCAGATCTGAAACAAACTGAACCTCCAGAGACCTGAAACCACATCATCATCCTCATCAATGTTAGCAGGCAACACAATCTGCTGCTGATGATGTGTGTGGAGACGTTAGCGGCAGGAATGCTAACAGAAACAGCAGGAAGAGGAAGCAGTTTTTAGAAGAAACGCTGACTGCAGATCTGCTGGGTTTAATTATTCCAGCAGAGCTTTGGCGCTTGGCGCTGCAGCCGGCTGATAATCGGTGGAGATCTGGTCCAGGAGCGACCGCATGTTGATGTTTGAAGCAGCGATGTTTGATTGTGAAGAGAGAACTGTTGAAAGGAGGTGAGGACAGACAGACGGACAGATTTCACTGATGGAGACGAGACGTCGACACCGAGGAGGAAACTCTTCAACCGCAAGATACAAACCAAAGATAAACTTGAATTCAACTTGGTTCGGTAGTTTTTATTAATGTGTCTGTCATCGTGTTAATATCAAACTCGCCAAACTAAAACAGTGAGAAGAAAGATGATCAGTCTGGTTGAAGAATGTGGAGGTCAAGCTGAAACGTGTTCATCCCTCATTGTAATTAAATGATTTACGTTCTTCAACGTCAATAAAGTTTCATCTTAAAACCAGAGCTGAAGATAATTATTGATAAAAAAAAGTAATTTTAACTTCACACCTTTGACATTTGGAGACACCTGGAGGACACCTGGAGGACATTTGTAATGAAGTTATTCTTGTGTATAAATGTAATTGTTTTGTGAAAATTATAATTTTGGACATTTTGAGAGGATATTAATAATTAGGTATTTAGTTTGGAGACATCGTTGGATTGAACATTTAAGGTTTTCACATCCTTCAGCTACAATAAAGACGACACGCAGAATATAAGTGATGAAGACGAGGAATTTAAAATCCATAAAAATCTGTAGTTTCTAAAAAGCGACAGATTTTAGTGAAACCTTTGTTTTGCTGAAATAATTATGTGTTGATCAAGATAACAAGATTTAAATGAATACATTGTATTTAGCAGACTGACATCCAAACACACTGGCATGATTCAGATTGCTTTTCAAGGATTATTATGTTAATCGATCTGAGCAGACGTTAAAGAGTAAAGGGGTTTAAGGGGTTAAATGTTTGGCTGGATTTCAGCACCTTTTGTTTTTTCTATCAATGGACAGGTTCTACTCTCCTCCCACAAGGTTCTATGAATGAGTCCACAAAGAGTCAAACATGAGCATCGTTCACTTCAGACGTGAAACAGAAGAATCAAAGTCCTCTGAACCGGCCGGTGAATCCGTTCAAGTGGATGAAATAACGTTTACATCTGGCAGCCGTCGCTCGTTTGTCTTCTCGTTGCATTAATGCGCCGATTTCCTTCTTCTCTCATTCTTACAACAGAACGAATGAATGGAACGATGCCAAACACCAAACACCACAGGCCGGGGGAACGTTCCCTTATTGATCTGATATCCTGATTGATCTTGTATATCGGGCGTTTCCTTATTGATCTTGTATATCGGGGTGTTCCCTTATTGATCTTGTATATCGGGCGTTCCCTTATTGATCTGATATCCTGATTGATCTTGTATATCGGGCGTTTCCTTATTGATCTTGTATATCGGGGTGTTCCCTTATTGATCTTGTATATCGGGCGTTCCCTTATTGATCTGATATCCTGATTGATCTTGTATATCGGGCGTTTCCTTATTGATCTTGTATATCGGGGCGTTCCCTTATTGATCTTGTATATTGGGCATTCCCTTATTGATCTTGTATATCGGGGCGTTCCCTTATTGATCTTGTAGATTGGGCGTTCCCTTATTGATCTTGTATATCGGGGCGTTCCCTTATTGATCTTGTATATTGGGGCGTTCCCTTATTGATCTTGTATATCGGGGCGTTCCCTTATTGATCTTGTATATCGGGGCGTTTCCTTATTGATCTTGTATATCGGGGCTTTCCGTTATTGATCTTGTATATCGGGGCGTTCCCTTATTGATCTTGTATATCGGGGCGTTCCCTTATTGATCTTGTATATCGGGGCGTTCCCTTATTGATCTTGTATATCGGGGCGTTCCCTTATTGATCTTGTATATCAGGCGTTCCCTTATTGATCTTGTATATCGGGGCGTTCCCTTATTGATCTTGTATATCGGGGCGTTCCCTTATTGATCTTGTATATCGGGGCGTTCCCTTATTGATCTTGTATATCGGGGGTTCCCTTATTGATCTTGTATATCGGGGCGTTCCCTTATTGAGCTTGTATATCGGGCGTTCCCTTATTGATCTTGTATATCGGGCGTTCCCTTATTGATCTTGTATATCGGGGCGTTCCCTTATTGATCTTGTATATCGGGCGTTCCCTTATTGATCTTGTATATCGGGGCGTTCCCTTATTGATCTTGTATATCGGGCGTTCCCTTATTGATCTTGTATATCGGGCGTTCCCTTATTGATCTTGTATATCGGGCGTTCCCTTATTGATCTTGTATATCGGGCGTTCCCTTATTGATCTTGTATATCGGGGCGTTCCCTTATTGATCTTGTATATTGGGGCATTCCCTTATTGATCTTGTATATCGGGGCGTTCCCTTATTGATCTTGTATATCGGGCATTCCCTTATTGATCTTGTATATCGGGGCGTTCCCTTATTGATCTTGTATATCGGGGCGTTCCCTTATTGATCTTGTATATCGGGCGTTCCCTTATTGATCTTGTATATCGGGCGTTCCCTTATTGATCTTGTATATCGGGGCGTTCCCTTATTGATCTTGTATATCGGGCGTTCCCTTATTGATCTTGTATATCGGGCGTTCCCTTATTGATCTTGTATATCGGGCGTTCCCTTGTTGAGCTTGTATATCGGGCGTTACCTTATTGATCTTGTATATCGGGCGTTCCCTTATTGATCTTGTATATCGGGCGTTCCCTTATTGATCTTGTATATCGGGGCGTTCCCTTATTGATCTTGTATATCGGGCGTTCCCTTAGATAGATAGATAGATAGATAGATAGATAGATAGATAGATAGATAGATAGATGTAAACTTTATTTATCCCCAGGGGGAAATTCGTTTGTAGCAGCAGCAATTTACACAGTAAAATATAACATGTTAGAATTCCAATATGGTACAGGAAATTACAATCAGTACAATCAGTACAGAGTCATAAAAAATAAGCTAGAATAGAATAGAAAATAGAAATGCATAGTATATACCACATAGTGGTATTAAATACAATGAACAACTAGTAAACTAAACTAGACACCTGGACAGTAGAGCCAGGATCACCAACAACAAGCAACAACCGTGTAGCGTTGTTGTAGTCACGTGAAGGACGATGATCTGGCCCGAGGTGTTTTGTTATAGAGTCTAATAGCAGAGGGCAGGAATGTTTTTCTGAATCTGTCCTTGTGACAGCGGAGCTGGATCAGTCTGTTGGAGAAAGTGCTCCGCTGTCCCTGCAGGAGGTGATGGAGAGGGTGGTCCGGGTTATCCAGTATGGATAATAGTTTCTTCAGTGACCTCCTCTCCACCACCTCTTCCAGACTGTCTTGTTTGCAGCCAATGATGGAGCCGGCCTTCTTAATCAGTTTGTTAAGTCTGTTGGTGTCTCCGGCTCCAATGCTGCTCCCCCAGCAGACTACGGAGAAGTACAGTGCACTGGCCACAACAGACTGGTAGAACATCTCCAACATCTTGCTGCACACGTTGAAGGATCGAAGTTTCCTCAAGAAGAAGAGTCGACTCATCCCCTTCTTGTACACAGTGTTGATGTTGTTCTTCCAGTTCAGTCTGCTGTCGATGGAGACACCCAGGTACTTGTACTCCTCCACCATGTCCACATCCTCTCCCAGAACTCTCAGTGGTTGTGGAGCCGTCGTCTTCCTCCTGAAGTCGACCACCATCTCTCTGGTCTTGGCCACATTCAGACGCAGGTGATTTCTACCGGCCCACTTATTGATCTTGTATATCGGGCATTCCCTTATTGATCTTGTATATCGGGCGTTCCCTTATTGATCTGATATCCTTATTGATCTTGTATATCGGGGTGTTCCCTTATTGATCTTGTATATCGGGGCGTTCCCTTATTGATCTTGTATATCGGGCGTTACCTTATTGATCTTGTATATCGGGGCGTTCCCTTATTGATCTTGTATATCGGGGCGTTCCCTTATTGATCTTGTATATCGGGGCGTTCCCTTATTGATCTTGTATATCGGGGCAGGGCGAGGACCCATCACATATAAGCTCAGTGTTTTAACACGGATCAAACCGCTCTCAGCTTGTTCTCATAACATTCATGAATGAGTCACTGCTCTTAGCAGGAGAAACACAACGAGCACAATGAGTCAATCAATCAATTAATCGATCGATTAAATAATAACTGTTTTGATTGTTATATCCTACAAAAAGACAAATCATTCTGCAGATTTTCTCAAACTGACTTTCTTTGGGTTTTATTGGACGTTTTAAAGCAGCTACGTCTATTATTTATTGGCTCAGATTGAACAGGATTTCACTCGTATTCGGTCTTTGTCACTAAAACTCGATATTCCCCAAATGTATAAATGAAGAACTCAGATATTTGACAGATTTGACTTCCTGTATTTGTGTTTATATTTGTGACTCATAGCCTTCAGTCGTACATCATATTTTGCACAGTGCTACATCATATTTTATTTGTTAATATTTTGCATTAATAATCTCTCAAGTAAATTAAGTATTTTACATCAGTTAAGGATCTAAAAAACTTCTTCCACCTCTGCCGATCCTTTCACATTGGCATCACTTTGACATTTCAGATATGAGGATGTGAGATAAGAGGGGTCAGGTGGTCTCAGGGGTCCTAGGTTGTCTCAGGTGGTCTCAGGGGTCTTAGGTTGTCTTGGGTGGTCTCAGGGGTCTTAGGTTGTCTCAGGTGGTCTCAGGGGTCTTAGGTGGTCTCAGGTGGTCTCTGGGGGTTTCTGAACCCTGAACTAACCAATGCCTTGCTCATACAAAAAACCCAGCTTTTTATTGAAGTGCTTCAAACTACGTTGATCATAACAGTCTTATGTGTTGTTTCGGTGGACTGACTTTATGAGGACGTGTTAGACACCAGAGTCCCTCTGAAAACATCAAACATGAGACTCTTTCTGAAAAGACGTGAGAGCAGTAAAGTCTCCACATGAAGTTATAGTTTAGTTTTATAATCCGATCGATGGGCGTCTCCATTATCATAACGAATGGCCGCGCTCCAGAGACGTTCATCATGAAATCGTGTCTCAGAACCAGAAGCCAACCGTGTGCTTTGTGTTAAATACGGACTTCTTCCGTTCCCACGCGCCACTAAAGCGTCAGCTGGACAGAAATCAGAAAAACAAACGTCCATTAGCTGAAAAGCTTTGCTATCTTTCCTCAGACAGGTGGAGCGATATCAGACTCTCCATCTTCCTGCCGCCTGTTTGTCTTTCATTGAAGCTGCTTCATTTTTTTTCTTCGAAGGAACATCGTTGCATAACGTCTTTGTGTGAGAAGAGCCATGAGAACAGAAACAGACTCATATAAATCATTAACGTGCTGATCAACAGCATCATGTGGTTCTCATGTTCTCCGGACAACAACTTGTCAGTTTGGAGACAACAGAACAGCTGTTTGACCCCACATACTTACATTAATACACATTTCTGATCAATCCATGGACTCAACTCTGTCCAATCAATAAAATACTGAGCAGCCTACTGGGATCAGTGACACTTTTTAAAGAGACACGAAACAACCCCAAAAAGATACAAAACAATCACAAAGAGACACAAAACAATAACAAAGAGACAGAAAACAACCAGAAAGAGACATTAAACGACCACAAAGAGACAGAAAACAACCACAAAGAGACACAAAACGACCACAAAGAGACACAAAATGACCACAAAGTGACATTAAACGACCACAAAGAGACTAAATAGATTATATATAAGATATTTTATCATCAATATGTATATCCTTCCTTCCCTACTCCTTCTTTCCTTCCACCCTTCTTTCTTAATGAGGATGAGGTTTCTATCCCACTTCACATTGGTAGGACATTAACCTGCCGATATTTGTACTTAAAGAATGCAGTATTTGTACTTGTCGTGTAGTACTTTCCCCTGTGGTATTTAAAGGATGCCAGTCCCTCCACATCTGCTGAGAACTGATAAACAAAGCGTCTCCGTCTGAAGAATGTCCCGCTCGTCCTGAGTTTCTTTCCAGAGAGACAATCCATTTATTTAGAAAAGACTTATCAGGAAGTGAGAGCCCAAACAGAGTCCAGAGTCCTGCAGGTTTGTGTCACACCAGGACTCTTCAAAGCTCTCAGGAAGTGTGTTTATTATGCCCCCCAGAAGACACACACACACACACACACACACACACACACACACACACACACACACACACACACACACACACACACACACACACACACAATGACTGGCAGCACCAACGACATGCAGCTTCATCAGAAACTCATTTCCTTTCCGTGATCTTATTTTTATTGATTTGGACATTTCTAACAATATATTTCTCTACTTACTCTCAGATGGTCTGGATCAGGTCTCGAGGGTCTGGATCAGGTCTCGAGGGTCTGGATCAGGTCTCAGATGGTCTGGTTCAGGTCTCGAGGGTCTGGATTAGGTCTCAGATGGTCTGGTTCAGGTCTCTGATGGTCTTTATCCTCCACAGATCTGGATCTATCTCCCAGAATGCTGCAGGTCTGAACTTGTTTCGTGGACTTTGTTGCTGGTGCAGCTGCAGAGACACGAGTCTGAAACCTGAACATTCTGTCACTGCTGGTGAAAAGTCAGAGTGAACTCAGGTAAAGAGAAGCTCTAAATTCATGTTATATATATATATATAAAACATGTATATATAGTACATGGAAAGTATGAATATCATACAGTAAAAATACTTCCAGTAAGAGTAGTAATACCAATGGAAAAATACTGTTACATTACAGTATAAGTACTAATACCATACAGTAAAAGTACTATGTAAGTATATTCAGTTAAATGTAGTTTCATGACATGAAAAGACTCAAGTAAAGTACAAATATACAAATACCTCACATGTGTACTACAGTACAGTGCATCTTGTGAGCATGTGTATCTGGTCTGTCTTGTTGCATTGTGGGAATTCCTCGCATGTCTTTTATCCCTCCTGTGTTCCTGTAAGCCTCATTAAACACTTCAAACGTCTCCCCGAGACAAAAGTCAAACACATTCCTGCTATTTATAGGACGTTTAACCTTCGGAGACGTCCAGCTGCAGCCCCCCCCCCCCCCCCCCCCCCTCCAGATGTGTTTCCCAGCCAGACTCCAAACAGATGTGTTTTCTATTTGAAGGAAAGTGTCTTCACCTCTCACACCTGTTTGTTTAACAGCAGCCTCTGAGGAGCAGCTTCAAGGAACATGTTCGATTATTAACGACATTTAGAGAATTCATGTGTTTAATCATGATGATCTATTTATCTTTTCTTTCTGCTCTTCCAGGTGACAGTATATCATGTTTGGGACATATCAAAATTATTAATGAACAAGTATTCGTCTCAGTTCATGTTTCTGTATTTGTCAACATTTCAGAATTGAAACATTTAAAAAAAGAAATGGTTTGTTTTTCATGAAGATCATTTTAATCGATCTGTCTTAAAGTAGTACATAGCCTTTAGTGTCTCCAGAGGGAGCAGCTGTGTAACTTTATAAAAGCTAATTTAGTTCTTAATTTAAACTTTTAAACTGTGAAAAACTGACGGCAATGTTGAACATATTTTAAATGTTGTATTTAAACTGAAAACATAAAACAAATATAATTTTCGAGTCATCGAGTCACAAGTCTTTAACCTCCAGGTCCAAGTCGAGAGTCAAGGCATTTATTTTCAGGTCTAGAGTCCAGATCTGTGAACTGGACTCTCAGTTCACTAAAGTTCAGTTGGTTATTTTTCTTAAATCAGACTAAACACACGCCGTCAGCCTTGTAAACCCTGAAACCTTCATAGTCTTCTTCAGTCTGCAGTCTCTTATTTGACCCACATCTTTGCAGCCTGATGGTCCTGGATCAGGACGCCCAGGAGGATCTGCTGGTATGTACTGGCGTCACAAACCCAGTCTAAACAAACCTTCGTTACCCACAATGCATCTCACACCTTTTCAGTTTTGTAATTTCCAAGAATGTTCTTTTCCATCCACCTGAATATGAACCTCGGGGGAACATTGAGGAAAAGTTCTCACATCTGCTCCAAAGATGAGACGTTAAAGGAGCGATTCAAACCTCACAGAGCCCGAGATCTCAATCCGGAGGACGTCCGTCATGCAGGAGAAACACTAAGAGACGTCTTTTAAAGATGAAGGACATCATAACGTTAACCAGGTGTTTAACATTAAACATTAAATAGAACCAGTGAGTTAAAAACCATCCGAAAGGCTCCTGAGAACGTGTTATAAATGTAAATATAACTACATGCAGACTGATTTCCTGCTTTAACTACATTCATATTGTGACTAAAGACAAGTATTACACGTCAACAGCATCTTGTTTCCAAAGTAAACTTCTTGTGCAGCACTTTATTTTCACTGTCTGGTGGAAACTTTGTTTCAGATCAAAAG
This sequence comes from Lycodopsis pacificus, assembly GCA_028022725.1. Lineage (NCBI taxonomy): Eukaryota > Metazoa > Chordata > Actinopteri > Perciformes > Zoarcidae > Lycodopsis > Lycodopsis pacificus. The sequence goes on from CM051709.1 coordinate 20,257,557, forward strand.
GAAAGAAGACAGTCTGCTTCTTCTTCTTCTGTTCTGAGTGACACACACAGATCTCCTCTGTGATTGGCTGCTCAGAGAGTCTCCTCTTCCTCTGACTGGCTCCAGTTTCCATCAGTGGATGAAAGACGTCTTAAACTTCTTCTCTTCTTCCTCCTCTTCCCCTTCTTCCTCTTCTTCTACTTCTTCTTCCTCTTCTTCTTCTTCTACTTCTTCTTCCTCTTCTTCTTCTACTTCATCTTCTTCTTCTTCTTCTTCTTCATCTTCTTCCTCATCTTCTACTTCTTCTTCCTCATCTTCTACTTCTTCTTCATCTTCATCTTCTTCTTCTTCTTCTTCTTCTTCTTCTTCGTCTGAGTGGCAGGAGCTGGGAGTTGACGGAGTGTGATTGAGAGTGTTAAAATAGCGATTTTCCGATCTTTTTCTTCACGGGGTGATGTTGGGTGTGATAGTGTAGTGGGGTGTTCAGGGTTTACGGGGTTTTTTTTGTGGACTTTTATCGTTTTTTTGGGTCTTTTTGAGCGGATTGCAGCCGGGCAGCAGGTGCTGTCGGCGTGCTAAACGCTACCATGCGCCTGACGGAGCTAACGAGAGAACACGGCGTGAAGGTCCCCCCCCCCGCTGTTCGGGTGTTCGGTGGAGGAGATCAGCCTGGGAGTGGGTGAGCTTGTCGGCCACAGCCACGTGAAGTCCGCAGCGCGGATGAACAGCGCTGTGGTCGTCTTTCTGGACAGTATAGAAGCTGCGGACGTGGTGCAGATGCACGGGATCTCCGTGGGTGAACACTTCCTGCACACATATCCTCTCGCCTCACGGGACGTGAAAGTCACCGTGTCCAACGTGCCGCCGTTCATAAAGGGAGAGGCCATCATCAAAGAGCTGTCCAAACATGGGAAGGTGGTGTCTCCGGTTCAGAGAGTGTCCTCGGGATTTCAGTCTCCGCTGTTGCAGCACATCGTGTCTCACAGGAGACATGTCTACATGATCCCCAGCAACAGGAGCAGAGTAGTCGACCTCAGCTTCACGCTCACTGTGGACGACTTTGACTACGTCATCTTTGCAAAGACAAACGATTTCAAGTGTTACAGCTGTGGGAGACAAGGACATCTGAGCAGAGCTTGTCCTGGGGAACACGGCTCAAACAGAGACCAGAACCGGAGACGCACCGAGGGGGACAGAGGGGACGAGCAGGACGGACAAGAGGGAACAAGTGGAGCACAGGAGGTGAGGGTGGAGGAGGCGGCTGGGGCTCAGGAGGTGGGAGCGGAGGAGACGGGTGGGGTACAGGGGGTGAGAGTGGAGGAGACGGGTGGAGCACAGGAGGTGAGAGTGGAGGAGACGGGTGGGTTACAGGGGGTGAGAGTGGAGGAGACGGGTGGAGCACAGGAGGTGAGAGTGGAGGAGACGGGTGGGTTACAGGGGGTGAGAGTGGAGGAGACGGGTGGAGCACAGGAGGTGAGAGTGGAGGAGACGGGTGGGGTACAGGAGGTGAGGGTGGAGGAGACGGGTGGGGTGCAGGAGGTGAGGGTGGAGAGGACGGGGGTGACCCAGGAGACGAGAGTGGAGGTGGCGGGTGGGGTACAGGAGGTGAGAGAAGAGAGGACGCGTGGGGGGCAAGAGGTGAGGAAGGACGGGGCAAGTGAGGTCCAGCAGGTGAGGGAGAGTGCTGGAGGACAGGTGGAGGCAGGTGGGGAGGTGGACATGGAGGCGGACGAGGAGCAGCTCAAGGCCCCTCAGCGGAAGAGGAAACAGAAAGGAGACAAAGGACGCTCACAGGCGAAGAAGGCGGCAACTACCGAAAGTGGAGGAGCAGCCGAGTGCAGGTCCAGGCTGGAGGAGGATCCTGAGTCCGGGTGGGAGGACTCTGAGTCCAGTCAGGAGGACTCTGCTGTTAACAGCGAGCCCTCTGAACACGGTGCTGGCAGCTGCAGGGGCTCTGGAGGCTACAGCGTGGAGGAGATAAAAGAGTTCCTCAGGAGGAGTAAGAGCGTGAGAAAAGCCAGAGTGGAGGACTACCTCTCTGATAAGGAGAAGCTCTCCAGCTCTGCCAGATCTCACTTGAGGAGCAAGGACAGAGGAGTTCTGACAAAGCAGGAAGGCTTCAGGCTACAGAAAATAGTTCAAAAAGTGAACAAAGAACTGGGCAAAGGTGGCGCTAAAGTGAGACTCAGATCTCAGTCTAAAGACAATTAAAGACACGCTTATGTTTGTTGGACCTTATTTGTGTAACCGTTTTGCATGATGAAGTATCGTGTTGTTCAGAAAAGAACTAGGTTTGTTTTGAGTAGCAGTGAAGCTCTGTAAATGGAGGTTAACACAAACAAATAGATATATTAAACCTCTTCTTCTACTTCTTCTTCTACTTCTTCTTCTTCTTCCTCTTCCTCTTCTTCTTCTTCTTCTTCTTCATCTTCTTCCTCATCTTCTACTTCTTCTTCCTCATCTTCCTCTTCTTTTTCTTCTACTTCTTCCTCTTCTTCTTGCTCTTCCTCTTCCTCTTCTTCTCTCTTTCTAAGCGTCCGTCAGCCTGTGTGGTCCGTCTCCGGGGGCAATGACACACTGACTCACCTGAACCCTGATTGGATCGTTTTAAAAGAGCGGCGCTCTTTTTGATGACTCAGCTGAATCACAACGATGATGATTTACAGAAGGTAGGAAACCCAAAATATGTGTAAATGTACTAATACACACTGAAAATACGACATTAAAATAATTACAGTTACAGTAAAAAGTACTGAAACCACACAGTTAAAAAACTCTGGTATGTTAAAAGTACTGATACCATTCTGTAACAATACTTTCAATAAGAGTACTTATATCATGCTGAAAATAGACTGCTACACTGTGACGAGCCCTCCCATCCACTAGGGGGCGTGTCCTGGTTGCTGCCTTCTGTCTGTCAGGATGTTGATCGGCAGCTCACGAGCCCACCTGAGGCTGATGGGAGTGGCCACTATGAAGATGCACCACCTGAACATGGCGAGGTGCCTCCTCTCCGACTCTCACGGCAGCTGCTTCATTTGATTGATTGATTGATTGTTTAGTTTGGTTATTGGTTCGTTAAATAAACGTCTATTTATTACTGTCATCACTCGTCTTGTCTCCCTTACGTTGCAGCCTTTGAGCCAGGTCGTAACATCTGGGGGCTCGTCCTGGATTTGGACCCGGAACCTTCCTTCCTTCTCCGCTCTCACTCTGAGATGCTTCTCCACATGTTGGAGTTGCTGGGTTGCAGAGTGGAGATTGGTTGGAGGGCTGGGGGGATGCACTACAACCGGTGAGTATGACATTTTGGAAATGTTTGTATTTAAGTGTCAGTATTCCTGGTAGGAGCACTGTTTTTATGGACCACCCCTCCCTCCCACTAGGGGTCTGTGTCCTGGTTGCTGCCTTCTGTCTTTCAGGATGTCGATCAGCAGCTAATTAGCCCACCTGAGCCTGATGGGGTGATGGATATATCAATCCACAGCTCAACAAGGATCGCTCCTCTCCTCCCTGCCTCCTGTTTGGAGGACCTGGCTGTTGATTTGTTTGTTTGTTTGTTTAGTTTAGTTACTGGTTCCTTAAATGTCTATTTATTACTTTTAACTCGTCTTTTCTCCCTCATGTTACGGCCTTTTGAGCCGGGTCGTGACATCCTTGTGGAAATACTCAGTAAAAGAACTAATTCCACACAATACAAATACTCTATTCATTTTCTGTCACTCGTGTTATGGATTAATTGAATAAAAGACAAATTGATTCATTAATTTATTGATTGATTTAATGATTCATTGATTGTTTCAACTGTACTTGAATAAACTGTTGAGTTAAATTTGTAACTAAACTTCATATTTTATAAACTACATATGTTTTGTTTCTTGAATCTTAATATTTTAAGTAACTAAAGTTGTCAGACACATGAAGTTACAGTAGAAGACTTAACAAACTAGTTAAGAAGGCCGGCTTCATCATTGGCTGCAAACAAGACAGTCTGGAAGAGGTGGTGGAGAGGAGGACACTGAAGAAACTATCATCCATGTTGGATAACCCGGACCACCCTCTCCACCACCTCCTGCAGGGACAGCGGAGCACTTTCTCCAACAGACTGATGCAGCTCCGCTGTCACAAGGACAGATTCAGAAAAACATTCCTGCCCTCTGCTATTAGACTAGAGTCTAATAGCAGAGGGTTAATAAAACACCTCGGGCCTGATCATCGTCCTTCACATGACAACAACGCTACACGGTTGTTGCTTGTTGTTGGTGATCCTGGCTCTACTGTCCAGGTTGTTTAGTTTACTAGTTGTTCATTTTATTTAATTAATACCACTATATTCATGGTATATACTATTTCTATTCTATTCTAGCTTATTTTTTATGAATCTATTCCTTTCAATTCAATATCTGCTCTGTTATTTTATTGTACTGTAGATATTGTGCATTCCACACGTTATATTTTACTATGTAAATTGCTGCTGCTACAAACGAATTTCCCCCTGGGGATAAATAAAGTTTACATCTATCTATCTAGAACACTAAGGTACGAGTACCTCACACGTGCACTTGAGTGAATACTCCGGCGCCCTCTGCAGGCTGCGAGTCATCGAGGACTCGAGTGGCTGAAGTGAGGAGATGAGTCGAGTGGAAAAAGGAGGTAAGACGCTGGAGGCATGAATACACTTTTGAGAGCTTTTTCATAACTGCTGCAGTGATTCAGAGCTAAATTAAGCTCCGGCTTCAGGGCGGGGCTTGTATTCTCATAAGTGGTATTATTTAGCCGGTGATGTCAGTAAATTGGCGAGTCGCTGGTGGCCTCGCTGTTCCAAACTGACATAGGAGAACAGTAAATACATTGATGCATGCAGCCTCACAGAGCGGCCGGCCGAGCCAAGAGCTGCACTCACAATCTCTGAATCACATCCCGAACCATCACAAGGTTTCAGCCTCTTTACTGTGAGTGAGGGAGGTTTAACCTGTTGGGATGCCAGAGCTTATCAGAGCCTCCATCAACCATCTCTGTCCTGGGTTAGGTTATCTAGTCATTCATGAGACAACTTATACAATACTACTACTTTATACTTTTACTCCATCACATTTCAGAGGCAAATTTAGTACGTTTTTAATTTAACTTTGTGAACAAATTAGCTTGTGTACAGGAGATAATAATAAAGATCATCTCTCCACTCTGAACGTGGTCATTTTGCATAGTGAGTAACTTTGGACGAGGTAACACTGTAGCTCAGTAAAACCGCGAAGTTTAAGTGTCACAAACCAAAAACCAGAGTGCTTTTTTATCACCAGCTGAGTATCTAAATATGTCATCCACAGTGGCCAAAGAAAGGTAGGCATTGTTCGTTTCTGCAAAGCACGGATACGCTGAATGTCTTTGCTATTGGTCAGAGCAACTGGCGCTGTTACATTACATTTTTACGTTACATTGTTAAGCTACGTTGTTAGGTTACGTCGTGAGGTTACGTCATTATTTTGTTACATCGTTACGTTATGTTGTTTCATTGCGTTGGTTCGTTACGTTGTTTGGTTACGTTGTTTGGTTGCGTTGTTTGGTTGCGTTGTTTCGTTTCGTTGCATTGTTTCGTTACGTTGTAAAGCTAAGTTGTTAGGCTACGTTTTTATGCTGCGTTAAGTTTTTAAGATATGTTGTTTGGTTTTTATTCTAATACAAAACATGATCTTCTATCTAACCTCAACCAAGTAGTTGTGTTGTCTAAACTATTCCTTTGACAATCTTAACCATGTCATTGTGTGTTTCTGCCAACACGACACGAGGCTGATATGAGTACTTTCACGTATCTCTGGTTTGCAGAAATGTACAATGCTGACACTTATTCTGGCGACCGGGTTGGTCATCCAACAGGTGTGTCTGTCATTAACCGTAACGTCGTGTCATTCAGGTGACATTTTTTTCATTTCAAACAGATATATTTGCAAAAAGCCGACAAGTTGACTTAGTTATTCTCTAAACCTCATAGCTTTAGGATCAGGAATGTGCACACCTGTACACGTTCTAAAAAGGTCACACATTTTACTTTTATGTTCGTACTTGTGTTTGTGTTTCGTTGTTCTTTGTTCTGTGTAACTCGTTAGGGCTCTGCTGCTGTGACATCAATGTCTCCTGAGGATGAATAAAGTTTCTTTAAGCTGCTGCTGATTTATCTGTGATCAACTAAAATCAGAGAACTGTGAAAATACACTCAATATAACACGTTTCCATTAAATGTCTGCAGCTGTGCGTTAAGTTAAAAGGTGTGTTTGTGTTTCTTTGGTGCAGGTAACGCCCAGCCGACCAATCATTGGTCAGCGCTCCTCTCAGCAGAATCTCTCGTTTTGTCTCTTCTACAAGTCTCTGAAGCTCCGATAAGCCGCTGCCAGAGAAACCTGAAGTAGGTCATTCAGTACGAGGAGGTGATTCTGTTTCATTGTTTGTGTTTCAAACTGGGATCAGCGGGAAGAGAGATCCACCCTGATCACATGTCAAAGACTCAAAGGTCAGCAAGGACGCCATCGAGGAAGAGTCTCTGCAGGATTCAAGATTCACTGTGTGGTTCTATGGCAGGATTTTTATCTTTGGTCTCTTTTATTATTTAAAGTCTTCTTCTATGATTTAAAATCCTTTAATGTAATTTAAAATCCTCTTTCATGCTGTATCAAACAGCTGAGCTCCTCATAATAAATAAAAATAAACTTCAACACATCGAGAGGCATCAACTGTAGCACACCTGAGGCACACAAATTATAAATTGCAGCTTTTCTGTTGAGTTGGAGCATATTAATTATTGGAAATTGGACACAAAGGTAGTTTCCTCCAGGAACAGAGGATGTTAGTGCCCTGCCCTGGACCAGAAGGTCTGCAACAACATGAGAGAGGATCACAATGTTAGTTAACATTGACGAAGTGAAAACACTGTGAAAGAGTTGAAGTTGTAAAATGAAAACAGGTTCAACTCCCACAACGTTGTGGTGTCGACCTGTCAATCACTGTGTAGCCCCGCCCTAAAGAACTATTTATCTTTATTCACTTTGTGGACTTAAAAAAAAAAAAATGTTTCTACATTCAATTTACAAAAATAAAAATATATATTTTAAAAAGTGTTTTGATGTGAATGTGTGATCGCATTTCTGTAAGTGAGTATTTGTTTATACGTATGTAGGTAGTTTAATTAATTGTCATGATTATTATTATGATTTTGATCATTTTGTAAACTATCATTATTATTTTCATCTCATGGGTTTACAGGTGAACGAGGGGACAAAGTGATGCTCAACAAAAACCTGTAAATAAAAGTGTATCAGTGATTCTGTCACCTGACTTTAAGCAGTTTGTGTAAAACATGTGAAACTTTAAAAGCTCTTATGCAACATAAAAACACAAATGGTAAAAAGGAATACTCCTTAGTGACGTTAACCCAACGTGGGGGATATTTCTCACTTGTACAACATCTAAATAATAAACCTCCACCAGCAGAAACGTATAGAGAAGTGCAGCAGCAGAGAGAAAACTTTCTCTTGGCTGCACATGAACATGAAATTGGATTATAGCGGAATACCGTCAGCCAATATTTTCCCTTTCTGCTAAATTACCGTCTGCTCTCTGCAGAGCTCGAGCAGCAGATCTCAGATAAGATCACAGAGCGATGTTGAACAACACTTTGTGGGGAATTTGAGTCAGCGGCGCTCTGACTCCTCACAAGCGCGTCTTTGAGTCCAAACTGCATGGGAACCATTACAGAGAACCGTATCCAGAGTAAATATATAGAGTGAGACCCCCATACCGGAGTAATTCACCTCCTCTACCTGTAATAATCCATTTCACAGGTTATGTTTTAAGTGGAGAATTATGTAATTCTCTGCTGTTTGTTCAGCAGTTGTGGGGTCAGCGCTCTGCTGCGTGTGGTCACCCCCCCCCCCCCTCACTTTGTATTAAACTCTCTTTGAAGCCTCCTCTTCCTTCCACACGGCAACATGTCTGCGTATCCGCTGGACGAAGCCGATCTCTGCTTGTGTCATGTGGATGTGGAGGCCGTCAGGAGGAAGAGGGAGTCGGCCTTTTTCCAGCAGGCCAAGGCAAACATTTCCTTTATTGAGGAACAGTATCTGCTGATTCACATAAAGAGCCACTGTCTGAATCAAAGAGGTATTGATGCAGGAACGCAGACCGCCGGCTCGGAGGAGTTCTCCTCTTTTGTGCTGCTCATAATTAATCACTGAAATGCATAAAATGGGAAAACCCCCGAGACTTTATTCTGGAGAGAGTTTACAGCTCGAAGGAGGAACTCTTTTTACCGGCTGCATCTCAATCTGAACTTCTGGTCTTTATGAAATGTGACTGAATGCGATTCACTTTACAGGATTAAAGGCCTCACTCTGTGACATAAAGCATTTATTACATTATTATTAACGTTAGTCCCGAGTATCTGGGTCATCATTTTGACTTGATACCACATTTAGGATGGAGAAGACGACCGACACCTTCATATCAATGTTTGATTGAAAGTTGATGTTGAGGGTTAAAATCTCTGTAACATTATAGAACTTTATTCATATTTAGAGTAGCATTAAGCATCATGTCTGGAAAATACTGGTACTAATACACCATGTACAAATACTCCACATAAAGTAAAAGTATAATATCGGATGTTTCTGCTGCATCAATGTGTATGTTGCATTGTAACACCTTTATTTACTGTTGGCTGGTTTAATCTACAGCAATGCATCATATTCCAGAAGTAAAGATAATGCACATTGAGGGTTCATTTATCAAGACTTAAGATCAACTAAAGTCAGAGTGAAGTCCATTAATTCCTGATCATGGAACCCTTGGGTTTAGGAAAAGATCATTAAAAATACTAAGATGGTGAAATACTTCGTTATGTTTCATAAAAAATCATTAAAAATACTAAGATGGTGAAATACTTCGTTATGTTGAATAAAATATGGTGAAATACTTGGTTAGTTAATTAGTTAGGTCTATAAACCTAACTAAGGGTTAGGGTGAGGGCGAGGAAGAACAATAAAAACAGAAGCACACGTTGGACAAAAACCTGATGTGAGTCTGTGGGAAGAAGACAATGAAGAATAGGATGAAGAAGAGGACATGTTCGAAGATGAAAACCTCTCCTCTTCTTAAATCCTTGAGCAGCGTCTCAGCCGAGTCATCACTTTCTGCTAAAGCTCTCTCAGCTCGCTGGAACCGCTTCAAGGACTCCGGGCCGGTTTCTCCAAAACCAATAAACAAAGGGGTTCTTAGATGAGCCGAGTGTTCCTCGCTGTGATAGGCCGAGGATATCCGACCCCGCAGTCCACGCCCAGACCCTCTGGGCTTTCCTTTGGACACAAAACGCCGACGTCAGCGCGGATTTCACAAACATGCTGGACGGTGAGATCAACTGTAATAAACTAATCGTCGGAGTCTCTCAGTAGCCAATTTTAAAGCTCACTGCTGAAGATATTAACCCAGAAAGCTATGCAGTAACGGGAGTTTAACATTTCGCTGGTAAAGGATTCACAGTTTACATGAAATGTTCTGTAAATTCACACAAAACCAAGCAGGCAGTTACATTTTTGTTTCTGCCGCTTCCTGAAGAAAAGACGAAGTCTCAACTTGTAATTCCAGAAGACGTTTCTCTGAATAGTTTCTGAAGTAATAACTGTTCGTCACATTTGAAGTGTGGAGACTGTACATTAATACCCACATCATGGTCTAAAGCACCAGGTAATCAATGGGCTAATTAATGAAATTAAATAAATGTCTTGATTAAAAAACAAAAAATACCTAATTTTGTAGGATTTAGAAACATTTTACTGGCTTTTGATTTGTATCTTTTTGGATTGTATTGGATTGATATGATTTCTTAAAACCTCTTAATCCCGAGCCCTATTTTTAGGCCTCTGCTTGAAAATTGCATACCCATACTCAAGAGAGTCCACAGCTCTAACTACAAGGTATATTTTAATAATTTTGATGGTTTAATACAGGTAACACTTGTGAGATGTGTTGAATTGTGTAAATATTGTGTATATGTTACTGGTTAATAACAGATACACTCAAATTGAAAAGGTTTCAGGTTCGCCTGAAAAAAAGCACCTGTATTGAACTTTTTTTTTTAAATAATGCAGATCTTGGCCTAACAATACGCCACAGACAGCACAACACGTTTTACATGTCCCCACAACATATTTTACTTCGATTGAGTGAAGCAGGCCAGCATAAATGGTCTGAGTCAAGCAAAATTCAGATTTTCGGAACCAGCAGTTGCATTGCTGTATACTAATTTAATGTAATATATAACTAAATATTAACTATATATTCACTTGTCTTATCACTAAGAGTGTTCAATAATCCTAATAAAGCAGTTTGACATAATTTGGATACATTTTGAGCAGTTTTGAGGTGTCATATCTGTCAATCATAAAAATAAATGCCTGTCTATGTGTGTGTATGCGAGCCTGGTAAGGCCTGTGATTGACCGATTTATTCGTGTAACACCTTGTTGGGTGGGGGATAGTCCAACGGGAGCCATGCGGGGGTGGTTGGAATGATCCGTGCCTGTTTACTGACTAAAAATCCGGAAATGCTGGAAATGCGAACCCCCTTGTCGACATGCATTGGTCCACCTTGCTGAATCGACTGCCATTTTCTCATTCATTCTCGGAGTCCAACGATTTCACTCACGGAGGCAAAGGGGCAGAAGCAGGAAGCAGCTGCTCACAAATTCAATGGAATAAATCGGTTTTTCGTCACGCAAACCGTCAAAACGTAATTTTTTTTACCCAATTTCTTTTCTGTTGACCTATGGCAGACGTTGGCTCATATATATATAACTTTTGAACGGTTTGAAAAAGAGTCATTTCGAAAACGCTAGTCGACGCCGGGACGAATCCCGGCCCTGCTAGATGTGTTCATCTGCCATGATCGCTCCATGGTTTCTCATGAGAGACCAAAACAAAGAGCATAGTACGCAGTTTTTGCCCAAAAAAATGTGGTTTTGTGGTAAAACATATAGATATCTACTAGATATGATCTTAGTTCATGTATAATTGTGTTTTGCAGTGTGTAAAATGGCTCCCATGGTTGTTTCGCCCAGAATGTCTTTGTTACACAGGTATTTAAAAAGAAAAAAATAAATGTATTCGTTTCGCAAAAGTGAATGGTACAGAGAGTACACATGTGTGTACCCCCTCTACGTCCCCTTTAAAGGGGACCCTCGGAAGCAAGAGGTAATTATAATTATATATTATTCATTATTTATTACCCATGTTAGAAAATTCTGCTCCCGTCTTATAACATTACAAAATAAAATGAGCTTACAATGAGTTCTTATTCTATGTTAGAAAACAAAGTGAAGCAGCAAGAAAAAACAACAATACATCAGTTCATATTTTATTTATATCCTTAATTGTGTTTGTTCGATATCTTCTTCCATAAACGAGAGTTTCGAATCACATAACTTAAAATCTCAAAGAGTTTATCCTGATATACATATATAATATAAACTTCAGCAGTTGGACATATTTGCTATTTAGCTCATTCTGCTCCAGTAACGTCATAATATGGTTCTTCTACTTCTGTGATTGGCTGAACTCCAAACTTTTTTTTTAGTTATATTTTTTCAGCTTTGGTGAACTCATTTCTGTAAACTTGTACCAGAGTATATCTACACTGTGGTATTGGTACTTTTACTTGTAATAAAATATGATGAAGTCTTCTGGTTCATGTACAAACTGTTCTCTGGGGTTTTATTTGGAGAAGCAGCAAGTCCTTAGAGCTTAAATCCACAACACCACCTCTTGTTTCTAATTGAGCATCTGTATTGAAGCCACATGCTGTTCAGCCAAGTCAGCCGGCTGCTCACTTATGCAAATGTGAGAAGCTGACATTCATTCCTGAGCATCAAATACCCCAAATAATAACTCTGTTATAATAACTTTCTACAGCGAGTCTGAGACTTATGGAGGAACAGAGACACGGCGGTTTGGGTAGAAAATGATTTTACATTGCTGGTTAACCACAGCATGAAAACTGCACATGTATAATTTACTTACTGAGTTTTACAGCATGTACTCCTGACGGGAAAGTAACCGCCGGGTGAATTACTGAGGGCAGCACGACGCAGTGTGACGGATGATGGCAGTGTCAGAGCGCTAACACTCAGTTAGCTGCAGGTCTGTAATGAGCTGTGGACTGACAGCGAGACCTGGACTTGACCAGGACTTCAAATCTGGGGTCGGGACTCCTTCAGAGGGCCAAAAAGAGGGGTCACAAGATGAGTTCAGTTCTGATCTTTGATGTCCCTCAAGAGGAATTTTTACTGTGCAACAAGGCAGCAAGAGCACACACGATAAAATAAAAGAATATGACGTAAACAGTAAAACACATGAAACAACATAAAACACACACACACACACCCAGTAAGAACACGTTAAAACATAAACAATAAAAACATGTTAAAACATAAAACACACACGCACAGAAATAACACGTTAAAACATAAACAATAAAAACATGTTAAAACATAAAAAATAAAAAAACACGTAAAAGCATAAAACACAGTAAAAATATGTTAAAAGATAAACACAGTAAACACGTTAAAACATAAAACATACACAGTAAAAATGTAAGTGTAAAAAAAAAATATTAAAGATGATTAACTGACTAAAATTAAATAGGCATATATTGCAGTTCAGTCAGGCCATATATAAATATGTATATCACATTAAATATTTTATTCTGATTAATTGATATTTTTCCACTGCAAATTAGAGCTTAACTAAAGAATATAAATTAATACATGGAGTGTTTTTTACTGGATTATCTGGTTTTTAAGGGTAGAAATAACCAAACAGCATGAAAGCCTGAATATTTTTCTTAATTGAAAAATGAAAGCCATTTAAAAGCTGCAATTTAACATTTTTTGGTTAAGTTTAAGGGATTTGTTAACATCCTGAAACGAACTGGTTAATCACATTAATTAGCCCCTTAAATTAAATAACTGATAGTGTTGGTTGTTGCAGCTGCTGTACTGATGCATAAACAATGTGTGATATTATTAATATTATCATCAACATACTGATGACTCATGCGTCCAGTTATTTCTGGTCGCTCAGTTTAAATGTCATCCTGCAGAAACAGAGTCTGTCGGCGTCGTGGTGAGGCGGCTTGAAAAGGGCAGCCATCCTCAGACACGTCTATTATACTACTCATACTACACTCTATTATACTACTCATACTACTCTACAGTCTCTATTTATTATACTACTCATACTACTCTACAGTCTCTATTATACTACTCATACTACTCTACAGTCTCTATTATACTACTCTACACTCTATTTATTATACTACTCATACTACACTCTATTATACTACTCATACTACTCTACAGTCTCTATTTATTATACTACTCATACTACTCTACAGTCTCTATTTATTATACTACTCATACTACTCTACAGTTTCTATTTATTATACTACTCATACTACTCTACACTCTCTATTATACTACTCATACTACTCTACACTCTCTATTATACTACTCATACTACACTCTATTATACTACTCATACTACACTCTCTATTATACTACTCATACTACACTCTCTATTATACTACTCATACTACACTCTCTATTATACTACTCATACTACTCTACAGTCTCTATTATACTACTCATACTACTCTTTTTTGTTTTTGATGAGTCTAAAGTGACCTGAGTACAAACCAGTCATCGACCTCCAGTTTTAAAAATGGAAGCCAAAGCTTCATGTGTTAAAGCTGCATTCTCTCTCCTGTCCACCAGGGGGCGACTCCTCTGGTTGTATAGAAGGATCTCTGGTTGTATAGAAGGTCTATGAGAAAATGACTCCAGTTTAAAGATCACTGTTTTAATCGGCCTCACATCCCGTTTAGTTAACCCAAGTAAATGTGTTTTTTGGATTTGTGGAGGCTCAAAGATGTCCTTTTGCTGATGCTATGGGTTCCTCTGAAGTTTGGAGGTTCACATTCATTTTACCACCTTAATAATCAGTGATGATCATAAACAAAGTCGGACAGATTAGACAGCAGTAATTGTGCTATAGGCAGCTAAACATTAGATTATTGCTAAAGTCATTGACGGTCTAACAAAGAATAAAGTTTTACAAAATATCTCCATACACTCTGGAACCCAAAAACGTCCAGCGGGTGGCGATAATAGCCACGTGAACAATTCCGAGCATGCTTAGTGAACTTATTTTCCCTTCGGTAGTTTGAACAAATCAAACAATACAAAACATATTTCATAACTATTTACTGAATGGCCCAAAGTGCTGCGTCACTAATCAAATGTGACTCCGCAATTAATCCATCTTCAAAACGCCTTTAGCTGCAGCTCTAGTCTCATTCAGTATCTAATTCATTATAAAAAGACGTAATTACTTACTGAAAGTCATAAAATGGCCTGAAATTATTTTTGACAACACTTGAGGTGAAGAGTTGTCTTTTAAAGGATATCATGAAGAACCTGAAGTCCTGACAAGTATCAGCACTTTGTGGACTCTGCTGTCTTTTTTTAAAACTTGATCAGTATGTAACAGTTTATTAATTCAGTATCAGCTCTAAAAGGCCCAACACAGCATCTGAAGTTGATGCATTTCAACTAAAAAACAGGAAAGTATTATTTATTTAGTTGAGTCCACATCAGCTGGAGGCCTGTATCCGTCCCACCCTGAGAACCAGAGCCTGAAGGGCCTCAGGGGTTTGAAGGGTCTCACTGTACCGGAGCACATTCCCAGCTATTGTAAACAGGTCGGGGGATTGAAGGTAAATCCTGCCCTCTTTGTTGTAGTGCTGGTATGCGCTGACATCTGGATCAGCTGGGTGGGACCGGCTCGGCCCAAGGCTCACCTCCCACGGGTCTTAAGACCAACAACAGGCTGAGCGGCTGCAGGTGCACCGAGTCCTGCAACAACAAACAGCCAACTGAGAGCACTGGTGGAGAAATATCCCAGCTGATCACCTGCAGAACCGTCTCAGCATCCACACGTCCTCCAACTGTCTGAACCGAGTGTTAAAGTCTTCACTGACATCAACGTTTTTAAAGATTACTCAAAACCTGAAGAGCTTCTACGAATGTTACAAATGATCTGAGGGAACGAATCAATACGTTGAGAAATTAGAAGGCCCAAAGTACACATCAACTGTAGTATTTCACAGTAAGAGGTGAATCCATGGAAACAGAAGTGGTTTCTAGTAGAAAAGAAAAAGGAGATTGTTGTTAGTTGTTATGGTGACAACATACATCAGTGGGGCCGTAAAGTGTTTCAGCTCTGGAGACGGATAGCTGGCTAGTTTGCTAGGTAGGCTAATGTTAGCTTGTCCTTTAGAGCAGCGTGGAGTGAGGCGGCGGCACCAATGGACCCAGCTGCAACAGCCGCTGGACACCAGCTGTTCAGCTCATTTTCTGTAACCAGTGTAGCATTACAGCATGGTGGAATTAGCAAGCTAATTATCAAACTGTCCACTAGTTAGCTAGCTTGCTAGCTAATTCCACCATGCTTTCATGCTACAAAGTTGTCCATCTATTGATAGCAATGATCTTTTCTATACTGTGACAAGAGGATGTTGATGAAGCATTAAGTTCAATACGCTGCAACAAAAATTTATAAATAATAATAATCGAAAATCTCCAAAACAAATGGAAGATAAATTATAAATCCTATATGCTATATTAATATTTCTCTATAAAAGGGATTTTATTTCAGTTTATATTCATAAAGTAACCATGAAACTTAATTATATTAAATATTTTTAATTAATCTATAAAAATAAATGAACCGACAGACTCATCCGTTTTATTTCAGCCCTTCACTCCTCATCTTCCTCACGGCTACAGAGGAGCCCCGGGGGGCACAATTAGCAGCCGGAACTCCACGATGAATAATAAGTCACAGCTCCTTCCTGTGATTAACACGGAAGTCACTGTCAGACACCAACAGGTCAGAGTATGGGGGGGGGGGGGGGGGTCAAACAGCAGCTACCTGTTGAGACGTGACTTTAACGGAGGTTTGGTGTTAATGTGAGGAGACGTTGGTGTTAACTGATTTAAAGTTCACACAGCAAATCTTTAACAGGAAGTGATGACATTTTATCATCAAACTGCTGCTTCAACTACATACTACGTTTACTAAAGTACTAAAGCACATATTAAAAGTGTAAAAGTGCTTTGAGCGGTCAGACGCCTAGAAAGGTGCTATACAATTACAAGTCTATTTACCATTCAACCATAACGAGACACCAAGAATGTCTCAATCAGCCTTTGCCTTCTGTGTTCTGTGTGTAGCTCCTCCCTCCTCACTCTACCTGTCAGTCACTCCCTCAGCACCAGCCTAACTGCCTTCACCTGCGTCTGATCACTAATCAAACACTCCCTCATCAGCACAACTCCCCTCACCAGTTCTAGCCACTATTTAAACCCCTGCCTCTCAGTCACTCACTGCCGGATCATTGCCATGTCTAACTGCCCGTTTGGCTTGTCCCGTCTTCCCGTCTTCAGATTGTAAAGCCCTCTGAGGTAAATCTGTGCTTCTGGGCTATACAAAATAATTTGAAATGAATTGAAATTGAAAGTAAACTTTTAAAGAGCTCTGAGTCTAAATGACCATTTTATGAACTTTATGTCTTGTTTTGATGCTCCCTCTTTAACTTTGTATTCAATTTGTTTCCTCATTTTGTGGGGTGAAATGTGAGAAGGGTTTATATTTATGGTGGTTGGTGTGGTTATACAACTTTACACGACCAGACGGAGACATTTTGTGTCTTGCAGAAATCAACATAATGAGACATGGTCCCACTTTCAGTGTAGACAAGAAGTTAAAAGACAAAACGATGCAGATTCGTCAGTGATGTGAAAGGTTTATAGAACTCCTAATGAAGCAAATGTTACAATTTATAACATCAGTTCATTACAACGAATTAATCATGACCCATGTCCCTGATTCATCCTTCAGCTCTGCATAAAAACAGTCTGGACAGTTCTTCCAAGAAATGTATTCATGACATTTAAAAAGCTCCAATATTCACACGTTAAAAGATGTTTTCATTCTCTGGTTGGTTGAACATCAGATGAGTCTTCAGCGCCGACGGCTCTTCCTGTTTGGATTTAACATGCAAGATGAAATAAGTATCCTGAAATAAACTATTTAATCACTTAAAGACACTGAATTTGTCAGACTGCAACTTGCACTAATAAATTATTACAAAATGTATTTAAAAAAATGTAGGATATATATATATATATAATATATATATATATATATATATATATATATATATATATATATATATATATAATATATATATATATATATATATATATATATAAAAAGATCATGAAATACTTTTTTGGGTTAAAGTAAGTACGGAAGTTAGGTGATGTTTCACTCGGAGAATGAACATCGGTCTCCTGAGTGAAAGATAAATGTTTGGTTTACAAAGCACTGAATGGTTTAGGGCCAAAATACATCTCTGATCTGCTGCTACCTTATGAACCATCCCGACTCCTCAGGTCGTCTGGGACCGGTCTACTTCCTGTTCCCTTATGAACCATCCCGACTCCTCAGGTCGTCTGGGACCGGCCTACTTTCTGTTCCCAGAGTCAGAACTAAACATGGAGAAGCAGCGTTCAGTTTTTCTGCTCCACATATCTGGAACAAAGTCCCAGAAAGCTGCCGGTCTGCTGAGACCCTCAGTTCATTTAAATCAAGATTGAAGACTTTTCTGTTTGCTGCTGCCTTTAATTGAACCACACTCAATTAATATATTAATCAATTTCCTGCATTTCATTTCTTACACTGTTTTTTAATGTTTTAATGAATGTTCTTAATTGTTTTTAAATACGCTGATGTGAAAGGAGTACAAGTGGAGACTGGACAATTATAACGGTATTTCCTTCGGGACCAAGCTCGTGCCAGGCACACACTAGAAAACAAAGATCCATAGGTGGTTTGTGTGTGGGTTGACAGAATTGGCAGTGTAGAGGTTTGAGTGCAGCGTAGATGATCTCTGGGAGACATCGATTTTTAATGGTTTTATGAATGAATGTTCTTAAATCTCCTTTTCTTTTGTCTTATGTTTTGATGCTTTTAATGGTTTTATGTGAAGCACTTTGAATTACCTTGTTGTTGAAATGTGCTATACAAATAAACTTGCCTTGCCTTGCCTTGGACTCATCCACCTTCCTCGTTCACGATTACTTGGATAACATATAAACTGAGTTTGTAGTTATTACTACGAATGCTGACTGAGACCAGCCTGGTTGAACATTGGCACTGTGTTGATGAAGGTGGATCTATGATCAAAGATTAAATAAAGTGCTTCAGACACATCTCATTAAATACCATGAAAGTATTACAGTTAGATACTCAGCCCTACATCTGACTTATCTAAGAGGAAAGCTCAGACGGGTTTAATCTTCGTGGAAGCAGTCAACGGAAAAGACAATCTCTCCAGCAGGACCAATAAAGTGTCACCCAGTCGAGATATATATATATATATATATATATATATATATATATATATATATATATATATATATATATGTATATGTATATATATATATATATATGTATATGTATATATGTATATGTATATATATATGTATATGTATATGTATATATATATATATGTATATGTATATATGTATATGTATATGTATGTATATATATATATGTATATATATATATATGTATATGTATATATATATGTATATGTATATGTATATGTATATATATATATGTATATGTATATGTATATATATGTATATGTATATGTATATATATATATATGTATATGTATATGTATATATATGTATATGTATATATATGTATATGTATATGTATATATATGTATATGTATATGTATATGTATATATATATATGTATATGTATATATATATATATGTATATGTATATGTATATATATATATATATATGTATATGTATATATATATATATATGTATATATATATATGTATATATATATATGTATATATATATATGTATATGTATATATATATGTATATATATATATGTATATGTATATGTATATATATATATGTATATATATATATGTATATATATATATATATATATGTATATATATATATGTATATATATATATATATGTATATATATATGTATATATATTTGGTCACTTGGTCCGGCGAAGGAATCCCTTTTAGCAGCTGATAAAGGCATTTGGGATCAATGCTGGAGGCCCGGGCCACTTGGAGTCCTTCACCTCATCTGGGTTCAGTCACTGAAGGTCTGAGACGGCCGGTTGGACGTCTGCAGAGGAAAAGTGTGGGCAGACTGGGACACGCGCAGATGAGCAGCATCAAAGGTGCTGGCCGACGTTTAACGCTGGAAAAACCATCGTTGGCTGCAGAGGAGAAGAAAAGACGGGGGGGGGGGGCAGTATTAATGGTCCACTTTATTGCTTTGTACTGTTCAAATTAAGAGCTCAGATTTCATGACAGCAGCTCAAACGTACACGCTCGACTTCTTCTTCCAGCGCTGGTTTCAGTTTCAGTCGGCAGCGACCCAAGAAGAAGAACAAGGAGGAGGAGATTTAGATTTTTAAATTCCTTTCATTGATCCAGGACAGATCACTGTCACGTCATCAATTCAAACATGAATAAATAAAAACAACTCATCCAACCACAGAAACATACCAACATCTCATACATGAACAATCAGCTGTAGGAGGAGCAGGAGGAGAAAATCTTCAGATCTTCCTCCTGAATAGGGTTAGGATTATTACAGAACCCTGATTCGATCAGGAGGGACTTCATTTTGAGTGAACAAATAACTTAATTGGCATGTGCAGAACAGGATGGCGTTGTAATAAACATTGTAAACATGAGTTTATGGTCTCAATCTCTAGGTTCAAGTATTCTTCATACAGCATGATGTTCATTTAGTAACTTATGGTCCATTTAGAGTCAAATAGACCATAAAGCAGGGTATGCTTTAGGGGCGGGGCTACACAGTGATTGACAGGTCGACACCAGAGACGTTGTCCGTGTTTTCGTTTTATAACTTTAACCCTTTCACAGTGTTTTCAATTATTCAGCGTTCAGTTTTACTTAGCTCCACCCTCTAGTGTCATTTCTGATTGCAGAAAAGAAACGATGTCAATGGATGAAAAACCAAGATGGCGACGGTGAAAATGTTGAACTCAAGGTTTCAGAACATCAGTCCACAAACCATTGGATGACGTCAGGATGGCTACGTCCACTTCTTATTGACAGTCTATGGTTTCAGTAAAAAACGCCCATCGTGAAGCAGAGGAGTGAAAGGAGAGATAATTGTGAATGAATGATGCATAAAGATCGTCACATTGGACCTTCAATCCCTTGCAGAAAGCTGGAGCATCCTAAATACAGGAAGCTATTGTATTAGCTGCTGACACGCCATTGTGTGTGCTATTGTTACACCTTTTTTTCTTTTCGGTTGTCATTTCACGCTGCGGCAATAAAACACGCTCAGAGCAAGTGAAGTGGTACAAAAAGTGATGAAGAGGACGAGATGTATGGATGGTTGAATGGTTGAAACAAAGTTGAGTTATTTACTGACAAATGTTTCACAATTTGACCAACAACAGCTCTGGTCTTTGTGGTCGTTGTTTGTGAACTCGTCACGTGACAACAGGTGAGTCCAGTGTATTGTAAAGTGATCTTTTTTCTCGGTGAGATAGAGGAGTAGTAAACATGGAAACCACTTCAGTCTGCAGCTGGTCAGCAGCAGGACGAAGGTGTGTGATGATGGATTGTTTTTCCCTGAGGTTGATGGTGGAGGAGCTGCTGGACCATGGTGGACCAAACTGTGTGGCCACATGGAGTCAGTTATTTTTCTTAATGGAGCTCCAGCTTTTAAGCACACGACTCCTCCGAAGACCTGAACCTGAACATCTTTTCTCTTTTCAAAGATACAGATCCATTTTTCTTCCTGCGTGTCACGGCTCATCACAAACTCCACCTGGACGAGTATTTTTAGAGGGAAACACCTCATAAGGAGCTCATTCATCAACAAGTGGCTAAATGTAGCTTGACATTACATCACCTTCAGAGTGACCCGGGACCAGCGCTGGAGGGAGGACGTCTACCAAAGTATCAGTATAAGTGAAAATAGTATATTAAAAATGAAACAGTTTGGGGTTAAACTTTTAACTAAAAGGTGTCCTTTTGACTTTTTATAGAAACAAACAAAAGTCATTGTATATTTTTTGAGTTTCTCACCAAAACACATCTGTGAATCTAACAAACGTGTTAATTTCTTTCTTCAAAAAACATCCCCAGAGCTGATTTTTAAACTAATTTAATTCCTGTATTGTTTATATCAATGTTTACTGGCTGCCAGTCGTCTTCTTCACTGGTTTTGTTGACTGTGCTAACAATATAAATACAACTGAGAGAAAAGCTGCTCTCTAGCGCAACTAGTGGTCAGAAATACCACAGGACACCTTTAAATATACAACTGGATATTATGATATTAATATACCATACTATACTGTAGTACATGTGGTATTCTATGTTATACTATATTAATTAACATTAATAAATCATACCATATATTATCTGCCATACTATACTGTACTTTATCATACTATATTATGTCAATGTGTACTATCTTACAACATTATATTCTACAGTATATTTATATTTTGTTGCTAGATTAAAACAGACATTAAGTATCATTACTTAATCACATGATAAATTACTCTATTGTACTGTGTATATATATATATATATATATATATATATATATATATATATATATATATATATATATGTTCTATTTACTATTAACCACCACTGTCACTTTACCTCCTAACTTTGTCTTTAATTGATCTTGTAGAGTTTCTATTCACAATACAATAAATCTTTATTGTCCACCAGGGTGAACAATTGTCTCATCAGACACAAGAAACAAAATACAAACATGAAAATCAAACAGGCAGTTGGTAAAAAACAAATACATAGACGGGTCCTGTTACACATTAAAACAGTTAAAACAAATGCTACTCAGTGAGTTTGTTGAGTTAAGAATATTGATGGTGGTTGAGATAAAGGACTTCTTAAAATATATCATTCTGTTCTCATTGTCGTTGTATAAACCTCCAACAAGCAGGTTATGTTTTTGTTTATTTGTTTGTCAACAGGATTATAGAAAACCTACAGGTCTGATGATCATGTACCTTGGTGGAAAGGTGCATCATGGGCCAATGAAGATTTCATGACAATAAGCACGGATGTGAATCACAGGGAAGCTTCACCAATTTGCCAGATAATATATCTGCACTTAATTTAAGAATTTCCCCTCTGGAGATCAATAAAGCCTCATTTTATCTCACGAATAATTAGTCAAGTGAATAAAGTTTGATTGTGTTCATCAAAAGATTTTATTTCACGCAATAGAAACATAAAATGTCAGCGTTAACCATTAGCTCCCTAAAATCCCTGTTTTCTCTCCTGGCTTCTGTTTAGAATTAGGTTGTGTGTGGCTACTGTACACACGCAACCTAATTAGCTTGGCGTGTGACTCTACCACCAAGCCGATTGGCTGTCGGACCCCCAGCTGCTTCTATTCCCAGCGCCCCCCAATCAGCAGACAGGAAGTAGAACCTCCTGATTATTACGGCTCTCTCTGCTGCATGTGGTTCTGATTTTGGACATGAGGCAAAGTGTTTTCATTGGCTGGCGGCGGCGCTCAGTTTCCTGTTACAGATACTCTTTTGTGCCTCGTCCTCTCCACTTTTATTTCCTTTAACATGGAGGTAAGAGGCCGCTCAGCTTTTCTTCATCCAGCTAATTGGGAGCCACTTTACCCCCGCCCTCCTCTCTGCTCATTATGACAGGGTTAATGGCTTTAGTAAGAGGGTACTTTTTACTGGTCCTGCTGGTTTCTGGTGGGCCTCAGAACCAATTACAGTAATCAAAGCCAATATGTGGACACAGAGAGAGGAGCCACATGTGGTGGTTCAGGTGTAAACCAATCTGTGGAGGCTTTCCTCTGCAGCAGAATAACTCCTTCTTTGAAACATATTTACGCTGCCGTGTAGCTCATGTTACCCCACGTAGGTAAAAACCTCCAACCAGGAGACTCCCATTAATGCTTGAAGAGCGTCATAAAATAAGTCCTTGGCATTACAAGTTAAAATAACCAGCGTTACAATAATCCAACCATCAGACAGAACATTGATGTTGGACGAGTCTCTCTTTCTGTGTTGGCCCTGAATATTGGTACTGGATGTAAATTGTTACCTGTGGAATTGTTAAATAAGAACACAATCTTTGGTGATAATGGGATGAGTAAAGTGCTAAAAATGAATCTCTTCAGCCCTGATTCGGTTCACATTTCCCCACAAGATAGCCCCGCCCTAAAGCATATCCTGCTTTATGGTCTATTTGACTAATTTTCTCATATACTTCTATACAACCAGACGAGTCGCCCCCTGATGGACATTAGAGAGAAAGCAAATTTTGAGACATGAAGCATTGACTTCACTCGGCAGAACCGGAGGTTGTTGCCTGGTTTTGGTTTTGGTTCTATATTTGTATTAGAGTGTTTCATAATAAAAGTCTAATCGGGGACAAGGACTGCAAAATTAGAAAATTAGAAGTCTTATATACATCGGCTGCAACTAATTTAAATGTAAGAATGTATGCATCGTCCCTGTAGAACTAATTAATAAATAAACTTTTTTTTAAAAGTTGTATTAAGAATAAAATAGCTCACTTTTGTACACCAGGCCAATCACAGTGTGAATGAGTGATGTCACGTCAATTTCAAAAAGTTACAGAAATATTTGCTACATCAGAATCTCCATTTATTCGAGAATGTCCTATTTAGTGCGTTTTACTCAATTAAGAAAGTTTTATTGAATTTCTTTGCTTTCATTAAGCTTTTCTAATGTGATCAGAATCAGAATCAGCTTTATTGGCCATGTATGCGCATACATGGAATTTGTCTCCGGTTTCCACTCCGCTCTCAATGTACAAACACAAATTTACAATAAACAAGAAAATATATGTATAAAGAATAAAAAAGGGCAGCAAAAAAAAGTAGAACAGATGTAGGTATAAACATTTAGCTATATACAATATAAGTATAAATATATATCCAAGATAAAGTGTATATATATATATATATATATATACACATATATATATATATATATATATATACACACATGTGAACATCAACCTATAGACAATGGCATGAATTGTAAGTGGTGGTAATAGTGCAGTATAACTTTGTTGGGCTCTGGCACCATCATCAGGCTGGCTCAGCCCCTCACAGGCTCCGTCCTGTACACATCTGACCCGAACTCTGATCCCTGCCCCTTTAAGCTGACCCCGCCTCCGGTCAGCGCTCAAGCAGACCGGAGATGTATTGGTCAACAAGCAGCGTCCCGCTGTGCAGACGGACCCGTTTAAAAGCGCCGTGCATCCGACATCTTGCCTCTTCGTTCTGGACTCCGTCCGGTACCTCATGAAGATGCCCCGAGGACCGATCACCCTCAACTCAGCGACCACGTGCCATTTCGCCGGCCGAAATAGA
This sequence comes from Lycodopsis pacificus, assembly GCA_028022725.1. Lineage (NCBI taxonomy): Eukaryota > Metazoa > Chordata > Actinopteri > Perciformes > Zoarcidae > Lycodopsis > Lycodopsis pacificus. The sequence continues at coordinate 20,282,150 of CM051709.1, forward strand.
CCACGCATATTCTGAGTTACGGCCCTGAGCCCGCGAGAACCGCAGCCGCTCCGCCGCCTATCGTGTATTATTCCCGTGTTTGTCGTGTTTAAGTCATTGTTTCGTGTTGCTGGATATTGCGCAATCGCTGACGGACCGCCGAGCCCGCAGCGTTTGTATGTGCTTCCTGTTCTCTTTGCCCCTGGGATTGTTTTATTTCATTTGTTACTCTCTCTTTCCTTGAATCAATTCTGTGAGTGAAGTGTGGACCGTGGCGTATCACGCATCAGGGCCGTATGTTCGCGAGACGACGACGGCAGCTGATTGTGCATACGACCCGCGATAAACACTTTCACTGCGACGCGATCCCGCACCCAGAACCTCTCTCTCTGCCTTTTATGTTCCTCTTGTTTTTCGATAAACCTGCATACACATAAAGCTCCGGCTGAGGGCGGGTGAAATGCTCGCCCATTGTCTCGCCACACGCGCTCACACAGCTACCCCCCCCTTCCTCCGCCATTTTGCCCACGTCACTCGACTACGCTATCTGGTGGTGTTCAACGGTAGCATCTTAAGGCCCATCCCCCAGTTTGTCTAAGTCCCTCGACTACGCCATCTGGTGGTGTTCAGCTGTAGTACTCTAAGCCCTCCCCCTTCACACACAGTCTCACCCCCCTTCTGCTAGTTTGGCTAGTGGCCATCTTTGTAGTCTTTGACTGTGAGTGTTAAGGGCCCCCACCCCCCTTCCTTTTACACACACACACACACACACACACACACACACACACACACACACACACACCTCCCCATTTTATTCATTTCTTTAGATATTAGGCACATAAAATTGTATGATGGCGTTTGTTGATTGTGATGGTAATTGATCTGATCTTTTATTATTTTAATTTAATAAACTATTATATTTTAAAGAGCAGTCGTTTGTGATTACTTGTGCATATGTATGTAATAAGCCTGTATGTAGTAGCCTGTGTACGGACTCAATCCTTCACGGTCACTCTGAATGTGTAGTCATACCAGACTATTGACATTATGAGTGAACACTAATTATGAGACTTAGTTTTATCGTTTGGTTATCGGTCCCTGTTCGCAGGGTGGTGCCCCGTTATTATTAATAATCATTAATAATTGTTATTCACATTAATAATTATTAATAGATTGGGGGGGGGGGGTGATGAATGGTATTGCTGAAGTCTAGATCTGCATTGGCTGGATCGATGGCGATGATACACACATAATGTACACTTTCCGTAGCTTCCGCAACAAACACACTGCGATTCATCTTTACCGTGACAGCAAAGCACCGCTGAGACTCAGCTGATCATGTTCAATAATCTTCGGATTGCCTCGAGAGGGATCTCACCGTAGAAAGCAGTTGGGAGAAAACGGAGCACAGTATGAGCCCACATGTGTCGTCCAACCTTTGTGATGCAAAGGCACATCTTTATCGGCTCGCGTCACCCTTTCGGAGCCCTGGCTCTTTGCATCTCGGGCAGCAACACTAACCTTTCAGGTTACAGCTCCAATATATAGCAGGAGAAGTGGTGAGCTCAGCTTTGAGAAACACAAACTCTGCATTATCAGATCTCTTTTTATTGAGCCGAAAGCAAAGGGTCCTTTCAGGAATCAAGATTTGGATCCAGCAGAGACCAAATGCAGCTACAGGGACTATACAAGGGGACACTGGGGGAATAGACATAGGAATATAGACTGTAAATAATAACAGTTACATTAATATCAGTGACCAACACGAGGTGCATTCACTTTAATAAGTGCTATTGATGTCCAGAATTCAGTTTCTTAAATGCTGATAACTCAAACACGCCCCCTATTGATCCCAACAACTTATTTGTTGTTCATGAGAGCGATGGCCAGTGGAAAGAAGCTGTTCCTGTGTCTGGTGGTTTTGGTGTACAGAGCTCTGTAGCGCCCTCCAGAGGGGAGGAGGTGAACAGCTTGTGTCCAGGGTGTGAAGGGTCTGCAGAGATCTTTCCAGCCCGTTTCCTGACTCTGGAGGTGAACAAGTCCAGGATGGAGGGCAGGCTGGAACCAATGATCCTCTCTGCAGACCTGACAATCCGTTGCAGTCTGTTCCTGTCCTGTTTGTTGGCCGATCCGAACCACACAGTGATGGAGGAGCAGAGAACAGCCTGGATGATGGCTGAGTAGAACAGGATCAGCAGCTCCTGAGGCAGGTTGAACTTCCTGAGCTGGAGCAGGAAGTACAACCTCTGCTAGGCCTTTTTCCTGATGGTGTTGATGTTGGGAGCCCACTTCAGGTCCTGGGAGATTGTGGATCCCAGAAACTTGAAGGTCTCCACAGCAGACACAGTGTTGTTGAGTATGGTGAGGGGGGGGCAGTGTTGGGGGGGCTCCTCCTGAAGTCCACTGTCATCAGAATCAGAAATGTTTATTGCCATTGTATGTTGAACATACAAGGAATTTGACATGACGGGAGGTGCGTAACATTTAACAACAATCAACAATGCACAGTAGAAACAAATTCAATTTACAGAAAATATAAGATAAAGTAAATCTCCACAGTGTTGAGCTTGTTCAGCTCCAGGTTGTTCTGACCACACCAGAGGACCAGCTGTTCAACCTCCTGTCTGTACGCAGACTCATCACCGTCCCTGATGAGGCCGATGACCGTTGTGTCGTCTGAGAACTTCAGGAGTTTAACAGACGGGTCCTCTGAGGGGCAGTCGTTGGTGTAGAGGGAGAAGAGCAGTGGGGAGAGACCACATCCCTGGGGGGGTCCAGTGCTGATAGTCCGGATGCTGGACCACATCCCTGGGGGGTCCAGTGCTGATAGTCCGCGTACTGGATGTGGTGTTTCCCAGCCTCACCTGCTGCATCCTGTCAGTCAGGAAGTTTGTGATCCACTGGCAGGTGGAGGCTGCACAGTGAGCTGGGAGAGTTTGGGTGGAGTATTGCTGGGATGATGGTGTTGAACAAAGAGCTGAAGTCCACGAACAGAACCCTTCATATGACCCTGGGGAGTCGAGGTGTTGCAGCATGTAGTGCAGTCCCACACTGACTGCATCATCCACCATGATGAATCCATCATCCATAATTCAAAATGTGCCTAAAAATACATTCACGGAAACCTGGCAACAGTGAGAATCATTTATTCTTTAGTCACAACGATCTTAAGGAAGACAGGAGATATAAAATGTTTGTTTCAAAGAAATCTACCAGGAATGTCCGTTTGCATGTATAAGATTTCCACTGCAGCAATTTCGCTTCATGACGTTCCGTTGCAGCAAAAAACTGGCGCCACATTCGACCTTTTGCTGATGATCCTGTGTTGTTCTATTGGAGCCAGACTGATTTAATGAAGAATGAGAAGACTTTGTTATCCCCATTTGTACAATTCATGTTGTCCAAACTAAAAAGACTCAGTTTAATTTCTATCCTCTCAGCTCAGAGTTCCCACGAGAAAATGTGTCAAATCCGGACCTGCAGCACAGATGTTTATTTAGTCTGTCAGGTGTATTTTTAGACTACAGCGGGGTCAGAGGTCAACTCAATGAGGCTCATACCCTCAACATGTGTTAAGGAGTCTGGAAAACGAATCAGAGGTGAGGACAGACCTCCAAGACCAAACAAACATCTGACGGAGAGGAAACAATCTTCTTTTAACGTTGGTTATAATTCTACACCTGGAAAAAATAGAGCTCTTATTTGTGCCACTACATTTTACACTAACATTCGATTAGTCAGCGGGAACGGGCATTATTTTGTTTGTCTCCTCAGCTGTTATAAGATCTGTGACTCTTCTTTGGACCACAGTAAATGTATACAGCACAATAAAGCTGTATTTAGTCAGTAAAACGTCAGTCTGAAGACTCTACATGTGTTTAGAGGTCACATGTAACCAGATGACCTGCTGACAGACGTGTATGATTTAAAACAAGTCAAAAACAGAATAATCCAAAAGTGCAACTGAACATAAAAATATTCTGCAGATGAAGTATTTTAAAAGTATGTAGACTTTGGTTGATGTGCTCCACAATTATCAGCTACTTCTTTTGTGTTTTCCTCATCTTTCAAAGCGTATTCATACTCAGAAAAACCTGTTTACATACTGAAGACTCACGAAACAACCTGCAGAAAGTTTCACATTTTCACCTTCAGTAAATATTTTTACCCTGTTCTAAATTCAGATGTGTTGTTTCCACGTAGCTGCAGCAGATCTCTGCAGAGGAAACTTTGTGTTCTGGGAAAGCCCCAGACCCTCTGACACATGTCCCCCTCCTCTGTAATTGCGCCAATTACTTTTCCATAACAGCCCTGAAACACTTATGTATGTGGTTAGAATAACAATTTCCACATGAAACACTTGTTCATTCATAAGGTCCAGCAGCGCAGCAGAGCGGGGGGATCCTCGGCAGACGTCACGGGTCTGAACGCCGCGCTGTGGAGACGAGCTGCAGTTACATCACAGGTTAAAGCTGCTGTTATATATATAATATATATATATAATATATATATATATTATATATATATATATTGTCTAGGTTGTCTATGTCCCTCAACTGCTTTCAGTGCTTCACCTGACATCTTTCAGGTTTTCCACTTGAACTGCATTCAGATGAACGCCTGCTTTCCATCTCAGAAAATCACTTTCACTTCAACTGCTTTCAGTGCTTGAAACTCAAGTGAATATTTTGATTTACACATTTCTGACATTTCTTGAACTTCAATCACTGTTTTCACCTTAGCTGACGCTTCAACTTCTATTTCCACTGCCACACTTGTGTTTGGACCGCCACTTCAACTGCTTTCAATGGTTGAACTTCATTTAACTTTTATCAGTGCTTTCACCTGAACTAAGTCTTCAACTTCTGGTTTGTGCAAATTAATCCTGTTTGACTTCCTTCTGTGTTTGTCTTAAGTCTGCTGGTTGTCCCTTTACACTTCAACTTTATTTAGTGTTCTCAAATGTACTGAAGCTTCAACTTCTTTCAGTATTTTAAATGTTTTAACTGCTAATTTTCGGAAGCGAGTCTGTAAAATTCAGCTTTTTGTTGTTCCCGTTTTTAATTTTTATTTCATAATTGATGCTAATTTGTTGCCTTCTGTGAAGCACACTATAGATTATTATTATTATTATAGTTTTGCTTTGAGCACATTTAATGTAATTCCAATTCCCATCTGAAATTTTTATATTGTATAATAAGAACTTTAAAGAGCACTTTTGCTTTCACTTTTCTTCACATCACTAAAATAAAGATGAACTCTTCATGTTGTCGTCGTTCGGCATAAAATGATGAAACATCTCAACGTGATTCTTCAAACTCCTTCATGTTTCCTTGTTTCTGCTGTTCAGATTCTTTTTATATCTTTGTGGTTTAAATCACTAAAAACGTGATCCAGCTTTGACGTCGGCTTCCTGTCGGACTCACAACCTGATGTAAGAATCCTAACCCTTTATTAATGAGAATGACATCATGGTAAACAGTCTGATTTGATTGGTTGATGAGGTGATAATCGCGTGATGACAGCTGAGATCACACACCCATCTGAAAACAGAGAGGCACGTACAGCTGACTTACACCTGCTGACAGAGGTGAGGTCATCTCTGTCTGTGATTTACAAGAAGATACGATCAAAAGAAAACAGAGCAAGTCAACAAGTTTAAATTCTTGGGTTTAGTTTTGAATTCTCATCGTTTCAGGAAATTGTCCAAAACTATTAAAACTAATTGTCTGTGGGGAGATAATGTTTCACTCGTGTGTGTGTGTGTCTGTCTGGCCACAGCAAATATCGCATTATCCATCAGCCTGATCTTTTCTGCAGATAACTCCCCAGTAAAGGTTGTGCATTCAAAATTCAAAATAGAAGTACAAAAAAAACCAGAATGGCTCCTGTTATAATATTGTGCATCTGGTTTTTGGGAACTACTGTAGTGGTGTACAATAGAGGATAATAATTATCATGCATCATTTTGTGGACTTTTTTAATGCCAATATCTCAAGAAAACAACATAATCAACTCGTCATCACGAGAAAACAAAAGGGCAATTTATTTTTATTACTGATACTGTTTATTGGAGATCAGGAGTGCTAGCATGCATAACTTATTTAAGGTAAAACATCAAATTATTACCCTTATTATTATTATTTGTGATCAACATCAGACTGTACTTCAGTCAAGGTCTGACTCAGGAAGAAGTATTGTGTCTTTCTAATATAAAGACCTTTTTTATACGGAGAAGACTTCAAATAAATAAGAAAGTCAAGGCAACAATGACGCATTTAAGCCTCAACTCACTGTTCAGTTATGAGTCACTGAGTTATTATCTTGAAGCTTAAAATCAGGTTTGACCAAATGAGCCAGACTCCCCAAACACAAATCAACCCAATCACAAGAAAACAGGCGTTGTTATCTGAAGATAAAGACATAAAAATTCATGCGAGCATGGCCGTTCTCAGGCTTCCGTATTTTTCAGAAACCTATAAATGAATAAAGTTGTTGTGTCCTCGATGGAAACCAGAACAAACCGTTTAGAGATCAGTCATCAGGGTATAATTCAATTATTTAAATCGCCTAGTTTGTCCTGAGATAAACCAAACAGAGACACTGATTTTCTGGAAACAGTTCATTAGTGAGGCGCGCTGAGAGATTCGTCCTCCACACAACTCTAAATATATCCTCTTCGTAAAGTAGTCCTATTATTAGGTTACGGTGCTGATACTGAATCTCTCTGCATCGTTTTTAAACTTCAGGATTGAGAGAGAACAAACTGGATTTTTCTCCTCATGTAATGACTCCATCTGTTTCCCCATCTAACTCCTCTCCTCCTCCACACATGAATTATTCACCTCAACACTCGCATCTTATTTTGAAATCACCGCTCTACCTGTGAGCAGGAGGAAGATAGATAGATATGTACTTTATTCATCCCCAGGGGGAAATGTGTATGTTACAGCAGCAAGACAAGAAGCAAAGTAACAGAGTAACCAAAATATTAAGTGTTAAAAAATGCACAATATATACAATAGAATAACAGAGTAGGACATATTAAATATCAGAATATAGAATATAAAACATCACAAATGCACAGTATATACAATGAAATAGAAGAGCGTTAAATTAACTAACTAGGTGAAAACAGTAGTGCAAAGATCAACCCCAGCAAACAGCAGTGTAGCGGTGAGTAGTTATGTGGAGGATGATCTGTTCACAGGTGATTTATTGTAAAGTCTTATTGCAGAGAGCAGGAATGTTCTCCTGTCGATACAGGAGAACTGAAGATTGTTGCTCTTGGATTTTCTGCTGCCCTGATTGCACAATGAACTTTTTAAAATATTACATGACACAAGCGTTAAGAGAAGACAAAAATAAACGATTTAAACTCTGGTGTTATTTTAACTCCTGCAACCAACAACTATTTTAATTATAAATGATAAATGGTTGTCATATCTAATAATCAGGTTTGATCATTGGGTCTATACAATTAAAATAATCATTTAGGTCTATAAAACGTCCAAGATCACGTCATCAAATGTTTCGTTTTGTCCGAACAAGAGACATCCAACCAACAGTCCAAAACACAAATATCTTCAGTTTATTATAATAGAAATATAATGTTATATTCAGAAATACAAATGAGTGTAAATGTTTTGTATGTAAATTCATTTAAAATAGAAAACAGCGACTGAAGATGAGAAAAAAAGGAGAACTATGAGTAAAGAGATGGTAAACAGCTGTTAGCTTGTTGGAAAAATATGCTGCATGGTTAAAGTTTTTATAGTTTGAGTGTCAGATTTGCTGCCTAACATCTTGTAATAACAGATTTAACCCTTAGTTTGGATAAAAGTCGAACATGACATTTGTGTTAAATGTGAGTTTGTTACATTGAATCTGGTTTGAACTGGTTGAATGCAGGATTTGTTCAGTAAACCAGCATATTTTCTGTCTTGTATCATTTGTTTCCTGCAGAGCTGTAATGAAACCGTCCTCCAGGCTCCAGGACGTGGTGCGAGTGATCCACCCCGACTCGGGTCTCTCTCTCTGGGTGTGGAGCTCCGCGCTGAAAGGTCCTCTTCCTTGTTGTGATTGTGAGGGAGAGGCAGAAGGAGTCCAGCTCCAGGATGCTGAGGGTCAAAGATTTGTGTCTGTCAAACTACAGAATCACATTTAGATGATTCTGACTTTGATGAAGTGAAGCAGAAGAACGTTAGAGAGGTTTTAGTACAGAGAGGTAAGGCGAGGTCAAGCAAAATTGTAATTTTGGAACCAGCTGTTCCATTGTAATTTTATATGCTATATAACTATATATTTCACTTGTTTTATCACGAATAGTGTTCAATCTATCCAAATACAGCAGTTTGGCATCATTTTGACAGCCTGAATCCTCTAAGCCTGTGAACCATGGATCCATCCTTGTCTGACTGCAGTTTTCCTGTGTATGTGGACTTATCTCAGCCTATGATTGGTCGATTCCAGTGACTGAACCCTCCTTCGACACGCCATAGTCGATAGAAATGAGTGGGGGTAACGTGGGCTTGATTGACTGAATCGTTAACCAGTCAAAATCAAAAATGTGCCGTGCCTCGCCAAGTGTAAAAACGGATATGCCGAAAAGTGAAATCCCTACCCCCCGATCCCCCATGCTTGGTTGACCCTCCTTTCTTCAGGAAACAGTTTGGAAACACACAGGATATACGTCAAAGACATATTTGAATCGAAATAAGCGGGGATTTATCCGTTCTCTTCAAGAAAACCAGCTCACGGTGAGGAAGCATTGATGATTTTTTGCGGCGGAGCGGTGTGTTCCTCTGGGCTGTATCTCTGTAATGGTTTCACGGAGAGAAATTCTGAAGATATCTCTGGAATCTGTGTCGAATTCTCTTGCTCTGGGATGTATTGGTTATCCGTGTTAGCTTTTAGCCTTGTGTTCGTAGCTTTGTCCGGAGTGCGTAGCTCGCCGAGTCATGGTGAAAAATACGTGATATTGTGGTCCATCTTCTAGTTGATTATATTAGTTTGTGTATAATTGTGTTTGGAGTGTGTACAATGGCTTTCAGGATATTGTTTACTGTAGCCAGCTACCATTTTGACCTCCATTAACATGCAAAACAGGTTTTAAAATATGATAGTGTGTATTATTTGAATTAAACAAAAGGCAAATACACTGTAGTTTGGTCTTTAGTTGATGGTTTACCATTTAAAAAGTGTGCTTCCATAGTTGAGTGACATCAGACAGTTGCTTCTTTGTGAAGTCGGGGTCAATAGATTCGCTCTGAGTTCACAGGTAAATTACCTATATTGCAGGTAAAGCATATATTTATATAAATATATCATATTTTACACATATTACTGGGTGCATTCCATATTTCAAAAACATAAATATTGACAATGTCTATAATTTATTATTATTATTATTATTAATTTCTTTTTTTTGTGGCTCAAGGGAGGGCGGCGCCCTAGCGCCCTCTATTGACCAGCCGCCACTGGGTATATTCTCTATATTTGTTCAGTATTTTCTTTATATTTGTGAGGTAATTTCTATATATTTTGTAGGTATTTTCTCTATATTTATAAGGTATATTCTCTATATTTGAGGATTTTCTCTATATTTGTGAGGTATATTCTGTATAGTTGTGGAAACAATGATTCTTTATGTGTTCTTATGTTATTGTAATTTCATCTTTGGCCTGTATAACCTCCATACACAAACAGGATTAATTAATATACATAAAGGTCTGTCATCTAAATGCCATTTTTAAGTTTGAACTGTGTCATCAGGTCTGTGTACTTAAAGCAGGTTGAACAGGTGACTGATGTGTTTTATTGCAGGATTTCTAACATTTATAGTATCTTCACTGATTACATGACAGCTTGTTTGTGTACATGGACTACATTTAGCTTATTTTTCTATCATCATGATCTGGTTTATTTTCTCTGAACTCCGGCGTCGTACAGCAGCTCTGTGTTTCTTCTTTTTGTGGAAAATGTCCTCCACAAATTAGCTATCCAAACATCATTTCCAAACGGACAAATTGAATAATTCGTACCCAATTAGCAGAACAAACACACTCTTCCACGCATGTTAATGGGATTAACGAGTTGCACTTAACAGTCTGTTGAGATTTCCGTCTTTAAACCAACATCCTCTCCTGTTGATTAACTGCTAACAGCACAGACACGCTAACAGCAAAGAGAGCGGGACACGTCCAGCTGAGGTCTGTCCAAAAACAACTGGACAGTGTTTGAAGTGCGAGTGAGCGTCCAGCAGACCTGAACAACAACACACGTTTTCCAGGCCACCAAAGAAGAATAAGCTTCAGCTGGCTGGTCAGTCAGGCTGGAGAAGAGTCTGTAACACAACTTTATACAGAAAACTGATTAACTTAAAGGGGAAGTACTTTATCTTCTGGCTTGAGTCTAAAATAGAAGAGAGAGGAAAGACCTGAAACCTTCACTTGGCACTACAATGTGATCCAATCACAAGTGGACAGCCCTGGGTACAGGTGTGAATGCACCGAAGGAAAAACACGGCCACGTTCTTTTAGTAGTATTAGCGGTGCAACTGATCATAAAACTCACAGTTCGGAACGGATCGGATCAGCACAAAAGAAAAAAGACAGCAAATAACATTTTGAGATCCCTGATCACTTTTTTATTGCCGCCAATAGTAATTGCCGATCATTGATGATCCATATAAAAAAATACAGATCCCTTTGTTGTTTGATTATAGCAGCTGTTCTAAAAGGCTCTATCCCAGAAATCATTTTTATCACTCAAAAGTCAGTAAACCATCAAAAATTGTAAATGTTATACTTTTACTTTGTTATAATAATTTAGTTTTTTTGTTCATAAAAACACAATTCGAATGATAAGGAAATAAAACATTGTATTTTTATGGATAAATAAATCTAGTCATGATTAGTTTTAATGATGTATAATAATCTGCTTAGAGCTAGTGTTAGGAAGTTAAATAGCTCATAATTCATCTCTAATATCTATTTTATATTCATGTGAAAACATCTTCAAACTACTGGATTTATTCAAGTTTATCATTAAACTAACTAAGAAACTACATTTTACAGATTACATGTGAACACATCATGATAACGTTATAATTTACCTGGACAGAGCCTGAAGGCATCATAATCATTAGCGGTGCTGCTAACATTACTAGCTCTCCTCCTGTTGATTTAAACACTGATTGGTTGTTTACAATGAAACATTATCAGAGACTAGAAAAACTTTTAAAAAAGAACTTGAAACTTTATTACAATCGTCATTTACTTTAGGTGCATTGCATGAAATCTGACCTCTACATTTTACCCATCCTCAGCACACTAGGAGCAGTGGGCTGCTGTGAAGCGCCCGGGGAGCTATTGGGGTTCTGTTCTTGCTCAAGGACACTACGGCACAGGACACGTGTTGGGTCTGGAAACAAAGGATGAAGCGCTGCGAGGCCGCAGGATCTCCCCTCTGCTGCGAACTTCTTACAGTGCGCACACAGTGGAAAAATGAGCTGGAACCGGTTCAAAAATTAACAATATTTAATGTACTACATGAAATTCACTTATAAGCTGCATTAACTATCAATAGTAATATTCTCGAGAACAGAGATCACACACACGCATCCCACTTCTGAAAAGCGAGAGCGGATGTGGTCTGAGGAATTCTCTCAGAACAGTGTCTTATATGTCCAAACAGTCATAAATCACCGGACTGACCCTCCGTGGCCATCCGTGACTGGCTCCATTTGAATTCTGTCTCCTCCCTGGATCGATTCCTTAGCGAAACAGCTTTGCTCCTTGCAAAACATCTGTCTTGACTCCTCCTCTGGTCAGTTGTCCTCCTCACTGATCCCATCCTCCACTCTGCTGCATGTCCCATTCAGAATCCATGTCTGACCCTTTAACTATTCTTACAGTGTTTTAATACCTTTAGTGACTATACTTTTATGATTTATACATTAAATTAGTTAATATACTGTAACACATAATATCTTCTATATGCAAGAATATTGTAAACATATTGTGACTAAATTATTATAACACTTCTACTCATCACTAGGGGGGTTATTTAATCTTACTTATAATGCGTTTAATACTGGAATTCTCAACAATACCCCCCTAACACACTATTCATAGTGTGTTCAAAAATGACAGGAAAAACAATCCCTCTCTAATGGTCCTTTATGGGCCGAGGGTGAATTTCCTCAACTAAACGGTAGCTTACAGTTCAAGTTCGTAAACATCATTCAATTCAATGCATTTTTGTATAGCCCAAAATCACAAATTAGCCTCAGAGGGCTTTACAATATGTACACATTTGACATCCTCTTATCAGAACAGGAAAAAACTCCCCAAAAAAACCCTTTTTCGGGGAAGAAAAAGGAAGAAACCTGTGCGATAGCAATAGAGGAGGGATCCCTCTCCCAGAATGGACAGAGGTGCAATAATGTCATGGAACAGGATAGTGAATCACAACACATTCAATGTATGACAGAACCACGACTCTAACTGATTGCCCTATGTCTGTAGAAATTCACACATGCAAGGGATGCAGCAGCAGACAGAGAGGATCAGGTGGTGGAGGTGCTGCGTCGAGTTCTGGATCCATCCTGCGAAATGAGGGACAGAGAAGAATTCTGAGAAGCTTTGTCTGTATCTTTTCCAGTTGACAAAAATTATATTTCCTACTACAGTGAACAATCACCCAGAGTAAATTTTCCAAATTATCAGTATCTCACCGGCTGTTTTCAGAAGTCCATCTGGACTCAATCAGGTCCATCAGCATCCCAGTGATGATGATCAGGAGCTGCTCTGTCTGGAATGAAAGTTCAACATGCAAATCCTAACATCCTACAACCCTGCTAGAATCATATTTAATACTATATGTTCTACCAGGTTCTTAAACTACTACTAAACTAGTCATATCTACGGCTCGTGAAGTCCTGCTATGGTGTCACGAGTGTGGTTTACAAAATGTTACTGGTTATACTATGTGTAATTGATCCAATTGACAATTCTATTGATTGACAACCTTCAAGAAAAAAACAGATTCTAAATCTGCTGCTATGTGATTTCTGGCTTTAAATTCATTAGACACCCCCCTTGGTAAATCTATGTCATGTATGTAACTTGTCTATAAAATGAATCTGCCATGGTCCAGTCCACCTTACTGGTCAGTACCACTGACACCTTTGGACCTCATTCACAGCCAGCTACTTGTGATATGATAGGAGACTGCTTTCTCCTGTCTGCAAATGCCTCTGTGTTCTCCACCTGTGAAAACAACTTTTTTCACAATTAAAATTGCAAAACTAAAAATTATGGAATTAAATTCTGAATTAAAATTTAATTAAGATCAAAAATTACAAATGTCGGATTCAAAATCAATATCAACTCTGCAAGTTAAAATATTGAATCAAAACTAACAATTTTAGGATAAAATTGAATTGAAACTGGGAGTTAAACTACTGAATTAAACTAAAAAGTTATCAATGGCAATTAGAATACTGAATTAAACTAGAATTAACCATTAAAGTCAAACTGCAAGTTGTAAGATTAGAGTCTCAAACAATGATATTACAAGTTTATCACCAAAAACTCATTACATCTACTACTCCACGGGTGACATGAGTGTCTTGTAGTTCTAAGACAATTTCGCCTCTAGGTTTTCTGGGTAATGGAGTTTCTGTAATTATCAAGCAATTACTCCTCCAACCGACAGGTGGCAGAGTTGTCTCTCCTTCTTCTTCGTTGATTTTCCGTCACCGGAAGTATGGTCAAAATCCCCGCGAATTTACGAACAAAGGGCTAATGCTATTAGCGGCTAAGCTAACCGGCGAAAATGTGTCTTCAACAGACCGACAAAGCACCGTAATTATAACTGTTAACTATGCCGCATTCACCCACGTTATTTATGCTAGACCGTGCTCGGCTTTTCCATATGCACCGGTTATTTTATGATCGTTTTTTTTTTATCTAGTAATCTAGGCTAAGCACAAAGCAGCCGACAGCTTTTGCTACATTCACCCCACACAGCAAAGCGATTTCTCACAGCGCTATGTCGCATTCATACCAAAATACACCGTGATTACAATGTATGATTACCCACTCATTACCTAGTTTACCCACCCCAGATTATATTCCCCTGAACTCAGTTAATTATAGCGCTGTAGTAATCAGTCTGTCGACGCAGATCTCGATTCTAGAACGCAACCTAGTTCTGTTAGCTTCTAAGCTTGTATCAATTTATACCCTCCCGTTAAGAGTCGGTTCATCAAACACATGACGCCAACGTGACACCATGGAACAACCGTCGTTAATTACACGTAATCACCCGCAGTACATGCTTAAGTTTGAGTCACACGACAATACTTTCTTAGAGCTTCCTTAGCTCAGAGCCTTCTAGCTCTCTTAGCTTCTTACTTCTTACTCTCGGGGTATGTCCCTTCGTAGCACGTAGCTCTGTAGCTTCTGCTGCTAGTACAGCTTGATCACTGCTGACGTCTAAGACGTAACGCTTATCGCGGACCTTACCGGTAGGATTTCGCAACAAAGAACAGCGCGTAGCCAAAATACACGTGTCCCTAATCCAGCTTGCAAGTGTGTTTCATACAGTAATCCAGCTACTTCAAAATCAATACACGTTACCGGCTTGCTGCGGCTCGCTCCTTTGTCTGGCTTTCAGAGGTACTGGCCACGATACTGTCTCTAAGTTTTCCTATATCTACCTATATGTGGAGTTTTATTAAAAAGGTTCCACCTTACCCTTATGTCTTTGGCGCCTGAAAGTATCGTGGTTAGTGTCCTCATCCAGTCGTTTTCCAGTAAAAATATCACGTCGGGGTCACCATTTGTTGGGTCTGGAAACAAAGGATGAAGCGCTGCGAGGCCGCAGGATCTCCCCTCTGCTGCGAACTTCTTACAGTGCGCACACAGTGGAAAAATGAGCTGGAACCGGTTCAAAAATTAACAATATTTAATGTACTACATGAAATTCACTTATAAGCTGCATTAACTATCAATAGTAATATTCTCGAGAACAGAGATCACACACACGCATCCCACTTCTGAAAAGCGAGAGCGGATGTGGTCTGAGGAATTCTCTCAGAACAGTGTCTTATATGTCCAAACAGTCATAAATCACCGGACTGACCCTCCGTGGCCATCCGTGACTGGCTCCATTTGAATTCTGTCTCCTCCCTGGATCGATTCCTTAGCGAAACAGCTTTGCTCCTTGCAAAACATCTGTCTTGACTCCTCCTCTGGTCAGTTGTCCTCCTCACTGATCCCATCCTCCACTCTGCTGCATGTCCCATTCAGAATCCATGTCTGACCCTTTAACT
Source organism: Lycodopsis pacificus (assembly GCA_028022725.1). Taxonomy (NCBI): domain Eukaryota; kingdom Metazoa; phylum Chordata; class Actinopteri; order Perciformes; family Zoarcidae; genus Lycodopsis; species Lycodopsis pacificus. Next base: position 20,297,472 of record CM051709.1, read on the forward strand.
ATTCTTACAGTGTTTTAATACCTTTAGTGACTATACTTTTATGATTTATACATTAAATTAGTTAATATACTGTAACACATAATATCTTCTATATGCAAGAATATTGTAAACATATTGTGACTAAATTATTATAACACTTCTACTCATCACTAGGGGGGTTATTTAATCTTACTTATAATGCGTTTAATACTGGAATTCTCAACACACGTAGCAGCCAGGGATCAAACCGTCAACCTTGTGGTTGTTGGATGAGTCCCTCTACCCCATTAGCCACGGCCACCTAAAAAACATTGATGTCCTGATCACATATTTTACTGAATATTGGAGGATAATGATTGTCAGTAAAACTTAACGTAACCCTTTGATGGTTAACCTTAAACTGTGTAACTAATCCGCTGTTAACATGCGTGCCGAACCGTGAGGTGGATCAGAACTCGTTAGTCCGTTACACTTAGCAGTGTGTAGGTGGATGTATCCTTGGTTGCTTACTCAACTGACATCCTCAACGTAAGCTGAAGTTCGTATTCGTTCATGTACCAATGCCGTAATTTTAAAGTGTGACAACAGTTGAATCTTAAATCATGTGAGTGTTGTGGAGAAAACTTGGTGGACAGACTGAGGTCGAGGCATTTAGCTCAATTCAAGCAATAAGGTTTATTTGTAACAGAAGTATTATGCCCAGCAGTTTTACATGCACGTGGCGTAATCTCTACTCTGAAGGAGCAGGGAAAAATGTACAAAAGACAGGAAAAGCAGGAAAAGGCGCGTAAACATCATTGCGCATAACATAATATAGGTTCTTCTTTCAGAAGTCTATTGGTGGAATATAAAGTAGGGGCGGCTCTGTTTTTAGCTGTACAGAGAGCCCGTTGGATTCTGGACATATCCGCCCACACTGGCTCACGATGGATCCTCCTTCGCTGCTTCTTCAGTGTGCGTGCATGTTGATATAACTCCATATTGTTATGTCCGGCCGACTTGATAAGCGGGGCGCCTCTCTATCTCTAAGGCGGCGCAGGCAGCTGAATCTGGTTCTCTGTATGACTATGTGACATTTATCTGGGGCAAAAGCTATCCTTCAGAGTTCTAATACTTCTCACTGTGTTCAAACGAGCGCTATGAATGCCCCGTCTGGAGTATTTGACCTTCTTCTACTAGAACTTACATATCCGCGTATAAGCTGTGTTTAACATTGAATGTATATTTTATTCACATGAGCTGGTTTTGTCCTTGACATCTGAAAATGTTGAAAAACCAGAGATTTATTAGAAAGCTTCTAACATGTTGGGTGATTTGGTTTGCCTGGAACTCGCCAAGGAATAGTCCCAGTCTGCATTATTTAGATTTCTTCTTCTTTTAATTTCCAGAAGACTAGACACAGGAAGTGCATTGCTGCCTACCGGCAGTTAAAAGCTACGCATTTGGTCTTTTTAAACTGAAATGATGTTTATATGCATAATGCAGGGAAGTGAAATCCAATCCAATGGCAGGTGTGAACTGACAAACTCAGAGCTGTCCACTTGTGATCAGATCACCTGAGACACAAACAGGTGACTCAGAAAAACAAATAATCAAGAACAAAAACAATTTTAGAAATATGTTTGAGTTCATGCGTTGTTACCATAGACTGTACATAAGAAGTGGACGTAGTCATCGTGACATGCCACATTGGTTTGTGGACTGCCGTTTTGAAGCCTCGAGTTCGGCAATTTTGCCCTCGCCATCTTGGATTATGGCTATCGCCATGTTGGTTTTTTGGCAACCGATGAACAGAAGTGACCATATCTGGGCTGAGGAGGACTGATGTAGAGACGCCGTATATGTCAGATTTTGGTATCAGAAGTGTTCCGGTTTCTGTTTGTTTCACTTTGGAGCATGCTTTGAATGCGGGTGAATGAGGTGGAGCTCATTGGTCTGAAATGTAATCTGGGAACCCATCAGCTATCGTCTGACCAGTGGCGGCTGGTGGAAAATTTTCTAGGTAGGGCCATCCTATCAATTTCAGCAAACATCCCAGTATGATTTCATGCAAAAAAAATTTAGCATCAAACACGCATTATTACTTGGCAGTTAAATATTTAACATTTATTCCAACATGAAAAAAAGCAGTAAATAACACTTATATAATATAATATAATATAACATGTTTATTTATTGAGATGCCCCTATGGACCTTGTTATAGGAGGTAAAGATCAGGAGAAGTAAACATGAAGTGTAATTATGAATACTGATGTTAAATTAAGCTATGATGAGTTTTCACTGTTAATTTAGGGGGAAAAGTGGCCCGGGAGTTACTGTCAGACTGGCCCACTCAATACACGGCACGCGCGCTGCCCACTCAATACACGGCGCGCTGCCAACTCAATACACGGCATGTATTTCTCCGGTCTACGGCGGCCATTCGCACCTCCCCGCCGGCCCCGCCCCGACAGATGCCCGGCACGACCGCACGGCGCAGACCGCGGTTATGGAGAAACGTTTTTAAAAGCACCGTAGTGTCCAACCGTGCTATGGCGTCCTTGGATCGCGAGGAGTAGTATAATGTCAGTTTATACTGTTGATACAGTTTTCACTGATTATTGACTTTCGGTATTAGAGTAAATTGAACGTGTTCTGTGAAGCATATAATATAGTTGGGGCCGGCGATGTCAGAGATGGCCCAAACCCCGTCGGCCTATCGGGGATTCCCCCGGTATCCCCGATGGCCAGTCCGCCCCTGCCTGTGGATACGTATGGTATGTCGAAGTAATCAGCGTACTTTTCGGAAGAAAGGAAGTTGATTGACTGACTTGTACGAAGTAGTGAAGCTTCGCATGTAGTCTGCTGTCTGATTGTGAGGTCAGGCTGATCTGATATCAGCTCTTTGGCTGCAGAATCTCCTCAAAGTTCTCCTCTCAGACGGGTCTTGGAGGAGGAGTGCTCGCGCTGGCGCGGTCGCCTGTAGAGACTTCTCCTGACGAGAACGCGCAGCTAGGGGGGCCTGATCGTTCTGGCCCCACGCTGAATCTATTTGAGGCGCTGATTGGCTCAATTGTATGTCACTCATTTATATCTTGAATCAGCAATTGGCTAAACTGCTTCATAGACCCGTCTCTTTTGGGCCAAAACGATTAGGCCCCCCTAGCTGCGCGTTCTCAAACGTGTCGCGCACACAGGCAGAGAGCACGAGCAGACAGGGGGAGAGGACGAGCAGGAAAAGCATATATTTTGCGCAGATATCATATTGTACACACATTACTGGGTACATTCCATAGTTAAAAAACACAAATATTGACAATTTGTATAATTTATGATTATTATAATTTTATTTATTTATTTATTTTTTTTCTTGTGGCTCATGGTGGGGCCATGCCCCATGGCCCTCTCTTGACCAGCCGCCACTGCGTCTGACAATGATTTCGCTTTTTATTTGTTTAAAATTAGCTTTTTAACTTCTAGAGAAATGATCCGGGCGTACACGTCGTCTCTCAACTAAAACTCGCATCTCAAGTTGCTTATCGGACTTTAAATAATGAGGACACGGAAGAGGAAGTCCTGGTTCACATATCTGTTGGGTACACTGGAACCTCCAGAAATATAGACCCTTGTCTCCTGAGGCTCATCACAGTCAGACCGATAGACGACGGGTTCAGAGATTGTGGCCAGATTAACCTGTTGGGAAAAGCAAAAATTAGCTGCTATAGAGTTCTGCAGGAATGATGTATTTATGTAGTCCAAGAAGAACAGCCAATCTGATGCTTTCATGAAATTCTGGATTATTACATAAAATAATCTGTCAAACAAACATTTATGATTCTTACAGGTTTAGTTCATCAAGTTAATCTTCACTAATTAACTTTTCTGTTTGAAGTGTAGCATAAAAAGCTAAAGTTATCCTGTAAAGGAACTCCACCACGGTCACATGACTTCACGTCTCCACCACTAAACTGAAGGAGGAGCTAGTGTTCTAGTGAGAACGTTAACTCGTGTCATTTACACTCTTTTAGAAGATTCACCAGAGGGGCGTTTACTGACCTGTTTTATATCAGAGAACTAAACGTTTGTGTTAAACACAGACCTGATTTCTCTAACATTGACAAGACAACACATTGACTTCCAAATGACAGAACAGGAAGTGAAAATGTTAACAAACCCTCAGATAATTTGATTAAAAACATTATATATATATATATATATATATATATATATATATATATACACACACACACACACACGGTATCTTTTTGTTTAGCGGCCACAAAAGACGTGCAATACTTTGGTAAATTTGCCCCCCAACCTTGTTTTTGTTTATTTTTTGTAATATGTGTGAACTGACATTAATATTGTCAATGTCAGTTATGAAATCATTTATTCGCCTTTGTGTATCATTAAAAAATAGGACTTTGGGAACATAGGACCCTGGAATCAAAGGAGGTTGGGAACATAGGACCCTGGAAACAAAGGACATTGGGAACATGAGATATTGGGGACAATAGACCTTGGGAACAAAGGACCCTGGGAACATGGGACATTGGAAACATGGAACCATGGGAACATAGGACATTGGGGACATAGGTCCTAGGGAACAAATGGCATTGGGAACATGGATTATAGGTAGGGGTGTCACGGATCACAAACCTCACGGTTCGGTTCGGATCACGGTTCAGGAGTCACGTATCATTTTTCGGATCAACAAAGAAAAGGGGAGGAGACAAATATAACTTTGCTTTCCATTTATTTATTAAAGAACCTCAAGAACACTTAAAGCAAAGAACTTTGGCCTATAGTCTTACATGAAAACAAAAATATTGAAGATGTCCAATTTGAAACAAAATGAAATAAATAAATAAAAATAAAACATTCAAGAATACTCAATTCTGATATCCTCGTCCTTTCATCAATACTGAAAGAAAGAAACAGCCAGTGAGCTAGCTTCCACTGTTTACACTGAACTGAACTGCTCGGCAACAACTTGGGTCGATGTTTACTTCCTGTCAGGTTATGCCATTCAAATACACAATAATGTTTACCATTACTGTGACATTATTTTCAAAAAGATGAGAATATCTCCATTGTCTGGGGAGAGGGTCGACCTTTCTGTGGTGACTGGAATATTATTGGGCCTGTCTAGCTTCACTCTGATGCTTCTGTCAGCACCTGAACCAGGTGTGTGTCTGTGTGACTCTCACAGAGGGGGCGTGTCTACATCGCCGGACGAACAATCACTCAGCCGTGGTGAAAGCGGTCTCTACAGTCTTTTCCTTCTCATAGAGGTCTGGAACAGCTTCACACTGAAGTGGGTGCGTGAGTGGATTTCGTAGCGTGGCTCAAGCATTTGAACCAGATTTAGAAATCCTTTGTTTTCTACACCGGAGTGTCCCCGTCGCTGACAGACGGGATGGTGGCTCTTCATGTGTGTGGACATGCCGATGCTTTGCCGTTGTCGTGTCTCTCTTTAAATAACGTCTACATACCGTAACGGTTTCGTCCACCACCCTCATCCGTCATTATACGTTACAGAGAAGACAAAATGTCCCCAAACTTGCGACTTAAATGACGCCGCAGCTTCTCATGTTCCTCCGCTCGCCATGACTTCACCGTTAAATGCTTCTGACCTGCTCCGTTCACGTGAACACACTACTGCTTTATATCTGTTCACTGACCCTCTGCATTGATATTCGGGGACTTGTTACTTGAAAAGGAACAGCAGCAGTAGAACTTTATTACACACTATGATGATTACGCTGTAAAAAAAAAATAAAAAAATACTCGATTGATCCGCGGTTCACAAGTGACCCGAACCGTGAGGGCTGATCCGAACGGATCACGGATCGATCCGTGATCCGTGACACCACTAGTTATAGGGGACATAGCACCAATAACACCTTAGGATCATAGGACCCTGGAAACAAAGTACATTGGGAACAATGTCAGTCTTTAGGCGCGGCTGTGGCTCATTGGGTAGAGAGGGGCAAACGCAAGGTTGGCGGTTCAATCCTTGGCAGCTACTCGTCCTGTGCCGAAGTGTCCCTGAGCAAGACACTGAACCCCTAACTGCTCCGGGGCGCTTCTCAGCAGCCCACTGCTCCCAATATGCTTGGAATGGGTTAAATGCAGAGGTCAAATTTCATGTATATGTAATTGCATAATGTTGACAATAATAAAGTTTAAGCTTTAGCAAAGTTGCAGTACCATGTTTTGGCCAGCAGGTGTCCCTGACTTTAACTGACTAACTAACGCTTTGAAACAAACATTTTTGGCAGTTCACTTCTTCAGTCAGCTTTGTTTCCTGACTCTGCACAAAAACACCAGAAAACAATTCACCTTTCATAACAGACCTGTGTGTGTTCCATCTATTTCTAAAGGCAGCCTGTAGCTGTCCATGGGGATCCTCTGTAAAAGCTGTTAAGGGTTTGTTGATCTTTGTGATTACATGTCGACTTGGCTCCGGCAGGTCCGAAGATTCGTGGGAGGTTCTGAGAAACATTGATTCAAGGAAAAGTGTTTGGCTGGTGTGGACGGAGCTTTTAGCACATTCCTCTGCAGTACAACGTAGACGTGGTCTGGGTTCAGTCTTGGTTCGTCCCCGCTCTGCTCCTGCAGAAACTGGCCAGTCAATCAAACGCTTTGAGTCTGAGTCAGCAGGTTGTGGATTCTGACATGCTGCCGATAGTTGAGCTGGCTTTTAATTTTCTCACTGAAGAAGAAGAAAAGTAGTTTTGTGTTTGAAACATGCTCTCTTATTTAAGGAAGCATCCTGTTGAAGTGTTAAAAAATATGATTTAACTTTTAACAGTAGTTTAAGACTTCTGCTGAAATGTGATGTTCCAATGACACCACGTCTGTCGGTGACAGACAGGTCGGCTGTGGGAGGGCCCCACCCCTACCTATTATTACAGCCGGCTGCCTCCTCGCAAATCATTCTCGCTTTCTTCCCGTGAAGAAACTATTGCTCCCTCAGCTCATCTAGGCTGGCTTGGATTGCTGCTCGACAGTTCACAGACGACCGTTAGGAATCCATCGCCGAACGCAGCTCCGGGCTTCAGTCGGGAGTGTGCTGAGTAAGTACTTCGGAAGAAGAATAATTTAAACGTGACACAGAATATTTCGAGCAGTGTCCGCGTCAAGGCGAGCTGTTCCCCGACTACCCGGTATCTGTTTACCGGTGTGGTCGGTGACTGTGTGACAGTATTTGTGGTGGCTAACGCGTTATGGCGAGCCCACCAGTGTTCGGTTAGCATTAGCTTGTTAGCCGAGCGGAGTACCCGGAGTTCAGCTAACATGTCACGGTGAGTGAACTACTTTGATAAGCTATTCACCCGGGCTAAACCCCGTGTGCTAGCACAATCAACTGACAGGCTAACGCATTTCGGCGCGCCCTGTACGGCTGATTATTTACGTATTTCCCTCCATTTCCAGTCGCCATGTCGAAGGCCGCTACCCCCACCAGAGGGTCGATACCGAAGACCAAAGAGGCTGTATCCGTGTCATGCGGGGCGTCCATCTCGGGCAGGGACCCTCATCCTATGTGCATAGCTTGCATGGGCGATAAACACGCTCATGCAGCACTGGCTGACCCCCAGGCATGTTTGCACTGCGCGTCAATGCCAGAGAAAATCCTGGAAAGGAGACTGAGAGTGGTGGTATCCAATAAGCAGGACGTGTGCCTGTCAGGAACCACCACGAAAGCCACCCATCTGCCGCGAGCTACTGCGAGCTGGGCGGACATGATGGAGGCTGAATGCAGGGAAATACCTCCACTTTTCGAGGGGCTCCTCGATGTGGAGCTGGGCTGTGAGGACGCAGAGGGTGATGCCAACTCTGACTTCCTCGAAATGGATGACACGGAGGAAGAGGAGGATGACTCCACTTTTTCTCTCCAACAGCCCAGACCCCCTAGTGCATCCGACACTGTTTCCCCGATGGACAGCGACTTATACGAGGTCTGCAAACGGGCTGCGTCCAAGTTTGGCATACTATGGCCAGCAGCCCAGGATACTACAGGGGGGGAGAGAGACCTGTATGACGGTAAGAGGCTCCCACCAGCCCAGCCACCGTCGAAACAACTTCTGCCGGCAGTGCCCGTCTGTATGAAAGAAATGAGCAGGTACTGGTCCAGCCCGTTGAAGAGTAAGCTTCCCACGAGGGGCTACTCAAAGCTGGGAGTCGAGGGGAAGGAGGAACTGGGTCTGGCTGAGCCTTCAGTGGCGTATCACCTCCACCCAAACTGGCGCTCTCTCTCCGCTTCCTCAAACATCTCTCTGCCAAATAAAACCGATCGCCTCACCGCCTCTGTTTTCCAGAGAATGTATAAATATGTGGCACAGTCTGTGTGCTCGCTAAATGCTTTGACTCTGCTATCTGCATACCAGGCAGAAATCCTGGAGCAGATCGGCAGTCAGCTGGACACAGGGGCACCTAACCCGACCCTATGGGATGAGATTTGTGTGGTTAACAATCTCATCCTACACTCATCATGGGGTGCAGTGCAAGGCTGCGGTCGTGTAATGGGCCTGGCAGTATCAGGTGAGAGAGTCCTGTGGCTAAATCTCTCAGGCCTCGGTGATGCTCAGAAGGCAGAGGTCATGGATGCCGCATATGACCCAGACAAAGGTCTGTTTGGTCCAGCTCTTGAAAAGATGAGAGAGACCAGCACCCTCAGGAAACAAGAAGGCGAAGCCTTTGACCTCTGCTTGCCCCGGAGACACATCCCTCGCACTCCACAGCCACAGCAACGAGGTGGAGGGTGCCAGACCGTATAGACAGGCAGCTGGTCAGCAGACTAAACAGCAGCCTCGTTCAGAAAACCCCAAACCATGGGGCAAACACTCCTTTGCTGCAGTGGCAGCAAGAAACCGCCCTCCCCACCCTGGGGATGGGAAGAAGAAGCGTACGACCTAACCAGCCTTCCTTCTCCCTCTCCTCCGTCCAAGAAAAGGAAGGGGATGAAGGTGAAACAGAACCCCCGAGTTCATGTTTCAGGAGGGGAGGAGCATCAGAGGCGAAGGGCAGTACAGTGTCACCAAGCACTTCTAACCAGTTCAGCAAACTAAGAAATAAAATTTGCATTTTTGCAGCCAGGCCAAGAGCCAAGGACAAAATGCTCCCCCAAAAACGAAATAAAAACAAAACCATGTCATGGCCCCATAATTCCCACAGGGGGAGCTCACGCTCCTCCGAGGGAAGGCCGCTCCCTTCAGGTAAGGGAGGTGACGTCACCGCAGGGTGTGTGCAGCCCACTCAATGTCCGGGCGGATCAGTGGCGTGCATGCGCAGGGCACCCCTGGGTTTTGTCCACTATTTCTCAGGGGTACAGACTACAATTCGGTACGAAACCACCCAGATTCAACGGGGTGTTGGTTTCAGTAGCCAAGGGGGATTCAGCTCACGTCCTGGAGGACGAAGTAGCATCCCTGTTAAACAAACGAGCGATCAGAGCTGTTCCGAACGAGGAAGCTCAGCGAGGCTTTTACTCTCGTTACTTCCTCATCCCGAAGAAGGGGGGCTCATCCCTCCGCCCCATTTTAGATCTCCGTGTGTTAAACAAGCACCTACGCAAATACACGTTCAGGATGTTAACACACAGAGTGCTCTGTTGCTCGATTCGTCCAGAATGATTTTATTTGGGTTTGGTTGACCCTCATTCTTATGTGATATTAGAGTCATTATGACGGGGAAGAAACAAAACTTAAAGCCTTCACTTTGACTTAAATTTTGGAACAAAGGACCCTAGTAATTAGGACCTTTAGGACATTGGGAACATAAGACCCTTGGAACATAGGACATTGGGAACAAAGAACCCTGGGAACATGGCACATTTGGTACAAAGGACATTGGTAACATGGGACATTTGAAACATAGCACCTTTGGAAAATAGGACCTTGGGATCATAGGACCTAGAAACAAAGGTCATTGGGAACATGGGACATTAACAATACAGGACCCTAGGAACACAGGGCTTTTAAAACATAGGACATTGGGAACATGGGACCCGAGCGAACATAGCTTGTCGTAGAAAACCAAAATACAAGTATGAACCTGAAAATTAGCATATGTTCCCTTTCAGATGTCAAGATTTTTAAACTTACATGGTTACACACTTTTTTAAGTTTGTCTTTTAAAAATATGAGTTCTCTATGCTTGATTTTGAAAATGTTCAGTAACTTTTTATTTCTGTGCAGTCATATAGAGATAATATCTATATTTTCACATTTTGTTCATAGCTCTTTAAGTTTTGTGTACTGATCGACTATATTAATGTATATATTCCTGTGCTAACCTATTTTCATCCATCCTCTGTGTTTTCTGTGTGTACTTCATGAAACGGAACTCTCCAGTATTTCAAACATGTCGGGCAGCCAGTTATATTTAATGGCCTCTGACTCGTTCTGTTCTCACAATGAGCTCCGCTGGGAAGCACTAACTTTAACTTTGTGTGGAGTCAGAAAAACCCTGAGAGCGTCTAAGCATCTTTCTTTTAACTCCTGCAATAAAAAGCAACAGTTTATACTGAGCTTCTTTGTGTGGAGCTGATTTCTGAAGCAGTAACCGGTTTCCTGTCAGAAGTGCTCTTTAAAGAGCTGCTCACAAATAACGGAAAAAGTTGCAGCTAAGCGAGCGCCAATAGTTGGATCCGGCTCATAAACATGCGGCTGTACATTAGAATTGAATTAACCATCAGAATCACCAGTTGGAGTCCCATTTTTCTGCTGTTTGCTTTGGAGCGAGCTGCACATACCGAGGAGTGAAGTCAGCTCAGACTTCGTGTATTTGTAATGATTTTAGATGTTTATGACTGTGACTCATTGAGAAGAATGTTTTCCATCACTGAGTGAGGTCTTTTCTGCAGAACACCCCCTGCTCCGTCTCCTCTACACACACCCAGTTAACTCCCAGTACCCCCAACTCCTCCACTGTTACACCAGTCTGCTTCCCAGCAGGCTGCCTGACAATGTTACTGTAATGAGCTCCCTATCTCCGGCTGAAAAGTGCAGGTTGAAAAACATGTTGGCACACTTGGTCAGAGTCCAGCTCATAGCTTTAGTTATTCAATATTGGTTTGTGCAGTCCAACACTAAAATCAGATTTTAAATGCAGCTCTGTGAGGATTTACTTGAGCTAGATGTTAACTAAACCTGCAAATAATATGTATAGGTCATCATTTGGTCTATAAAACATCAGAACAGAGAAATTAGGATTTCCTCAGACTCTTTTTGTCTAAAACCAAAATATATTTTTTTATTTATCATGTTCAGACAAAAGCAGTAAATTATCACATTTTAAATGATGAAACCATCAAATACTTGAATTTTCTTTCTTTAAAAATGACTTTATTATTATCAGTAATATCATCAAGAAGTTGCCGATTCATTTTCAATCCACTCATCAATTATTTTAAATTATTCCACTTCAAATGCAATGAAAGCACAGATAAAGTGACCTTTGGTGCTCCTTGATGTAGCTTCACATGTTCGCTGCATTTCAGAAGTAAATGAAGGATTCTTTAAGGACTTCATTGGATTATTGTTTCTTAGTGTATACAGATACACTCATACATGTGCAGAAGGATTTCATCACAAGCAGCCCGTCACATGTGAACAGAAGGAATCATGAAGTGTCGTCCACACGGTGACTCGCTTTATATGTGACGTGCTGAACCTTCACTCGTCACAGTGAACAGAGCAGCTGAGGCTGATGGATGCTGTTAAACCACTGAATGAAGTGACTCATGTCACCTGTGTGAACTCCGTCTTCTTCATCAGCTGCTTCAGCTTCATGTGTTGGACAACATCGCCATCATGTGGACAGACAGAGCAACAGCAGCTTCACAGGCTTCACAGTTACATTTAGAAAAGGGTTAGGTTTGTTGTCCTCCTAAGACCGCCGCGAGGGGCACTGGCACAAGGGGGCTGTCCTTTAAAAAGGCTTTAATAAAAACCCTAAGGATAAATGGGTTAGGTTAGGTTAAAAACGGGGCCCTCCTAAGAGGGCCACGAGGGGCACTGCCACACGGGGGCTGTCCTTTTTTAAAAAAAGGCTTTAATAAAAACCTTAGGGATAAAAGTCGTTTTCTGCCCACCAAGGAGGTAGGCAGAGAGCACGGGCACATACAGTTTATCCTGCTCCCTCTTCCGCCTCCAAATAAAATGACTATTTTTTTGTGTTTTCCTTTAAGCCGCTGGACAGCATTTTAAGTTTGGGTTCCAGCGTCCACCCGCGGATCATCCCACCCCAAACTCCGGTCCTGAAATCAGGTTGGTTAAAGGTAAGTACCCTTATGTTTGGCAGAGATATGTTTATTAATGTGTAGGTGTATGTTCTCTGCGTCCCAACTTCGAAATAAACTGTTTTAGCCAACACTCTAGAATCTCCGAGGCAGTCGTTGATGTCCAGTGTGATGGATCATCCGGCAGCACCCCAAAGAGATGGCCCCCCACCCCCTCCAACACCCTATAATTCTCTTCAAAGAAAGAGTTTGTTTTTATTATAAGGGTTTGTGTTCTCTGTGGGAGTTTTGTCGAGAATTGGATGAGTGGCACAGAGACCTCCGCCTGGGGAAAGGCTCTGCCAATCACTGCCATCAATAGCTGGAATTGTTTTTTGATGGTTTTAAACAAATTCCCTCTCAGACAGTTGTTCATACCAATGGAGAGCACAATTTTTTGGGTAAGGGGGCAAGGGTCCAATCTCTCCAGGATTCCCTTTAGATGATGAATTTGGGCTTCCGGGAAACTGTCCACCTGCACCAGTGGATGACCATAGCCTGGTATTCTCCCTAAATTAGAGTCGCCTAACACGAGCACCGGTTTTTCCACCTTCAAGGACCATTTGATCAGTTTTTGGAAGGTGTCACCATGCCGGGTTGGCCTTTGTGACGGAGGGGGTGCCGCAGCATCAAGGGGAAGCGGCACCCGCCCAACCACTGGCATCCCCATACCCAGATCCGGAATGTTCCCTGTTACCCACCCACTCGCTCGCTCCACCAGGTGGGCTTGATAAGGTGTCATCCAGTGGCCCCAGGTCAAAGGTGGGATGAAAGTCCAGTGCAGCACAGTCCACCTCAGGATCAGATGGTCTAGGTGGGATGGACTGGACACTCTCCTCACAGTCTGAATCCTGCCTTAGGCGTAACTGAGTCTGCACCATCATTTCAAAATCCACCCTCTCTGCTGTAACCCCACTGGGGCCAATCTCACCCAAGATGGAGGGGGTGGGTTGGGGTAAGGGGTTAGAGTTGGGGTTAGGACTTGGGGTAGGGCTATGGTTAGGATTGGGGTTGGGATTAGGACTAGCATTAGGGTCAGGGTTAGGATGAGAAATGGACTCGAGACTGGGGTTGGGGTTAGAGCCTAGGCCCGAGCCGGTGCTATGGATAGTCAGCTCTGGAATTTGCTCGTCATCCCCAACCGAGTCCAGACAGGGGTCGACCCACTCCAATGGAGGCTCCGGCCCATCCCGCGCCAGTGATATAAAGTCATAAATGGACGAGGATAGTAGTCGCTTTTTATACCTTGCTTTCCCATAGGCGATTGCTTTATCACATGCCACTTGATCAAAAGGAGGAAGGTCCTTCAGGCAAGCTGTTATGACCTGATCATAATGCTGCTCAAGGATAGTCATGTTGCTTTGCATCCATGCATCTGTGTTTAATTTGATCTTGGCAGTGGTCTCAGCATTAGGGGATGAGGGTTTGATGAAGGAGGTCAACTTGTTGACTTGTCTCCGCATCCCTACTGGGAACAACTGAGTCAAAAGGGACCTGTCAACCACTTCTACATGATGGACTGCTTGTAACAGCTTGAAATATCTTTTCTTGAGTATATTTTCAGATTCATTGGCAGGGATGGCTGGTCTAGTGCTTCTAGGCGGCCTGTCAACCTGAATGCGGGACGACGACTGTCCAGAATTCCCAGAGGCCATGGTCTAACCCCATAAGGATTCAGGTAAGTGGAAAAAAATAGAAATCCTAGGTTTTTTTTAAAAAAACGAACACACAAAGGGGAAAAGGAATTGCTTAACAATTGCCTTATGATTATTTCAGATTGATCCTACCCTGATATAAAAGGTTTTCCTTCCCTTTCTCTAGGTCTAATTCATAGGTGACCTGAGATTAGTAAGGTATAATAACACAATCAAATGCACTTTTGTACAAACAACTTCTATAGGCGAGGATCAAATCAATTTTAAAAAAAGCCATGGATCAAAAGGTCCATATGTTAAAAGTCAGTTAGGCTAAAAACTGAGGTGCAAATAATTGCCCAACAGTTGCCTACTGTTTTTTTCAAATTGATCCTAATCGGCCTTAAGAAGTTATTTTGTTTTCCTCTAGGTCCCTCTAATAGAAGACCTGAGTATTGAGCACGTTTCTGGGACACTAGCACATTAATATATAATTCATAATTGGAGGCTTTAAAAGAACCCGAGAAAAGGCCAGTTTATTTAAGAAAAGCACAATGTGCTTCACGGTGTCCACTCCACTCAAAACCCCTTTTAAGGTGTCACACACACACGTCACACTGGCAAACTGTGCAAAACCACCCCACACACACACTCTAAGGTGGCTGGTTTCTCGAGGCCTTTGGCCGTTGGCTAGAAGACCCGAAGGTGTCAAAGTGCTATTTTAAGTGCAGTAAAGTGCAATTTATTGTGCAAATTGCTTTCATGGGCAGGGATCAAATAATTGTAAAAACATGGATCTAAAAACCAAATATTTAAAAATCAGCAAGGCTAAAAGTTAAGTGCAATAAAAGAGCTCCTGACGTTTCGCCACGCTGTGGCTTCTTCAGAGGAATAATGAGGGTGACTGACAAGACGAACAATATATAGAAAAAGCCAGGGGGTGGAGCATGAAAGAGAGCTCCTAATTCGCTAGACACACCTGAACATAATCACCACAACATCACACCTGCATGTTATTCTCTCCAATTAGAGAGGGCAACAAGGACTAATGATTTTCCCTTTAAGGATCTTAGCCACCAATCTTGGATCAAACAAATCTTTCCAGAGGTTGCAGCAATTGCCTTTTATTAAAGCCTGAAATCAGGGTGGTTAAAGGTAAGTTTTTCTGTTTGGAACAATTTTACAGTATCGTTTCTACCGACTGTTTTCCGATTCCTTTGCAGGGATGAATGGCCCAGTCTGTGTTCAAGCACACCTGGACATATTCATCACACCTGCATGTTATTTTCTCCAATTAGAGAGAAAAAAAGGGGAAGGACTAATGATGCTATTTTCTCAAAAAGAATCTTAGCAGCCAATCTCAAATTAAGCGATTGTTTCCAGAGGTTACAGACAATACCTTTTAATAAGGGAAAAAAAGGGGGGGGGTTTAATTTTACAATGAGTCATCATATCACCCAGATACAATCTTAAAACACACCTTTCTATACCAATAGGGTTAGGGTTAGGGGGTTAGGTAAGGGTTTTTGTCTCCCGAACGTCATGACAACGTCCGAGAGAAATGCACTGTCCATAAACCGACTCTGAGTTGCCAGCAAGGCGACCACCACCCCCCGGTGTCCTGGCCTTAGCCAAATTAGTCCGTCCATTCTCCCACCGACGTATCCCCCGATGTTCCACAAGCACACAAAAATTTAGACTGTTCGGTCTTCATAAAAATTAATCGCAGACTGTATGGTCTGAACCCTGCTCTCTTAGCAGACTGTGGTCACAACCCTGCGCTCAGAGCAGACCGAGCTTGTCCTGCACTCCTCGCAGACTAAATGGTCATGCCACTGCTCTCCACATTAAGCCAATCGTGCAACGTTTCGGAGAAATGACTCCTTCTTCAGGCAAATGGCTTAATTCTTGCTCACGTGAATTTCGTGAACGTTTAATTGTACCTTGCAGAACTGTATCTAATTGCCCTCTCCCCCAGTGAGGTTAAGTTTAGGGCAACAGTACAGGGACTGGATAATAAAATGGAGGCTGGGACGGAGAGCGACGGCCACCTCACCGACAACATTCCACGCAGCGAGTACGGTAAAAGCACGGGCTAAGTTAGGTAAGGGTTTTTGTCTCCCGAACGTCATGGGTTAGGGTTAGGTTAGGTTAGGTTTAATTGGAGGCGGGGCCCTCCTAAGAGGGCCACGAGGGGCACTGGCACAAGGGGGCTGTCCTTTAAAAAGGCTTTAATAAAAACCCTGGAGATAAAAAAAACAAAAAAACAATTTTATTAAAACCAGCCTGACAGCAGAGCAACCGCCAGCGGGACAGACGGAGAGGAGATGTTAAAAGGGGAAGGGGAGTTTAAAAAGCAGGCAAACTAGGGGACAAGGAAAAAAAAGGCACAATAACACACAATAATTCCCCAACCAATATATAAATATATAAAAAGGTCTTAATGAAGTTAAAACCCTGATATAAGTTATATAAAAAGATAATTTAACATATAATAAATATATAAGTGCTTTAAAAGGAATAACCTAAGTAATAAGTGCTATAAATGTAAAAATATAAAAAGATAATTTAACAGATAATAAATGTATGTACAAAAACCACATCTAAAACTTTAAAAGGATAAATAAATAAATAGATAAGTGCTTTAAAAAATAATTTAAGTGATAAGTGCTTTAAAATATAAAAACATGCAAAAGTGGAAACATGTGTAAAATGATGCCTAATAACCCTATTCACAGTAAGCCATAAAATCGGGAGTCAATAAAAACAGACTGGGCGTTAATATTTTTCATTCAGCCCGTGAGGGTCTATAGTACCCAGTCTGTGGATCCATTTCCTCTCCGCTGCTTGCCGCTGCGCCCTGCTCCACTGCCCGCTGCTCTCCAGGCCCACACTTTGGAGACCATGTGAGCCATGGAGTTTAAAATGTGCATATAGGACGCTCGTGCCATTCCCACTGTTGATCATATAAAAATGCTGCGTAATCCTAAGATGTAGCTCATTCTTTGTCTCCCCCACGTACAGTTTGTGGCAGGCCCCGCATCTAAGAGCATAAACCACATTAGAGGCTGTGGGTGGTAGGGCCTGCCCCAGGTTAAAACAGAGTCTGCTCTGGGGGTTAAAAACGTGGGGGAGACGCATAAAACCGATCTCCGAACCTCGAAGCGCCTCCCTCCTGGTCTCTTTTTTGTTTAAGTCAGTGTGGACCAGGATATCCTGTAAATTTTTATTCCTGCGAAAGGCGGAGATCATACGGCACCCAACCAGGGCGGTACAGTCCTCCCTCGTCCCCTGGAAGTTGCTTCTCAGTGTCTTTAAAAAGTTGTGTGTCCCATCTGAGAAGGTTGTAATTAAGGGGACAAGGGATAGGTCGGACGGCCGCACCTGGGTGTTGTTGTTGTTAAAGGTGCCGGCGACCTCCGCCTTAATACTTCTGAGGAAGTGCTTCGAGTAACCCCTGAACCTCAACGCACCAAACAAGGTGCTGGTCGCCTCCTCCACATGCTCCGGGAAGGTGCAGATTCTGTGGAAGCGGATCAACTGGGATTTGATGAGACCTCTGTACGTGTGCTTGGGGTGATAGCTCGACTTGTGAAGGAGTGTGTGGCGGTCAGTGTCCTTAAAATATACCCTGGTGGCTAGTGTTTTCTGCTGGTCGCCGGAGTCACGGAAGAAGACCCGTGTGTCAAGGAACTCGACCGTGTCTGCCTGGATATTGTGTTTAAGTTTGATCCTGGGATGATGTGAGTTGAGGGTGTCCAGAAATGTATGAAAGTCCTGTTCCGTGTGATTCCAGAGGCCGAAGATGTCGTCCAGGTACCGGAAGTACAGGAGGGGTTTATGTCGGATTTTGGTGAAGGCCTCCTCCTCCCAATGGGCCAGGTAGATGTCAGCATACGATGGTGAGTATTTCCGGCCCATTGCACAACCACACAGCTGGAGATAGTGCTTATTGTTGAATTTGAAGTCATTTTTGGTGAGGGTAATTTGTAGTAACTGTATGATTTCTTTGTCGGGTCTGGCTGGGTCTGGGTGTTTATTGAAAATGTTTTGAATGGCAGCAAGGCCGAGTGGTGTTTCAATATTTGTATAAAGGGAGTCTATGTCTATGGAAAAAAGGAAAGTGTGACCGGGTACTTGAAGGTTTTTTATTTTATTAACAAACTGGTATGTGTCTTGGAGATAACTGGGGTGAAGTCTGGAGAGTGGGTTAATAAAATGGTCTATGTATTCTGTTATTCTATATGATTCGGAGCTACAGTCACTAACAATGGGGCGGCCGACCGGAACAACAGAGGGGACCGTCCACGTCCCAGGAGGCTTGTGGATCTTGGGGAGAAGGTAAAAGAGGCGAGGCCTGGGTTCATCTGGACCGTCCAGGTATTGCTTTTGTTTTGCGGTTATATGTTTGTTATGGTGTAGACTATGTGTAATGTTCCTTACAAGTTGTTGTGTTTCTAGTTGTATAGAATGTGTAAGTGGTTTATAGTATGTGTTGTCATTTAACTGTCTTTCGGCTTCTAAAATGTAGTTGTGTCTGTCCTGTAAAACTATTTGTCCCCCTTTATCTGCTGGTTTGATGACTATGTGTTTGTTGTTACTTAGTGTTTTAATGATGCGTTGATGTTCCTGGCTAATGTTGGATTGCGTGTGTGTAGGGGGACGCCATCGTGTGAGTGTTTGTAGATTAGTGTGAATTAATTGTGTGATTGCTGGTGAGGTGGTGTCTGAGCGTGGTTCCCAGATGGACGGTCCAGTGAAGGGTACAGGCTCCCGCCCCTGTGCTCCCCAGAAGTGGTCGATCAGTTTCAGCCTCCTGTGAAAGGTGTGGAGATCCCCCCCTGAGCTCCGGTCGGGTGGGAGGTCTTGGTGTGGGAATGAAAGTGAGACCTTTTTCCAGTATCTCCAGCTGTGCGGCCGTGAGGGAGAAGGTAGAACAGAGGTTGGTGATATTGGAGGTATGGGGAGATGCATGATTACATTCCTCCCCAGTTACATGTTTAAATGTTGCTTCCAGTACCCGAGCAACACTCCGGCCGTCTCCGCTGTCCAGTGAATGCCATCTGGGTTGACGTGAAAGAGAAGTGGGTTAATTTCCGGAATGAAGTTGTATTTGTTAGCAATGAAAGTGTTAAACTGGGTGAGAAGTGTTTGTTTTCTGGGTGTCAGTGTGTCCGAAAAGTTAATAATTGGGATGTAAATGGTGGCGTTGGGAAAAGTGAGTTGGCTGGTCCTCCACAGATGTGCGAGTTGTTTTTGCATGGTGAGGAGATGGTTCTCTGCCAAACAGTTATTGAGGCCTATTGAGAGAATGATGTGTACTGTGTCTAACTGGGGAGGGAGTTTCTTAAATACTTCTGCAATATGGTAAAGGGTGGCTCCGGGGTAACTATCTATCTGTATGTGTGGATGTCTAAATGTTGGGATGCGTGCGAGGTTAGAGTCCCCAACAATCAGGGTCGTCTTCTGCACGTCCAGCGACCAGTTTTGTGATTTTCTATGGGTGTGGGGGTGTTTGTGGGGTTCTAGCCGTCCTGGGGAGCCAGGCGGCTCCGCCGAGCCCCTGCTGTAGTTTGAGGTGGACAACTCAGGTGTTGGGGATGAAGTCAGCTTTTCGCTTTTTGTTGTTCCCTTCATCATCATGAGTCTGTTGTCCACCTCAGTGCTCGCCTGCGTGTTAGCGGGCCCGACGGCAACCAGCACTGGCTCCCTCTGCTGTTTGGGTGTTATTTCTGTAAGTGGAGAGGATGAGATTGTGTTACTGCATGGTAGAGCAACATTACTGAGTAAGCATACATGTGAGGAGAAGGGGGGAGAAGGGGGAGAGGAGGGGGGTACAGGTGGGTCGACGGAAGGGACAACCCGTGGGGCCAGTAGACGTTGGAGCTGTCTCTGGGGGAGGGCATGGATTTGTATTTTCACCTCCCGTCCGGGGTTGCGTCTGGGTTGCTGGGCCGTCCCCACATCAGGCCCACCCGTGCCCCCTCCAAGGGTACAGAGGTCTCCGTGAGTTGAGGTGGGACTGGATTGGGAGAGAGGAAGTGGGGAAGTATGGGGTGGGTGGGGGGAGGAGGAACGGGCAGTGGGGATAGTGACAGGTGGAAAAAGGGAGGGAGTGCAAGGTAAGGAGGTGGGGGGAGAAGAAGAGGGGGGAGAAGGTTGAAGAAGGTGGGATTGCTGGAAGGGTGGGTTGGCTGGTGTTGGGAGTGGAGGAAAATCCCGGAGGGAGAGCAGACCAGGGGAGGCAGCCTCCTCGGTTGGCGGGGACTTCGAAACGATGTCCCGCAGTGTGTTGATGGAGGAGGAGGTGAGTCTCCTCCTGTATCTCGCTCTCCCCCACTGAATCGCCTTGTCAAAAATGACCTGGTTAAACAGAGGAATCGTTTCCAGCCCCACAGCAATCACCGTATCATAGTGTTCCCTAAGTATTGTCATGTTTGTGTGCATCCAGTTATCTGTGTTCTGCTGAACCTTAAGATGTGTCATTTCTGTTGGTGATGCGGGCTTGATGAAGGAGGTAAGTCTTTTCACCTTCCTCATCATGCCCTGTGGATATGTGTCAGTGTTAAATGTGTTGTTAAGAATTTCTGAGTGATGGATTGCTTGAAGTATTTTAAAGTAGACTTTGGTATGTGTGTGAATGTCTGAGGGTGTCTTATGTGTGTGTGAAGGCTGTTGGTTCTGACCCGTGGGGGGGAGGGAAGAGCGGTGTGGAACATCGCTCACCTCCCCCCCAGGGGCAGAAACCAATGGATTAAATCTGTTTGTAAGGGTTATTGTTGGGTGGGTCATGCTGTAGAGCTGGAAAGAAGTTTGAAAAATGGGGGGGGGGGGGAGTTGAGTTGGATAGCCGGTGTCGTCCACATAGAAGTCGTGTAACAGTCTGCTTCCAACCCGGAGACAGGGTGAGACTTGCAGTCACCAAATAAAACCAAAACCAGGGTTAGGGTTAGGTTATGGTTTTTGTCTCCCGAACGTCATGACAACGTCCGAGAGAAATGCACTGTCCATAAACCGACTCTGAGTTGCCAGCAAGGCGACCACCACCCCCCGGTGTTCTGGCCCTAACCAAATTGATCCGTCCATTCTCCCACCGACGTAACCCCCGATGTTCCACAAGCACCCTTCAGTACACACACGCTTAAAAATTCAGACTGTTTCGTCTTGATAAAAATTAATAGCAGACTGTATGGTCTGAACCCTGCTCTCCCAGCAGACTGTGGTCGCAACCCTGCGCTCAGAGCAGACCGAGCTTGTCCTGCACTCCTCGCAGACTAAATGGTCTTGCCACTGCTCTCCACACTAAGCCAATCGTGCAACGTTTCGGAGAAATTGCTCCTTCTTCAGGCACCTGGCTTAATTCTCGCTCTCGCGAATTACGTGACCGTTAAATTGTAACCTGTAGAACTGTATCTGATTGCCGTCTCCTCCAGTGAGGTTAAGTTTAGGGCAACAGTACAGGGACTGGATAATAAAATGGCGGCTGGGCCGGAGAGCGACGGCCACCTCACCGACAACATTCCACGCAGCGAGTACGGTAAAGGCACGGGCTGAGTTGGGTTATGGTTTTTGTCTCCCGAACGTCATGACAACGTCCGAGAGAAATGCACTGTCCATAAACCGACTCTGAGTTGCCAGCAAGGCGACCACCACCCCCCGGTGTCCTGGCCTTAGCCAAATTAGTCCGTCCATTCTCCCACCGACGTATCCCCCGATGTTCCACAAGCACACAAAAATTTAGACTGTTCGGTCTTCGTAAAAATTCATCGCAGACTGTATGGTCTGAACCCTGCTCTCTTAGCAGACTGTGGTCGCAACCCTGCGCTCAGAGCAGACCGAGCTTGTCCTGCACTCCTCGCAGACTAAATGGTCTTGCCACTGCTCTCTACATTAAGCCAATCGTGCAACGTTTCGGAGAAATGACTCCTTCTTCAGGCAAATGGCTTAATTCCTGCTCACGTGAATTTCGTGAACGTTTAATTGTACCTTGCAGAACTGTATCTAATTGCCCTCTCCCCCAGTGAGGTTAAGTTTAGGGCAACAGTACAGGGACTGGATAATAAAATGGAGGCTGGGACGGAGAGCGACGGCCACCTCACCGACAACATTCCACGCAGCGAGTACGGTAAAGGCACGGGCTAAGTTAGGTAAGTGTTTTTTGTCTCCCGAACGTCATGACAACGTCCGAGAGAAATGCACTGTCCATAAACCGACTCTGAGTTGCCAGCAAGGCGACCACCACCCCCCGGTGTCCTGGCCTTAGCCAAATTAGTCCGTCCATTCTCCCACCGACGTATCCCCCGATGTTCCACAAGCACACAAAAATTTAGACTGTTCGGTCTTCGTAAAAATTCATCGCAGACTGTATGGTCTGAACCCTGCTCTCTTAGCAGACTGTGGTCGCAACCCTGCGCTCAGAGCAGACCGAGCTTGTCCTGCACTCCTCGCAGACTAAATGGTCTTGCCACTGCTCTCTACATTAAGCCAATCGTGCAACGTTTCGGAGAAATGACTCCTTCTTCAGGCAAATGGCTTAATTCCTGCTCACGTGAATTTCGTGAACGTTTAATTGTACCTTGCAGAACTGTATCTAATTGCCCTCTCCCCCAGTGAGGTTAAGTTTAGGGCAACAGTACAGGGACTGGATAATAAAATGGAGGCTGGGACGGAGAGCGACGGCCACCTCACCGACAACATTCCACGCAGCGAGTACGGTAAAGGCACGGGCTAAGTTAGGTAAGTGTTTTTTGTCTCCCGAACGTCATGACAACGTCCGAGAGAAATGCACTGTCCATAAACCGACTCTGAGTTGCCAGCAAGGCGACCACCACCCCCCGGTGTCCTGGCCTTAGCCAAATTAGTCCGTCCATTCTCCCACCGACGTATCCCCCGATGTTCCACAAGCACACAAAAATTTAGACTGTTCGGTCTTCGTAAAAATTCATCGCAGACTGTATGGTCTGAACCCTGCTCTCTTAGCAGACTGTGGTCGCAACCCTGCGCTCAGAGCAGACCGAGCTTGTCCTGCACTCCTCGCAGACTAAATGGTCTTGCCACTGCTCTCTACATTAAGCCAATCGTGCAACGTTTCGGAGAAATGACTCCTTCTTCAGGCAAATGGCTTAATTCCTGCTCACGTGAATTTCGTGAACGTTTAATTGTACCTTGCAGAACTGTATCTAATTGCCCTCTCCCCCAGTGAGGTTAAGTTTAGGGCAACAGTACAGGGACTGGATAATAAAATGGAGGCTGGGACGGAGAGCGACGGCCACCTCACCGACAACATTCCACGCAGCGAGTACGGTAAAGGCACGGGCTAAGTTAGGTAAGTGTTTTTTGTCTCCCGAACGTCATGACAACGTCCGAGAGAAATGCACTGTCCATAAACCGACTCTGAGTTGCCAGCAAGGCGACCACCACCCCCCGGTGTCCTGGCCTTAGCCAAATTAGTCCGTCCATTCTCCCACCGACGTATCCCCCGATGTTCCACAAGCACACAAAAATTTAGACTGTTCGGTCTTCGTAAAAATTCATCGCAGACTGTATGGTCTGAACCCTGCTCTCTTAGCAGACTGTGGTCGCAACCCTGCGCTCAGAGCAGACCGAGCTTGTCCTGCACTCCTCGCAGACTAAATGGTCTTGCCACTGCTCTCTACATTAAGCCAATCGTGCAACGTTTCGGAGAAATGACTCCTTCTTCAGGCAAATGGCTTAATTCCTGCTCACGTGAATTTCGTGAACGTTTAATTGTACCTTGCAGAACTGTATCTAATTGCCCTCTCCCCCAGTGAGGTTAAGTTTAGGGCAACAGTACAGGGACTGGATAATAAAATGGAGGCTGGGACGGAGAGCGACGGCCACCTCACCGACAACATTCCACGCAGCGAGTACGGTAAAGGCACGGGCTAAGTTAGGTAAGTGTTTTTTGTCTCCCGAACGTCATGACAACGTCCGAGAGAAATGCACTGTCCATAAACCGACTCTGAGTTGCCAGCAAGGCGACCACCACCCCCCGGTGTCCTGGCCTTAGCCAAATTAGTCCGTCCATTCTCCCACCGACGTATCCCCCGATGTTCCACAAGCACACAAAAATTTAGACTGTTCGGTCTTCGTAAAAATTCATCGCAGACTGTATGGTCTGAACCCTGCTCTCTTAGCAGACTGTGGTCGCAACCCTGCGCTCAGAGCAGACCGAGCTTGTCCTGCACTCCTCGCAGACTAAATGGTCTTGCCACTGCTCTCTACATTAAGCCAATCGTGCAACGTTTCGGAGAAATGACTCCTTCTTCAGGCAAATGGCTTAATTCCTGCTCACGTGAATTTCGTGAACGTTTAATTGTACCTTGCAGAACTGTATCTAATTGCCCTCTCCCCCAGTGAGGTTAAGTTTAGGGCAACAGTACAGGGACTGGATAATAAAATGGAGGCTGGGACGGAGAGCGACGGCCACCTCACCGACAACATTCCACGCAGCGAGTACGGTAAAGGCACGGGCTAAGTTAGGTAAGTGTTTTTTGTCTCCCGAACGTCATGACAACGTCCGAGAGAAATGCACTGTCCATAAACCGACTCTGAGTTGCCAGCAAGGCGACCACCACCCCCCGGTGTCCTGGCCTTAGCCAAATTAGTCCGTCCATTCTCCCACCGACGTATCCCCCGATGTTCGGGTTAGGGTTAGGGTTAGGGTTAGGGGGGGGGGGGTTAGGTTTAGTTAGGAGCGGGGCCCTCCTAAGAGGGCCACGAGGGGCACTGGCACAAGGGGGCTGTCCTTTAAAAAGGTTTTAATAAACCTCAAAAAAAAAAAAATAAAATAAATAAATAAATAAATAAATAAAAAATAAAAAAAATAAATAAATAAATAAAGATAAAAATAAAAATAAAAATAAAAATAAGATAAATGAATAAAAAAATTAAAAATGTATTAAATAAAATAAAAACATTGAAACAATTTTATTAAAAACAGCCTGACAGCAGAGCAACCGCCAGCGGGGCAGACGGAGAGGAGATGCTAAAAGGGGAAGGGGAGTTTAAAAACCAGGCAAACAAGGGGACAAGGAAAAAGAAGGCACAATCACACACAGTAATTCCCCAACAATTATAAATAAATGTATAAGTGCTTTTGAAAGAAAATAAAATAAACTAAGTAATAAGTGCTTTAAAATGTAAAAAACTATATAAGAAATAATTTAACATATAACAAATGTATATACACACCATCCACATCTAAAACTTTAAAAAGATAAATAAATAAATAGATAAGTGCTTTAAAAAATAATTTAAGTGATAAGTGCTTTAAAATATAAAAACATGCAAAAGTGGAAAAATGTGTAAAATGATGCCTAATAACCCTATTCACAGTAAGCCATAAAATCAGGAGTCAATAAAAACAGACTGGGCGTTAATATTTTTCATTCAGCCCGTGAGGGTCTATGGTACCCAGTCTGTGGATCCATTTCCTCTCCGCTGCTTGCCGCTGCGCCCTGCTCCACTGCCCGCTGCTCTCCAGGCCCACACTTTGGAGACCATGTGAGCCATGGAGTTTAAAATGTGCATATAGGACGCTCGTGCCATTCCCACTGTTGATCATATAAAAATGCTGCTTAATCCTAAGGTGTAGCTCATTCTTTGTCTCCCCCACGTACAGTTTGTGGCAGGCCCCGCATCTAAGAGCATAAACCACATTTGAAGCTGTGGGTGGTAGGGCCTGCCCCAGGTTAAAACCGAGTCTGCTCTGGGGGTTAAAAACGTGGGGGAGACGCATAAAACCGATCTCCGAACCTCGAAGCGCCTCCCTCCTGGTCTCTTTTTTGTTTAGGTCAGTGTGGACCAGGATGTCTTTAAGATTTTTATTTCTACGAAAGGCGGAGATCACACGGCTGTCCTCCAGGGCGGCACAGTGTTCCCTCGCCCCCTGAAAATTGTTCTTAATACTCTTGAGGAGGTTGTGGGTAGCCTCTGAAAAGGTTAAAATCAAGGGGACGAGGGACTGGGCAGGCGGTGGTGGGGTGTCGGTGCCGCCTCTGAAGGTGTCGGCGACCTCCGCCTTAATCGTTCTCAGGAAGCGCTTCGAGTAACCCCTGAGTCTCAATGCGCCAAAAAGGGTGCTGGTTGCCTCCTCCACATGGCCCGGGAGGGTACAGATCCTGTGGAACCGGATCAGCTGAGACTTGATGAGACCTCTGTAGGTGTGTTTGGGGTGGTAACTGGATTTATGGAGGAGGGCGTGGCGGTCCGTTTCCTTAAAATGAACTTTCGTGGCCAGGGTTTTGTTCTGGTCGCTGGATTCTTGGAAGAAAACCCTGGTGTCCAGGAACTCGACCGAAAGGTGTTGAAGGTTATGTTTGAGTTTTATTTTGGGGTGATGTGAATTTAAAGTGTCCAAAAATGTGTGGAAGTGCTGTTCAGTGTGGTCCCAGAGGCCGAAGATGTCATCCAGGTACCGGAAGTAGAGGAGGGGTTTGTGTTGGAGTTTGAAAAAAGCCGTTCTCTCCCAATGGGCCAGGTAGATGTTAGCATACGCCGGAGAGTATTTCCGGCCCATAGCACACCCGCACAACTGGAGATAGTGTTTATTGTTAAATGTGAAGTCGTTCCGAGTCAGGGTGATGTTGAGGAGTTGGATTATTTCTTGATCAGGTCTATCTGGGTTGGGGTATTTATTAAAAATGTCTTGAATGGCAATGAGGCCCAGTGGAGTTTCAATATTGGTGTACAGAGATTCAATGTCAATGGTGAAAAGAAAGGTATGACCGGGTACCTGGAGGTTTTTAATTTTATTGATGAAGTGATAAGTGTCCTGAAGATAACCGGGGTGAAGTTGTGAAAGCGGATTAATAAAGTGGTCAATATATTCTGTGATGTTGTAGGACTCGGAGCCGCAATCGCTGACTATAGGGCGGCCGACCGGAACCACAGAAGGGACCGTCCAAGTCGCAGGAGGCTTGTGTATCTTGGGGAGCAGGTAGAAGAGGCGAGGCCTGGGCTCATCAGGACCGTCCAGGTATTGTTTTTGTTTGGAATTGATGTATTGATTGTCATGTAGGCTATGTGTAATGTTCCTAATGAGCTGTTGTGTTTCTAGCTGTAATGATTGCGTGAGTGGTGCATAATATGTGTTGTTATTTAATTGTCTATCTGCTTCTAATATGTAATTATGTCTGTCCTGTAAAACAATTTGGCCCCCTTTGTCGGCTGGTTTGATGACTATGTGTTTGCTATTACCCAATGTTTTAAGAATGTGTTTGTGTTGCTGACTAATGTTAGGCTGCGTGTGTGCAAGGGGGCGCCATCGTGTCAGTGCTGCTAGATTTTTCTGAATGAGTTGTGTGATCTGAGGTGAGAGAGTGTTGAGGCGTGGTTCCCAGCAGGACGGTCCAGTGAACGGGACAGGCTCTCGCCCCGGTGCGCCCCAGAAGTGATCTAACAACTTCAGCCTCCTGTGAAAGTTGTGGAGATCCCCTCTGAGCTCCGGTCGGGTGGGGGGTTTGGGTGTAGGAATGAAGGTAAGTCCTTTTTCCAGTATCTCCAGTTGGGTAGGTGTGAGGGAGAGACCGGAGCAGAGGTTGGTGATATTAGACAAAGGGGGAGATGTGTGATGACATTCCTCCCCCGTTACCAGTTTAACTGCTGTTTCCAGTACCCGAACAACATCTCCGCCGTCTGGGGTGTCCAGTGGATGTTGTCACCAGTGACCTGAAAAAGAAGGGGATTAATTTCGGATAAAAAATGATATTTGCTAGAGATGGTGGTGTTGAGGAAGTTGAGGAGTGCTTGTTTCCGGGGGTTTAAAGAGGGGGAAAAGTTAATGATGGGGATGTAAATGGTGGCGTTTGGAAAGGTGAGGTGAGCAGTTCTCCAGAGTGTTCTTAACTGTTTAACAATGGTGTTGGTTTCGTGTTCTGAAAGGCAGTTGTTCAGGCCTACTGATAAAATAACATGAAGTGGTTGTGGGTGAGGAGTGAGTTTAGTTAAAATTGCGTTTATGTGATGGAAGTTTGCACCGGGGTAACTGTCTACTTGAATGTGTGGGTGGGTGAATTTTGGGATGCGGGACAGGTTCGAGTCCCCAATCACCAGGGTCGTCTTCCGCACCTCCAGCGACCATTCCTGGATTTTGCGGAAAGTGTGGGGGTGTGAGTGTGGTTCCGGGCGTCCTGGAGAGCCAGGTGGCACCGCGGAGTTGCTGCTGGTAGAAGAAGCGGGCAAATCAGATGGTGGGGGTAAAGTCAGCGTGACGCTTTTAATGTCCCCTGTTCTCCTCATGTTTTTATTGCCCGCCTCCGTGACTGCTGTGGTGTTAGCAGACTCTGCGGCAACCTGATCTGGCTCCCTCTGCTGGTGGGGTGTGTCTATGGGGGAAGAGGAGATGGTGTTACTACACGGGAGAGCAACATTGCTGTAGTGCGTTTGTGGTGGGTGTGTTGCAGCCGTGTGTGAGGGCGAGAGGGAGGAAGGCGCAGGGGAGACGATGCGACGCCCCGCCCGAAGAGCCCGCAACCGGTTGCTTTCCCTGGGAGGAAGGGGATGAGTCTCCGCCTTTACTATAAGTTGCGGGTTGCGATGGAGCAAATGGGTCTTGGGCGGAGTCGCCACATCGGAAGCCCCCACGCCCTCACTGGGGGTACAGAGGTCTCTGTAGGGGGGAAGAAGAGGAAGAGAAGAAAGAGGAAGAGAAGAAGGGGTAAGAAGGGGAGGACATGGAGAAGTAGGAGGAGTTTGAGTTTTAAGGGCAGGAGTGGGAGAAGTAAGGGGTGGAGGAGAAGAGAGAGTGGTAGGTGAGGTGGTAGTGAGAGGAACGGAAGTGGGACTGTGAGAGGGGTACAACTGTTGAAGAAGGAGGGGATTTACTGGGTTGGGGAGTGGGGGGTAGTCAAGGGGGGAGAGTCGAGACGTGGAGGCCCCCTCCTCCGTCGGCGGGCCCCTGGATGTGATGTCCTGCAGTGTGTTGACGGAGGAGGAGGTGAGCTTCCTCCCATATCTCGATCTCCCCCACTGGATCGCCTTATCAAAAGGAATCTGATTAAAAGTAGGGATGGTCTCCAATCCCACAGCGATGACCGAGTCATAGTGCTCACGGAGGATGTGCATATTGTTTAACATCCAGGTGTCTGTGTTCTGCTGTACTTTGAGTTGGGTTGTTACGTTGGGTGAGGAGGGCTTGATGAAGGAGGTGAGGCGAGTCACCTTCCTCATCATGCCCTGTGGGAATGTATGGTTGTTGAATGTAGTGTTGAGAATTTCTGAGTGGTGAATGGCCTGTAGTAATTTGAAATATGATTTGGCTTGTAAATAAATGTGTGTGGGTAGACTATGTGGGTGTGGAGGTAGACTATGTGGGTGTGGGGGTTGTGCAATTCCCCCCGTGGGGAGGAGGGGACGAGAGCGATGTAATACATTCCCGCCTCTCACCTCCCCAGGAGGAGAAGCCAGTGCTGAAAAACGGTTCTTAAGGGGTATGGGCATGTTGGATCGCTGCGGGATCGGAGAGTCCATGAAGGAGTTGAAAAAGAGTAAAAAGAGGGGAGAAGGAGGACGAAAGGAGTGAAAGTTCAGCTGATACCGGCGTTGGCCACAGGATGGTCCTGGTTCCTGCAATCAAGGGACTAGGGCGGGCAACCAGCCCCACCCTTGAGAAAAAAAATTAAAATAAAATAAAATAAAAAAATAAAAAACAGTGAATCAAATCTATACTAAGTGTGTAAAAGGGGGATTTAAGAAAGTTGAATTAAGAGAGAAGAAGAAAGGAAAAAAGGAAAAGGGCAAGCCAGTAACCTTTGCAATTAAAAAATTGTTCACAGGTAAAAGTCCATTAAAAGGCAAAGAAACAAAGAGATGTCCATAGTGGAATTAAAAACAGGGAACTCACAGCACTTTCTGGGACCAGATGGGATGCGGTCCAACATAAAACTCTAAAACTCTGGAAGTGAGTTTTAAGAGTTTAAAAGGCCGTGAGCAGCAAGGTTTTAAAATCCAGAGAAGAGGAGTTTGAGTGAGTCTTTGTGGGTCTCTTCGGTGTGCACACACTGGTGTTATAAGACTCACTGTTCCGATGTCCTTCCCTGGAAAGCTCCTATGCTGTGTTGTTGGAGGGCGTCCTGCGATTAAAAAGCCACAAAAAAAAGGGCAATCTCCATCCTTTGTTGGTTAAAAACTTGCCGTAAAAAGGTTAAAAGTGAATAAAATTCCTTAGAAGGTTAAAGGAAATAATTTAAAATAAAATCCCGACGTTTCGCCGTGGAGGCTTCTTCAGGAGAGTAGAGTTGGCCACATGCTCCACAGTGACTTTTAAAAGAAATGTTTGGGGCTGGACCACACTCAGGTGGTTTGTGATTAGTCCAACCCGTCACCTGTTGTTCGAAAGAGCATGTGACCTGGTGGGATTAAAGGTATAGTACCAAAGTAAAGATTAGAGAGAAAGAACGAAAGCCTAACAGCTGGTAACAGAAAACAAAGGAGGGGGGGGCCGAGGTTTCCGGAGGCCCGCCCTCTAGCCGGAACCTGAAAGGTTAGGGTTAGGGCCAGGGGGTCAAGGGGTTAAGTTTAGGGCTAAAGGGTTGGGGTTGGGGTCTCTACCAGAGCTGTAGAAGAAAAAGATATGTTAAGAAATAAAAGAAACAATATAATCACATAATAAAAAATGGCGGTCGAGATCAGGGTTCGGTAGGGGTCAGGCACCAACGTCCAAATATGCAAAACATAAAACAAACTTAAAAATGTATAAAATAACACTAATACCCCCTAGGCACGGGCAGGGTTAGGTTTAGTTAGGAGCGGGGCCCTCCTAAGAGGGCCACGAGGGGCACTGGCACAAGGGGGCTGTCCTTTAAAAAGGTTTTAATAAACCTCAAAAAAATAAAGTAAATAAAAAAAAAATAAAAATAAAAATAAAAATAAAAATAAAAATAAAAATAAAAATAAAAATAAAGATAAAAATAAAAATAAAAATAAAAAAAATAAAAAATAAATAAAAATAAATAAATAAAAAAAATAAAAATTTATAAGATAAAATAAAAACATTGAAACAATTTTATTAAAAACAGCCTGA
Organism: Lycodopsis pacificus; assembly: GCA_028022725.1. Lineage (NCBI taxonomy): Eukaryota > Metazoa > Chordata > Actinopteri > Perciformes > Zoarcidae > Lycodopsis > Lycodopsis pacificus. The sequence goes on from CM051709.1 coordinate 20,328,395, forward strand.
CAGCAGAGCAACCGCCAGCGGGGCCGACGGAGAGGAGATGCTAAAAGGGGAAGGGGAGTTTAAAAGCCAGGCAAACAAGGGGACAAGGAAAAGGAAGGCACAATCACACACACTAATTCCCCAACAAATATAAATAAATGTATAAGTGCTTTTAAAATAAATAAAATAAACTAAGTAATAAGTGCTTTAAATTGTAAAAAAACTATATAAGAAATAATTTAACATATAACAAATGTATATACACACCATCCACATCTAAAACTTTAAAAAGATAAATAAATAAATAGATAAGTGCTTTAATAAAATAATTTAAGTGATAAGTGCTTAAAATGTACAAACATGCAAAAGTGGAAAAATGTGTAAAATTATGCCAAATAACCCTATTCACAGTAAGCCATAAAATCAGGAGTCAATAAAAACAGACTGGGCGTTAATATTTTTCATTCAGCCCGTGAGGGTCTATAGTACCCAGTCTGTGGATCCATTTCCTCTCCGCTGCTTGCCGCTGCGCCCTGCTCCACTGCCCGCTGCTCTCCAGGCCCACACTTTGGAGACCATGTGAGCCATGGAGTTTAAAATGTGCATATAGGACGCTCGTGCCATTCCCACTGTTGATCATATAAAAATGCTGCTTGATTCTAAGATGCAGCTCATTCTTTGTCTCCCCCACGTACAGTTTGTGGCAGGCCCCGCATCTAAGAGCATAAACCACATTTGAAGCTGTGGGTGGTAGGGCCTGCCCCAGGTTAAAACCGAGTCTGCTCTGGGGGTTAAAAACGTGGGGGAGACGCATAAAACCGATCTCCGAGCCTCGAAGCGCCTCCCTCCTGGTCTCTTTTTTGTTTAGGTCAGTGTGGACCAGGATGTCTTTAAGATTTTTATTTCTACGAAAGGCGGAGATCACACGGCTGTCCTCCAGGGCGGCACAGTGTTCCCTCGCCCCCTGAAAATTGCTCGTAATACTCTTGAGGAGGTTGTGGGTAGCCTCTGAAAAGGTTAAAATCAAGGGGACGAGGGACTGGGTAGGCGGTGGTGGGGTGTCGGTGCCGCCTCTGAAGGTGTCGGCGACCTCCGCCTTAATCGTTCTCAGGAAGCGCTTCGAGTAACCCCTGAGTCTCAATGCGCCAAAAAGGGTGCTGGTTGCCTCCTCCACATGGCCCGGGAGGGTACAGATCCTGTGGAACCGGATCAGCTGGGACTTGATGAGACCTCTGTAGGTGTGTTTGGGGTGGTAACTGGATTTATGGAGGAGGGCGTGGCGGTCCGTTTCCTTAAAATGAACTTTCGTGGCCAGGGTTTTGTTCTGGTCGCTGGATTCTTGGAAGAAAACCCTGGTGTCCAGGAACTCGACCGAAAGGTGTTGAAGGTTATGTTTGAGTTTTATTTTGGGGTGATGTGAATTTAAAGTGTCCAAAAATGTGTGGAAGTGCTGTTCAGTGTGGTCCCAGAGGCCGAAGATGTCATCCAGGTACCGGAAGTAGAGGAGGGGTTTGTGTTGGAGTTTGAGAAAAGCCGTTCTCTCCCAATGGGCCAGGTAGATGTTAGCATACGCCGGAGAGTATTTCCGGCCCATAGCACACCCGCACAACTGGAGATAGTGTTTATTGTTGAATGTGAAGTCGTTCCGAGTCAGGGTGATGTTGAGGAGTTGGATTATTGCTTGATCAGGTCTATCTGGGTTGGGGTATTTATTAAAAATGTCTTGAATGGCAATGAGGCCCAGTGGAGTTTCAATATTGGTGTACAGAGATTCAATGTCAATGGTGAAAAGAAAGGTATGACCGGGTACCTGGAGGTTTTTAATTTTATTGATGAAGTGATAAGTGTCCTGAAGATAACCGGGGTGAAGTTGTGAAAGCGGATTAATAAAGTGGTCAATATATTCTGTGATGTTGTAGGACTCGGAGCCGCAATCGCTGACTATAGGGCGGCCGACCGGAACCACAGAAGGGACCGTCCAAGTCGCAGGAGGCTTGTGTATCTTGGGGAGCAGGTAGAAGAGGCGAGGCCTGGGCTCATCAGGACCGTCCAGGTATTGTTTTTGTTTGGAATTGATGTATTGATTGTCATGTAGGCTATGTGTAATGTTCCTAATGAGCTGTTGTGTTTCTAGCTGTAATGATTGCGTGAGTGGTGCATAATATGTGTTGTTATTTAATTGTCTATCTGCTTCTAATATGTAATTATGTCTGTCCTGTAAAACAATTTGGCCCCCTTTGTCGGCTGGTTTGATGACTATGTGTTTGCTATTACCCAATGTTTTAAGAATGTGTTTGTGTTGCTGACTAATGTTAGGCTGCGTGTGTGCAAGGGGGCGCCATCGTGTCAGTGCTGCTAGATTTTTCTGAATGAGTTGTGTGATCTGAGGTGAGAGAGTGTTGAGGCGTGGTTCCCAGCAGGACGGTCCAGTGAACGGGACAGGCTCTCGCCCCGGTGCGCCCCAGAAGTGATCTAACAACTTCAGCCTCCTGTGAAAGTTGTGGAGATCCCCTCTGAGCTCCGGTCGGGTGGGGGGTTTGGGTGTAGGAATGAAGGTAAGTCCTTTTTCCAGTATCTCCAGTTGGGTAGGTGTGAGGGAGAGACCGGAGCAGAGGTTGGTGATATTAGACAAAGGGGGAGATGTGTGATGACATTCCTCCCCCGTTACCAGTTTAACTGCTGTTTCCAGTACCCGAACAACATCTCCGCCGTCTGGGGTGTCCAGTGGATGTTGTCACCAGTGACCTGAAAAAGAAGGGGATTAATTTCGGATAAAAAATGATATTTGCTAGAGATGGTGGTGTTGAGGAAGTTGAGGAGTGCTTGTTTCCGGGGGTTTAAAGAGGGGGAAAAGTTAATGATGGGGATGTAAATGGTGGCGTTTGGAAAGGTGAGGTGAGCAGTTCTCCAGAGTGTTCTTAACTGTTTAACAATGGTGTTGGTTTCGTGTTCTGAAAGGCAGTTGTTCAGGCCTACTGATAAAATAACATGAAGTGGTTGTGGGTGAGGAGTGAGTTTAGTTAAAATTGCGTTTATGTGATGGAAGTTTGCACCGGGGTAACTGTCTACTTGAATGTGTGGGTGGGTGAATTTTGGGATGCGGGACAGGTTCGAGTCCCCAATCACCAGGGTCGTCTTCCGCACCTCCAGCGACCATTCCTGGATTTTGCGGAAAGTGTGGGGGTGTGAGTGTGGTTCCGGGCGTCCTGGAGAGCCAGGTGGCACCGCGGAGTTGCTGCTGGTAGAAGAAGCGGGCAAATCAGATGGTGGGGGTTAGGGTTAGGGTTAGGGTTAGGGTTAGGGTTAGGGTTAGGGTTAGGTTTAGTTAGGAGCGGGGCCCTCCTAAGAGGGCCACGAGGGGCACTGGCACAAGGGGGCTGTCCTTTAAAAAGGTTTTAATAAACCTCAAAAAAAAAAAAAAAAATAAAATAAAATAAAAAATAAAAAATAAAAAATAAAAAAAATAAAATAAAATAAAATAAATAAATGAATAAAAAAAATAAAAATGTATTAAATAAAATAAAAACATTGAAACAATTTTATTAAAAACAGCCTGACAGCAGAGCAACCGCCAGCGGGGCAGACGGAGAGGAGATGCTAAAAGGGGAAGGGGAATTTAAAAACCAGGCAAACAAGGGGACAAGGAAAAGGAAGGCACAATCACACACACTAATTCCCCAACAAATATAAATAAATGTATAAGTGCTTTTAAAATAAATAAAATAAACTAAGTAATAAGTGCTTTAAAATGTAAAAAAACTATATAAGAAATAATTTAACATATAACAAATGTATATACACACCATCCACATCTAAAACTTTAAAAAGATAAATAAATAAATAGATAAGTGCTTTAATAAAATAATTTAAGTGATAAGTGCTTAAAATGTACAAACATGCAAAAGTGGAAAAATGTGTAAAATTATGCCAAATAACCCTATTCACAGTAAGCCATAAAATCAGGAGTCAATAAAAACAGACTGGGCGTTAATATTTTTCATTCAGCCCGTGAGGGTCTATAGTACCCAGTCTGTGGATCCATTTCCTCTCCGCTGCTTGCCGCTGCGCCCTGCTCCACTGCCCGCTGCTCTCCAGGCCCACACTTTGGAGACCATGTGAGCCATGGAGTTTAAAATGTGCATATAGGACGCTCGTGCCATTCCCACTGTTGATCATATAAAAATGCTGCTTGATTCTAAGATGCAGCTCATTCTTTGTCTCCCCCACGTACAGTTTGTGGCAGGCCCCGCATCTAAGAGCATAAACCACATTTGAAACTGTGGGTGGTAGGGCCTGCCCCAGGTTAAAACCGAGTCTGCTCTGGGGGTTAAAAACGTGGGGGAGACGCATAAAACCGATCTCCGAGCCTCGAAGCGCCTCCCTCCTGGTCTCTTTTTTGTTTAGGTCAGTGTGGACCAGGATGTCTTTAAGATTTTTATTTCTACGAAAGGCGGAGATCACACGGCTGTCCTCCAGGGCGGCACAGTGTTCCCTCGCCCCCTGAAAATTGCTCGTAATACTCTTGAGGAGGTTGTGGGTAGCCTCTGAAAAGGTTAAAATCAAGGGGACGAGGGACTGGGTAGGCGGTGGTGGGGTGTCGGTGCCGCCTCTGAAGGTGTCGGCGACCTCCGCCTTAATCGTTCTCAGGAAGCGCTTCGAGTAACCCCTGAGTCTCAATGCGCCAAAAAGGGTGCTGGTTGCCTCCTCCACATGGCCCGGGAGGGTACAGATCCTGTGGAACCGGATCAGCTGGGACTTGATGAGACCTCTGTAGGTGTGTTTGGGGTGGTAACTGGATTTATGGAGGAGGGCGTGGCGGTCCGTTTCCTTAAAATGAACTTTCGTGGCCAGGGTTTTGTTCTGGTCGCTGGATTCTTGGAAGAAAACCCTGGTGTCCAGGAACTCGACCGAAAGGTGTTGAAGGTTATGTTTGAGTTTTATTTTGGGGTGATGTGAATTTAAAGTGTCCAAAAATGTGTGGAAGTGCTGTTCAGTGTGGTCCCAGAGGCCGAAGATGTCATCCAGGTACCGGAAGTAGAGGAGGGGTTTGTGTTGGAGTTTGAGAAAAGCCGTTCTCTCCCAATGGGCCAGGTAGATGTTAGCATACGCCGGAGAGTATTTCCGGCCCATAGCACACCCGCACAACTGGAGATAGTGTTTATTGTTAAATGTGAAGTCGTTCCGAGTCAGGGTGATGTTGAGGAGTTGGATTATTTCTTGATCAGGTCTAACTGGGTTGGGGTATTTATTAAAAATGTCTTGAATGGCAATGAGGCCCAGTGGAGTTTCAATATTGGTGTACAGAGATTCAATGTCAATGGTGAAAAGAAAGGTATGACCGGGTACCTGGAGGTTTTTAATTTTATTGATGAAGTGATAAGTGTCCTGAAGATAACCGGGGTGAAGTTGTGAAAGCGGATTAATAAAGTGGTCAATATATTCTGTGATGTTGTAGGACTCGGAGCCGCAATCGCTGACTATAGGGCGGCCGACCGGAACCACAGAAGGGACCGTCCAAGTCGCAGGAGGCTTGTGTATCTTGGGGAGCAGGTAGAAGAGGCGAGGCCTGGGCTCATCAGGACCGTCCAGGTATTGTTTTTGTTTGGAATTGATGTATTGATTGTCATGTAGGCTATGTGTAATGTTCCTAATGAGCTGTTGTGTTTCTAGCTGTAATGATTGCGTGAGTGGTGCATAATATGTGTTGTTATTTAATTGTCTATCTGCTTCTAATATGTAATTATGTCTGTCCTGTAAAACAATTTGGCCCCCTTTGTCGGCTGGTTTGATGACTATGTGTTTGCTATTACCCAATGTTTTAAGAATGTGTTTGTGTTGCTGACTAATGTTAGACTGCGTGTGTGCAAGGGGGCGCCATCGTGTCAGTGCTGCTAGATTTTTCTGAATGAGTTGTGTGATCTGAGGTGAGAGAGTGTTGAGGCGTGGTTCCCAGCAGGACGGTCCAGTGAACGGGACAGGCTCTCGCCCCGGTGCGCCCCAGAAGTGATCTAACAACTTCAGCCTCCTGTGAAAGTTGTGGAGATCCCCTCTGAGCTCCGGTCGGGTGGGGGGTTTGGGTGTAGGAATGAAGGTAAGTCCTTTTTCCAGTATCTCCAGTTGGGTAGGTGTGAGGGAGAGACCGGAGCAGAGGTTGGTGATATTAGACAAAGGGGGAGATGTGTGATGACATTCCTCCCCCGTTACCAGTTTAACTGCTGTTTCCAGTACCCGAACAACATCTCTGCCGTCTGGGGTGTCCAGTGGATGTTGTCACCAGTGACCTGAAAAAGAAGGGGATTAATTTCAGATAAAAAATGATATTTGCTAGAGATGGTGGTGTTGAGGAAGTTGAGGAGTGCTTGTTTCCGGGGGTTTAAAGAGGGGGAAAAGTTAATGATGGGGATGTAAATGGTGGCGTTTGGAAAGGTGAGGTGAGCAGTTCTCCAGAGTGTTCTTAACTGTTTAACAATGGTGTTGGTTTCGTGTTCTGAAAGGCAGTTGTTCAGGCCTACTGATAAAATAACATGAAGTGGTTGTGGGTGAGGAGTGAGTTTAGTTAAAATTGCGTTTATGTGATGGAAGTTTGCACCGGGGTAACTGTCTACTTGAATGTGTGGGTGGGTGAATGATGGGATGCGGGACAGGTTCGAGTCCCCAATCACCAGGGTCGTCTTCCGCACCTCCAGCGACCATTCCTGGATTTTGCGGAAAGTGTGGGGGTGTGAGTGTGGTTCCGGGCGTCCTGGAGAGCCAGGTGGCACCGCGGAGTTGCTGCTGGTAGAAGAAGCGGGCAAATCAGATGGTGGGGGTAAAGTCAGCGTGACGCTTTTAATGTCCCCTGTTCTCCTCATGTTTTTATTGCCCGCCTCCGTGACTGCTGTGGTGTTAGCAGACTCCGCGGCAACCTGATCTGGCTCCCTCTGCTGGTGGGGTGTGTCTATGGGGGAAGAGGAGATGGTGTTACTACACGGGAGAGCAACATTGCTGTAGTGCGTTTGTGGTGGGTGTGTTGCAGCCGTGTGTGAGGGCGAGAGGGAGGAAGGCGCAGGGGAGACGATGCGACGCCCCGCCCGAAGAGCCCGCAACCGGTTGCTTTCCCTGGGAGGAAGGGGATGAGTCTCCGCCTTTACTATAAGTTGCGGGTTGCGATGGAGCAAATGGGTCTTGGGCGGAGGGTTAGGGTTAGGGTTAGGGTTAGGGTTAGGGTTAGGTTTGGTTAGGAGCGGGGCCCTCCTAAGAGGGCCACGAGGGGCACTGGCACAAGGGGGCAAGGGTTAGGGTTAGGGTTAGGGTTAGGGTTAGGGTTAGGGGTTAGGGTTAGGGTTAGGGTTAGGGTTAGGGTTAGAGTTAGGGTTAGGGTTAGGGTTAGGGTTAGAGGGTTAGGGTTAGGGTTAGGGTTAGGGTTAGGGTTAGGTTTAATTGGAGGCGGGGCCCTCCTAAGAGGGCCACGAGGGGCACTGGCACAAGGGGGCTGTCCTTTAAAAAGGCTTTAATAAAAACCCTGGCGATAAAAAAAACAAAAAAACAATTCTATTAAAACCAGCCTGACAGCAGAGCAACCGCCAGCGGGACAGACGGAGAGGAGATGTTAAAAGGGGAAGGGGAGTTTAAAAAGCAGGCAAACTAGGGGACAAGGAAAAAAAAGGCACAATAACACACAATAATTCCCCAACCAATATATAAATATATAAAAAGGTCTTAATAAAGTTAAAACCCTGATATAAGTTATATAAAAAGATAATTTAACATATAATAAATATATAAGTGCTTTAAAAGGAATAACCTAAGTAATAAGTGCTATAAATGTAAAAAGATAATTTAACAGATAATAAATGTATGTACAAAAACCACATCTAAAACTTTAAAAAGATAAATAAATAAATAGATAAGTGCTTTAAAAAATAATTTAAGTGATAAGTGCTTTAAAATATAAAAACATGCAAAAGTGGAAAAATGTGTAAAATGATGCCCAATAACCCTATTCACAGTAAGCCATAAAATCAGGAGTCAATAAAAACAGACTGGGCGTTAATATTTTTCATTCAGCCCGTGAGGGTCTATAGTACCCAGTCTGTGGATCCATTTCCTCTCCGCTGCTTGCCGCTGCGCCCTGCTCCACTGCCCGCTGCTCTCCAGGCCCACACTTTGGAGACCATGTGAGCCATGGAGTTTAAAATGTGCATATCGGACGCTCGTGCCATTCCCACTGTTGATCATATAAAAATGCTGCTTAATCCTAAGGTGTAGCTCATTCTTTGTCTCCCCCACGTACAGTTTGTGGCAGGCCCCGCATCTAAGAGCATAAACCACATTTGAAGCTGTGGGTGGTAGGGCCTGCCCCAGGTTAAAACCGAGTCTGCTCTGGGGGTTAAAAACGTGGGGGAGACGCATAAAACCGATCTCCGAACCTCGAAGCGCCTCCCTCCTGGTCTCTTTTTTGTTTAGGTCAGTGTGGACCAGGATGTCTTTAAGATTTTTATTTCTACGAAAGGCGGAGATCACACGGCTGTCCTCCAGGGCGGCACAGTGTTCCCTCGCCCCCCGAAAATTGTTCTTAATACTCTTGAGGAGGTTGTGGGTAGCCTCTGAAAAGGTTAAAATCAAGGGGACGAGGGACTGGGCAGGCGGTGGTGGGGTGTCGGTGCCGCCTCTGAAGGTGTCGGCGACCTCCGCCTTAATCGTTCTCAGGAAGCGCTTCGAGTAACCCCTGAGTCTCAATGCGCCAAAAAGGGTGCTGGTTGCCTCCTCCACATGGCCCGGGAGGGTACAGATCCTGTGGAACCGGATCAGCTGAGACTTGATGAGACCTCTGTAGGTGTGTTTGGGGTGGTAACTGGATTTATGGAGGAGGGCGTGGCGGTCCGTTTCCTTAAAATGAACTTTCGTGGCCAGGGTTTTGTTCTGGTCGCTGGATTCTTGGAAGAAAACCCTGGTGTCCAGGAACTCGACCGAAAGGTGTTGAAGGTTATGTTTGAGTTTTATTTTGGGGTGATGTGAATTTAAAGTGTCCAAAAATGTGTGGAAGTGCTGTTCAGTGTGGTCCCAGAGGCCGAAGATGTCATCCAGGTACCGGAAGTAGAGGAGGGGTTTGTGTTGGAGTTTGAGAAAAGCCGTTCTCTCCCAATGGGCCAGGTAGATGTTAGCATACGCCGGAGAGTATTTCCGGCCCATAGCACACCCGCACAACTGGAGATAGTGTTTATTGTTGAATGTGAAGTCGTTCCGAGTCAGGGTGATGTTGAGGAGTTGGATTATTGCTTGATCAGGTCTATCTGGGTTGGGGTATTTATTAAAAATGTCTTGAATGGCAATGAGGCCCAGTGGAGTTTCAATATTGGTGTACAGAGATTCAATGTCAATGGTGAAAAGAAAGGTATGACCGGGTACCTGGAGGTTTTTAATTTTATTGATGAAGTGATAAGTGTCCTGAAGATAACCGGGGTGAAGTTGTGAAAGCGGATTAATAAAGTGGTCAATATATTCTGTGATGTTGTAGGACTCGGAGCCGCAATCGCTGACTATAGGGCGGCCGACCGGAACCACAGAAGGGACCGTCCAAGTCGCAGGAGGCTTGTGTATCTTGGGGAGCAGGTAGAAGAGGCGAGGCCTGGGCTCATCAGGACCGTCCAGGTATTGTTTTTGTTTGGAATTGATGTATTGATTGTCATGTAGGCTATGTGTAATGTTCCTAATGAGCTGTTGTGTTTCTAGCTGTAATGATTGCGTGAGTGGTGCATAATATGTGTTGTTATTTAATTGTCTATCTGCTTCTAATATGTAATTATGTCTGTCCTGTAAAACAATTTGGCCCCCTTTGTCGGCTGGTTTGATGACTATGTGTTTGCTATTACCCAATGTTTTAAGAATGTGTTTGTGTTGCTGACTAATGTTAGGCTGCGTGTGTGCAAGGGGGCGCCATCGTGTCAGTGCTGCTAGATTTTTCTGAATGAGTTGTGTGATCTGAGGTGAGAGAGTGTTGAGGCGTGGTTCCCAGCAGGACGGTCCAGTGAACGGGACAGGCTCTCGCCCCGGTGCGCCCCAGAAGTGATCTAACAACTTCAGCCTCCTGTGAAAGTTGTGGAGATCCCCTCTGAGCTCCGGTCGGGTGGGGGGTTTGGGTGTAGGAATGAAGGTAAGTCCTTTTTCCAGTATCTCCAGTTGGGTAGGTGTGAGGGAGAGACCGGAGCAGAGGTTGGTGATATTAGACAAAGGGGGAGATGTGTGATGACATTCCTCCCCCGTTACCAGTTTAACTGCTGTTTCCAGTACCCGAACAACATCTCCGCCGTCTGGGGTGTCCAGTGGATGTTGTCACCAGTGACCTGAAAAAGAAGGGGATTAATTTCGGATAAAAAATGATATTTGCTAGAGATGGTGGTGTTGAGGAAGTTGAGGAGTGCTTGTTTCCGGGGGTTTAAAGAGGGGGAAAAGTTAATGATGGGGATGTAAATGGTGGCGTTTGGAAAGGTGAGGTGAGCAGTTCTCCAGAGTGTTCTTAACTGTTTAACAATGGTGTTGGTTTCGTGTTCTGAAAGGCAGTTGTTCAGGCCTACTGATAAAATAACATGAAGTGGTTGTGGGTGAGGAGTGAGTTTAGTTAAAATTGCGTTTATGTGATGGAAGTTTGCACCGGGGTAACTGTCTACTTGAATGTGTGGGTGGGTGAATTTTGGGATGCGGGACAGGTTCGAGTCCCCAATCACCAGGGTCGTCTTCCGCACCTCCAGCGACCATTCCTGGATTTTGCGGAAAGTGTGGGGGTGTGAGTGTGGTTCCGGGCGTCCTGGAGAGCCAGGTGGCACCGCGGAGTTGCTGCTGGTAGAAGAAGCGGGCAAATCAGATGGTGGGGGTTAGGGTTAGGGTTAGGGTTAGGGTTAGGGTTAGGGTTAGGTTTAGTTAGGAGCGGGGCCCTCCTAAGAGGGCCACGAGGGGCACTGGCACAAGGGGGCTGTCCTTTAAAAAGGTTTTAATAAACCTCAAAAAAAAAAAAAAAAATAAAATAAAATAAAAAATAAAAAATAAAAAATAAAAAAAATAAAATAAAATAAAATAAATAAATGAATAAAAAAAATAAAAATGTATTAAATAAAATAAAAACATTGAAACAATTTTATTAAAAACAGCCTGACAGCAGAGCAACCGCCAGCGGGGCAGACGGAGAGGAGATGCTAAAAGGGGAAGGGGAATTTAAAAACCAGGCAAACAAGGGGACAAGGAAAAGGAAGGCACAATCACACACACTAATTCCCCAACAAATATAAATAAATGTATAAGTGCTTTTAAAATAAATAAAATAAACTAAGTAATAAGTGCTTTAAAATGTAAAAAAACTATATAAGAAATAATTTAACATATAACAAATGTATATACACACCATCCACATCTAAAACTTTAAAAAGATAAATAAATAAATAGATAAGTGCTTTAATAAAATAATTTAAGTGATAAGTGCTTAAAATGTACAAACATGCAAAAGTGGAAAAATGTGTAAAATTATGCCAAATAACCCTATTCACAGTAAGCCATAAAATCAGGAGTCAATAAAAACAGACTGGGCGTTAATATTTTTCATTCAGCCCGTGAGGGTCTATAGTACCCAGTCTGTGGATCCATTTCCTCTCCGCTGCTTGCCGCTGCGCCCTGCTCCACTGCCCGCTGCTCTCCAGGCCCACACTTTGGAGACCATGTGAGCCATGGAGTTTAAAATGTGCATATAGGACGCTCGTGCCATTCCCACTGTTGATCATATAAAAATGCTGCTTGATTCTAAGATGCAGCTCATTCTTTGTCTCCCCCACGTACAGTTTGTGGCAGGCCCCGCATCTAAGAGCATAAACCACATTTGAAACTGTGGGTGGTAGGGCCTGCCCCAGGTTAAAACCGAGTCTGCTCTGGGGGTTAAAAACGTGGGGGAGACGCATAAAACCGATCTCCGAGCCTCGAAGCGCCTCCCTCCTGGTCTCTTTTTTGTTTAGGTCAGTGTGGACCAGGATGTCTTTAAGATTTTTATTTCTACGAAAGGCGGAGATCACACGGCTGTCCTCCAGGGCGGCACAGTGTTCCCTCGCCCCCTGAAAATTGCTCGTAATACTCTTGAGGAGGTTGTGGGTAGCCTCTGAAAAGGTTAAAATCAAGGGGACGAGGGACTGGGTAGGCGGTGGTGGGGTGTCGGTGCCGCCTCTGAAGGTGTCGGCGACCTCCGCCTTAATCGTTCTCAGGAAGCGCTTCGAGTAACCCCTGAGTCTCAATGCGCCAAAAAGGGTGCTGGTTGCCTCCTCCACATGGCCCGGGAGGGTACAGATCCTGTGGAACCGGATCAGCTGGGACTTGATGAGACCTCTGTAGGTGTGTTTGGGGTGGTAACTGGATTTATGGAGGAGGGCGTGGCGGTCCGTTTCCTTAAAATGAACTTTCGTGGCCAGGGTTTTGTTCTGGTCGCTGGATTCTTGGAAGAAAACCCTGGTGTCCAGGAACTCGACCGAAAGGTGTTGAAGGTTATGTTTGAGTTTTATTTTGGGGTGATGTGAATTTAAAGTGTCCAAAAATGTGTGGAAGTGCTGTTCAGTGTGGTCCCAGAGGCCGAAGATGTCATCCAGGTACCGGAAGTAGAGGAGGGGTTTGTGTTGGAGTTTGAGAAAAGCCGTTCTCTCCCAATGGGCCAGGTAGATGTTAGCATACGCCGGAGAGTATTTCCGGCCCATAGCACACCCGCACAACTGGAGATAGTGTTTATTGTTAAATGTGAAGTCGTTCCGAGTCAGGGTGATGTTGAGGAGTTGGATTATTTCTTGATCAGGTCTAACTGGGTTGGGGTATTTATTAAAAATGTCTTGAATGGCAATGAGGCCCAGTGGAGTTTCAATATTGGTGTACAGAGATTCAATGTCAATGGTGAAAAGAAAGGTATGACCGGGTACCTGGAGGTTTTTAATTTTATTGATGAAGTGATAAGTGTCCTGAAGATAACCGGGGTGAAGTTGTGAAAGCGGATTAATAAAGTGGTCAATATATTCTGTGATGTTGTAGGACTCGGAGCCGCAATCGCTGACTATAGGGCGGCCGACCGGAACCACAGAAGGGACCGTCCAAGTCGCAGGAGGCTTGTGTATCTTGGGGAGCAGGTAGAAGAGGCGAGGCCTGGGCTCATCAGGACCGTCCAGGTATTGTTTTTGTTTGGAATTGATGTATTGATTG
>CM051710.1:2500-12500 GCA_028022725.1 Lycodopsis pacificus
CTAACCCTAACCCTAACCCTAACCCTAACCCTAACCCTAACCCTAACCCTAACCCTAACCCTAACCCTAACCCTAACCCTAACCCTAACCCTAACCCTAACCCTAACCCTAACCCTAACCCTAACCCTAACCCTAACCCTAACCCTAACCCTAACCCTAACCCTAACCCTAACCCTAACCCTAACCCTAACCCTAACCCTAACCCTAACCCTAACCCTAACCCTAACCCTAACCCTAACCCTAACCCTAACCCTAACCCTAACCCTAACCCTAACCCTAACCCTAACCCTAACCCTAACCCTAACCCTAACCCTAACCCTAACCCTAACCCTAACCCTAACCCTAACCCTAACCCTAACCCTAACCCTAACCCTAACCCTAACCCTAACCCTAACCCTAACCCTAACCCTAACCCTAACCCTAACCCTAACCCTAACCCTAACCCTAACCCTAACCCTAACCCTAACCCTAACCCTAACCCTAACCCTAACCCTAACCCTAACCCTAACCCTAACCCTAACCCTAACCCTAACCCTAACCCTAACCCTAACCCTAACCCTAACCCTAACCCTAACCCTAACCCTAACCCTAACCCTAACCCTAACCCTAACCCTAACCCTAACCCTAACCCTAACCCTAACCCTAACCCTAACCCTAACCCTAACCCTAACCCTAACCCTAACCCTAACCCTAACCCTAACCCTAACCCTAACCCTAACCCTAACCCTAACCCTAACCCTAACCCTAACCCTAACCCTAACCCTAACCCTAACCCTAACCCTAACCCTAACCCTAACCCTAACCCTAACCCTAACCCTAACCCTAACCCTAACCCTAACCCTAACCCTAACCCTAACCCTAACCCTAACCCTAACCCTAACCCTAACCCTAACCCTAACCCTAACCCTAACCCTAACCCTAACCCTAACCCTAACCCTAACCCTAACCCTAACCCTAACCCTAACCCTAACCCTAACCCTAACCCTAACCCTAACCCTAACCCTAACCCTAACCCTAACCCTAACCCTAACCCTAACCCTAACCCTAACCCTAACCCTAACCCTAACCCTAACCCTAACCCTAACCCTAACCCTAACCCTAACCCTAACCCTAACCCTAACCCTAACCCTAACCCTAACCCTAACCCTAACCCTAACCCTAACCCTAACCCTAACCCTAACCCTAACCCTAACCCTAACCCTAACCCTAACCCTAACCCTAACCCTAACCCTAACCCTAACCCTAACCCTAACCCTAACCCTAACCCTAACCCTAACCCTAACCCTAACCCTAACCCTAACCCTAACCCTAACCCTAACCCTAACCCTAACCCTAACCCTAACCCTAACCCTAACCCTAACCCTAACCCTAACCCTAACCCTAACCCTAACCCTAACCCTAACCCTAACCCTAACCCTAACCCTAACCCTAACCCTAACCCTAACCCTAACCCTAACCCTAACCCTAACCCTAACCCTAACCCTAACCCTAACCCTAACCCTAACCCTAACCCTAACCCTAACCCTAACCCTAACCCTAACCCTAACCCTAACCCTAACCCTAACCCTAACCCTAACCCTAACCCTAACCCTAACCCTAACCCTAACCCTAACCCTAACCCTAACCCTAACCCTAACCCTAACCCTAACCCTAACCCTAACCCTAACCCTAACCCTAACCCTAACCCTAACCCTAACCCTAACCCTAACCCTAACCCTAACCCTAACCCTAACCCTAACCCTAACCCTAACCCTAACCCTAACCCTAACCCTAACCCTAACCCTAACCCTAACCCTAACCCTAACCCTAACCCTAACCCTAACCCTAACCCTAACCCTAACCCTAACCCTAACCCTAACCCTAACCCTAACCCTAACCCTAACCCTAACCCTAACCCTAACCCTAACCCTAACCCTAACCCTAACCCTAACCCTAACCCTAACCCTAACCCTAACCCTAACCCTAACCCTAACCCTAACCCTAACCCTAACCCTAACCCTAACCCTAACCCTAACCCTAACCCTAACCCTAACCCTAACCCTAACCCTAACCCTAACCCTAACCCTAACCCTAACCCTAACCCTAACCCTAACCCTAACCCTAACCCTAACCCTAACCCTAACCCTAACCCTAACCCTAACCCTAACCCTAACCCTAACCCTAACCCTAACCCTAACCCTAACCCTAACCCTAACCCTAACCCTAACCCTAACCCTAACCCTAACCCTAACCCTAACCCTAACCCTAACCCTAACCCTAACCCTAACCCTAACCCTAACCCTAACCCTAACCCTAACCCTAACCCTAACCCTAACCCTAACCCTAACCCTAACCCTAACCCTAACCCTAACCCTAACCCTAACCCTAACCCTAACCCTAACCCTAACCCTAACCCTAACCCTAACCCTAACCCTAACCCTAACCCTAACCCTAACCCTAACCCTAACCCTAACCCTAACCCTAACCCTAACCCTAACCCTAACCCTAACCCTAACCCTAACCCTAACCCTAACCCTAACCCTAACCCTAACCCTAACCCTAACCCTAACCCTAACCCTAACCCTAACCCTAACCCTAACCCTAACCCTAACCCTAACCCTAACCCTAACCCTAACCCTAACCCTAACCCTAACCCTAACCCTAACCCTAACCCTAACCCTAACCCTAACCCTAACCCTAACCCTAACCCTAACCCTAACCCTAACCCTAACCCTAACCCTAACCCTAACCCTAACCCTAACCCTAACCCTAACCCTAACCCTAACCCTAACCCTAACCCTAACCCTAACCCTAACCCTAACCCTAACCCTAACCCTAACCCTAACCCTAACCCTAACCCTAACCCTAACCCTAACCCTAACCCTAACCCTAACCCTAACCCTAACCCTAACCCTAACCCTAACCCTAACCCTAACCCTAACCCTAACCCTAACCCTAACCCTAACCCTAACCCTAACCCTAACCCTAACCCTAACCCTAACCCTAACCCTAACCCTAACCCTAACCCTAACCCTAACCCTAACCCTAACCCTAACCCTAACCCTAACCCTAACCCTAACCCTAACCCTAACCCTAACCCTAACCCTAACCCTAACCCTAACCCTAACCCTAACCCTAACCCTAACCCTAACCCTAACCCTAACCCTAACCCTAACCCTAACCCTAACCCTAACCCTAACCCTAACCCTAACCCTAACCCTAACCCTAACCCTAACCCTAACCCTAACCCTAACCCTAACCCTAACCCTAACCCTAACCCTAACCCTAACCCTAACCCTAACCCTAACCCTAACCCTAACCCTAACCCTAACCCTAACCCTAACCCTAACCCTAACCCTAACCCTAACCCTAACCCTAACCCTAACCCTAACCCTAACCCTAACCCTAACCCTAACCCTAACCCTAACCCTAACCCTAACCCTAACCCTAACCCTAACCCTAACCCTAACCCTAACCCTAACCCTAACCCTAACCCTAACCCTAACCCTAACCCTAACCCTAACCCTAACCCTAACCCTAACCCTAACCCTAACCCTAACCCTAACCCTAACCCTAACCCTAACCCTAACCCTAACCCTAACCCTAACCCTAACCCTAACCCTAACCCTAACCCTAACCCTAACCCTAACCCTAACCCTAACCCTAACCCTAACCCTAACCCTAACCCTAACCCTAACCCTAACCCTAACCCTAACCCTAACCCTAACCCTAACCCTAACCCTAACCCTAACCCTAACCCTAACCCTAACCCTAACCCTAACCCTAACCCTAACCCTAACCCTAACCCTAACCCTAACCCTAACCCTAACCCTAACCCTAACCCTAACCCTAACCCTAACCCTAACCCTAACCCTAACCCTAACCCTAACCCTAACCCTAACCCTAACCCTAACCCTAACCCTAACCCTAACCCTAACCCTAACCCTAACCCTAACCCTAACCCTAACCCTAACCCTAACCCTAACCCTAACCCTAACCCTAACCCTAACCCTAACCCTAACCCTAACCCTAACCCTAACCCTAACCCTAACCCTAACCCTAACCCTAACCCTAACCCTAACCCTAACCCTAACCCTAACCCTAACCCTAACCCTAACCCTAACCCTAACCCTAACCCTAACCCTAACCCTAACCCTAACCCTAACCCTAACCCTAACCCTAACCCTAACCCTAACCCTAACCCTAACCCTAACCCTAACCCTAACCCTAACCCTAACCCTAACCCTAACCCTAACCCTAACCCTAACCCTAACCCTAACCCTAACCCTAACCCTAACCCTAACCCTAACCCTAACCCTAACCCTAACCCTAACCCTAACCCTAACCCTAACCCTAACCCTAACCCTAACCCTAACCCTAACCCTAACCCTAACCCTAACCCTAACCCTAACCCTAACCCTAACCCTAACCCTAACCCTAACCCTAACCCTAACCCTAACCCTAACCCTAACCCTAACCCTAACCCTAACCCTAACCCTAACCCTAACCCTAACCCTAACCCTAACCCTAACCCTAACCCTAACCCTAACCCTAACCCTAACCCTAACCCTAACCCTAACCCTAACCCTAACCCTAACCCTAACCCTAACCCTAACCCTAACCCTAACCCTAACCCTAACCCTAACCCTAACCCTAACCCTAACCCTAACCCTAACCCTAACCCTAACCCTAACCCTAACCCTAACCCTAACCCTAACCCTAACCCTAACCCTAACCCTAACCCTAACCCTAACCCTAACCCTAACCCTAACCCTAACCCTAACCCTAACCCTAACCCTAACCCTAACCCTAACCCTAACCCTAACCCTAACCCTAACCCTAACCCTAACCCTAACCCTAACCCTAACCCTAACCCTAACCCTAACCCTAACCCTAACCCTAACCCTAACCCTAACCCTAACCCTAACCCTAACCCTAACCCTAACCCTAACCCTAACCCTAACCCTAACCCTAACCCTAACCCTAACCCTAACCCTAACCCTAACCCTAACCCTAACCCTAACCCTAACCCTAACCCTAACCCTAACCCTAACCCTAACCCTAACCCTAACCCTAACCCTAACCCTAACCCTAACCCTAACCCTAACCCTAACCCTAACCCTAACCCTAACCCTAACCCTAACCCTAACCCTAACCCTAACCCTAACCCTAACCCTAACCCTAACCCTAACCCTAACCCTAACCCTAACCCTAACCCTAACCCTAACCCTAACCCTAACCCTAACCCTAACCCTAACCCTAACCCTAACCCTAACCCTAACCCTAACCCTAACCCTAACCCTAACCCTAACCCTAACCCTAACCCTAACCCTAACCCTAACCCTAACCCTAACCCTAACCCTAACCCTAACCCTAACCCTAACCCTAACCCTAACCCTAACCCTAACCCTAACCCTAACCCTAACCCTAACCCTAACCCTAACCCTAACCCTAACCCTAACCCTAACCCTAACCCTAACCCTAACCCTAACCCTAACCCTAACCCTAACCCTAACCCTAACCCTAACCCTAACCCTAACCCTAACCCTAACCCTAACCCTAACCCTAACCCTAACCCTAACCCTAACCCTAACCCTAACCCTAACCCTAACCCTAACCCTAACCCTAACCCTAACCCTAACCCTAACCCTAACCCTAACCCTAACCCTAACCCTAACCCTAACCCTAACCCTAACCCTAACCCTAACCCTAACCCTAACCCTAACCCTAACCCTAACCCTAACCCTAACCCTAACCCTAACCCTAACCCTAACCCTAACCCTAACCCTAACCCTAACCCTAACCCTAACCCTAACCCTAACCCTAACCCTAACCCTAACCCTAACCCTAACCCTAACCCTAACCCTAACCCTAACCCTAACCCTAACCCTAACCCTAACCCTAACCCTAACCCTAACCCTAACCCTAACCCTAACCCTAACCCTAACCCTAACCCTAACCCTAACCCTAACCCTAACCCTAACCCTAACCCTAACCCTAACCCTAACCCTAACCCTAACCCTAACCCTAACCCTAACCCTAACCCTAACCCTAACCCTAACCCTAACCCTAACCCTAACCCTAACCCTAACCCTAACCCTAACCCTAACCCTAACCCTAACCCTAACCCTAACCCTAACCCTAACCCTAACCCTAACCCTAACCCTAACCCTAACCCTAACCCTAACCCTAACCCTAACCCTAACCCTAACCCTAACCCTAACCCTAACCCTAACCCTAACCCTAACCCTAACCCTAACCCTAACCCTAACCCTAACCCTAACCCTAACCCTAACCCTAACCCTAACCCTAACCCTAACCCTAACCCTAACCCTAACCCTAACCCTAACCCTAACCCTAACCCTAACCCTAACCCTAACCCTAACCCTAACCCTAACCCTAACCCTAACCCTAACCCTAACCCTAACCCTAACCCTAACCCTAACCCTAACCCTAACCCTAACCCTAACCCTAACCCTAACCCTAACCCTAACCCTAACCCTAACCCTAACCCTAACCCTAACCCTAACCCTAACCCTAACCCTAACCCTAACCCTAACCCTAACCCTAACCCTAACCCTAACCCTAACCCTAACCCTAACCCTAACCCTAACCCTAACCCTAACCCTAACCCTAACCCTAACCCTAACCCTAACCCTAACCCTAACCCTAACCCTAACCCTAACCCTAACCCTAACCCTAACCCTAACCCTAACCCTAACCCTAACCCTAACCCTAACCCTAACCCTAACCCTAACCCTAACCCTAACCCTAACCCTAACCCTAACCCTAACCCTAACCCTAACCCTAACCCTAACCCTAACCCTAACCCTAACCCTAACCCTAACCCTAACCCTAACCCTAACCCTAACCCTAACCCTAACCCTAACCCTAACCCTAACCCTAACCCTAACCCTAACCCTAACCCTAACCCTAACCCTAACCCTAACCCTAACCCTAACCCTAACCCTAACCCTAACCCTAACCCTAACCCTAACCCTAACCCTAACCCTAACCCTAACCCTAACCCTAACCCTAACCCTAACCCTAACCCTAACCCTAACCCTAACCCTAACCCTAACCCTAACCCTAACCCTAACCCTAACCCTAACCCTAACCCTAACCCTAACCCTAACCCTAACCCTAACCCTAACCCTAACCCTAACCCTAACCCTAACCCTAACCCTAACCCTAACCCTAACCCTAACCCTAACCCTAACCCTAACCCTAACCCTAACCCTAACCCTAACCCTAACCCTAACCCTAACCCTAACCCTAACCCTAACCCTAACCCTAACCCTAACCCTAACCCTAACCCTAACCCTAACCCTAACCCTAACCCTAACCCTAACCCTAACCCTAACCCTAACCCTAACCCTAACCCTAACCCTAACCCTAACCCTAACCCTAACCCTAACCCTAACCCTAACCCTAACCCTAACCCTAACCCTAACCCTAACCCTAACCCTAACCCTAACCCTAACCCTAACCCTAACCCTAACCCTAACCCTAACCCTAACCCTAACCCTAACCCTAACCCTAACCCTAACCCTAACCCTAACCCTAACCCTAACCCTAACCCTAACCCTAACCCTAACCCTAACCCTAACCCTAACCCTAACCCTAACCCTAACCCTAACCCTAACCCTAACCCTAACCCTAACCCTAACCCTAACCCTAACCCTAACCCTAACCCTAACCCTAACCCTAACCCTAACCCTAACCCTAACCCTAACCCTAACCCTAACCCTAACCCTAACCCTAACCCTAACCCTAACCCTAACCCTAACCCTAACCCTAACCCTAACCCTAACCCTAACCCTAACCCTAACCCTAACCCTAACCCTAACCCTAACCCTAACCCTAACCCTAACCCTAACCCTAACCCTAACCCTAACCCTAACCCTAACCCTAACCCTAACCCTAACCCTAACCCTAACCCTAACCACAAACGCACTACAGCAATGTTGCTCTCCCGTGTAGTAACACCATCTCCTCTTCCCCCATAGACACACCCCACCAGCAGAGGGAGCCAGATCAGGTTGCCGCGGAGTCTGCTAACACCACAGCAGTCACGGAGGCGGGCAATAAAAACATGAGGAGAACAGGGGACATTAAAAGCGTCACGCTGACTTTACCCCCACCATCTGATTTGCCCGCTTCTTCTACCAGCAGCAACTCCGCGGTGCCACCTGGCTCTCCAGGACGCCCGGAACCACACTCACACCCCCACACTTTCCGCAAAATCCAGGAATGGTCGCTGGAGGTGCGGAAGACGACCCTGGTGATTGGGGACTCGAACCTGTCCCGCATCCCAAAATTCACCCACCCACACATTCAAGTAGACAGTTACCCCGGTGCAAACTTCCATCACATAAACGCAATTTTAACTAAACTCACTCCTCACCCACAACCACTTCATGTTATTTTATCAGTAGGCCTGAACAACTGCCTTTCAGAACACGAAACCAACACCATTGTTAAACAGTTAAGAACACTCTGGAGAACTGCTCACCTCACCTTTCCAAACGCCACCATTTACATCCCCATCATTAACTTTTCCCCCTCTTTAAACCCCCGGAAACAAGCACTCCTCAACTTCCTCAACACCACCATCTCTAGCAAATATCATTTTTTATCCGAAATTAATCCCCTTCTTTTTCAGGTCACTGGTGACAACATCCACTGGACACCCCAGACGGCGGAGATGTTGTTCGGGTACTGGAAACAGCAGTTAAACTGGTAACGGGGGAGGAATGTCATCACACATCTCCCCCTTTGTCTAATATCACCAACCTCTGCTCCGGTCTCTCCCTCACACCTACCCAACTGGAGATACTGGAAAAAGGACTTACCTTCATTCCTACACCCAAACCCCCCACCCGACCGGAGCTCAGAGGGGATCTCCACAACTTTCACAGGAGGCTGAAGTTGTTAGATCACTTCTGGGGCGCACCGGGGCGAGAGCCTGTCCCGTTCACTGGACCGTCCTGCTGGGAACCACGCCTCAACACTCTCTCACCTCAGATCACACAACTCATTCAGAAAAATCTAGCAGCACTGACACGATGGCGCCCCCTTGCACACACGCAGCCTAACATTAGTCAGCAACACAAACACATTCTTAAAACATTGGGTAATAGCAAACACATAGTCATCAAACCAGCCGACAAAGGGGGCCAAATTGTTTTACAGGACAGACATAATTACATATTAGAAGCAGATAGACAATTAAATAACAACACATATTATGCACCACTCACGCAATCATTACAGCTAGAAACACAACAGCTCATTAGGAACATTACACATAGCCTACATGACAATCAATACATCAATTCCAAACAAAAACAATACCTGGACGGTCCTGATGAGCCCAGGCCTCGCCTCTTCTACCTGCTCCCCAAGATACACAAGCCTCCTGCGACTTGGACGGTCCCTTCTGTGGTTCCGGTCGGCCGCCCTATAGTCAGCGATTGCGGCTCCGAGTCCTACAACATCACAGAATATATTGACCACTTTATTAATCCGCTTTCACAACTTCACCCCGGTTATCTTCAGGACACTTATCACTTCATCAATAAAATTAAAAACCTCCAGGTACCCGGTCATACCTTTCTTTTCACCATTGACATTGAATCTCTGTACACCAATATTGAAACTCCACTGGGCCTCATTGCCATTCAAGACATTTTTAATAAATACCCCAACCCAGATAGACCTGATCAAGCAATAATCCAACTCCTCAACATCACCCTGACTCGGAACGACTTCACATTCAACAATAAACACTATCTCCAGTTGTGCGGGTGTGCTATGGGCCGGAAATACTCTCCGGCGTATGCTAACATCTACCTGGCCCATTGGGAGAGAACGGCTTTTCTCAAACTCCAACACAAACCCCTCCTCTACTTCCGGTACCTGGATGACATCTTCGGCCTCTGGGACCACACTGAACAGCACTTCCACACATTTTTGGACACTTTAAATTCACATCACCCCAAAATAAAACTCAAACATA
>CM051710.1:17500-192500 GCA_028022725.1 Lycodopsis pacificus
GTACTGTTGCCCTAAACTTAACCTCACTGGAGGAGACGGCAATTAGATACAGTTCTACAGGTTACAATTTAACGGTCACGTAATTCGCAGGAGCGAGAATTAAGCCAGGTGCCTGAAGAAGGAGCAATTTCTCCGAAACGTTGCACGATTGGCTTAGTGTGGAGAGCAGTGGCAAGACCATTTAGTCTGCGAGGAGTGCAGGACAAGCTCGGTCTGCTCTGAGCGCAGGGTTGCGACCACAGTCTGCTGGGAGAGCAGGGTTCAGACCATACAGTCTGCTATTAATTTTTATCAAGACGAAACAGTCTGAATTTTTAAGCGTGTGTGTACTGAAGGGTGCTTGTGGAACATCGGGGGTTACGTCGGTGGGAGAATGGACGGATCAATTTGGTTAGGGCCAGAACACCGGGGGGTGGTGGTCGCCTTGCTGGCAACTCAGAGTCGGTTTATGGACAGTGCATTTCTCTCGGACGTTGTCATGACGTTCGGGAGACAAAAACCATAACCTAACTCAGCCCGTGCCTTTACCGTACTCGCTGCGTGGAATGTTGTCGGTGAGGTGGCCGTCGCTCTCCGGCCCAGCCGCCATTTTATTATCCAGTCCCTGTACTGTTGCCCTAAACTTAACCTCACTGGAGGAGACGGCAATTAGATACAGTTCTACAGGTTACAATTTAACGGTCACGTAATTCGCAGGAGCGAGAATTAAGCCAGGTGCCTGAAGAAGGAGCAATTTCTCCGAAACGTTGCACGATTGGCTTAGTGTGGAGAGCAGTGGCAAGACCATTTAGTCTGCGAGGAGTGCAGGACAAGCTCGGTCTGCTCTGAGCGCAGGGTTGCGACCACAGTCTGCTGGGAGAGCAGGGTTCAGACCATACAGTCTGCTATTAATTTTTATCAAGACGAAACAGTCTGAATTTTTAAGCGTGTGTGTACTGAAGGGTGCTTGTGGAACATCGGGGGTTACGTCGGTGGGAGAATGGACGGATCAATTTGGTTAGGGCCAGAACACCGGGGGGTGGTGGTCGCCTTGCTGGCAACTCAGAGTCGGTTTATGGACAGTGCATTTCTCTCGGACGTTGTCATGACGTTCGGGAGACAAAAACCATAACCTAACTCAGCCCGTGCCTTTACCGTACTCGCTGCGTGGAATGTTGTCGGTGAGGTGGCCGTCGCTCTCCGGCCCAGCCGCCATTTTATTATCCAGTCCCTGTACTGTTGCCCTAAACTTAACCTCACTGGAGGAGACGGCAATTAGATACAGTTCTACAGGTTACAATTTAACGGTCACGTAATTCGCAGGAGCGAGAATTAAGCCAGGTGCCTGAAGAAGGAGCAATTTCTCCGAAACGTTGCACGATTGGCTTAGTGTGGAGAGCAGTGGCAAGACCATTTAGTCTGCGAGGAGTGCAGGACAAGCTCGGTCTGCTCTGAGCGCAGGGTTGCGACCACAGTCTGCTGGGAGAGCAGGGTTCAGACCATACAGTCTGCTATTAATTTTTATCAAGACGAAACAGTCTGAATTTTTAAGCGTGTGTGTACTGAAGGGTGCTTGTGGAACATCGGGGGTTACGTCGGTGGGAGAATGGACGGATCAATTTGGTTAGGGCCAGAACACCGGGGGGTGGTGGTCGCCTTGCTGGCAACTCAGAGTCGGTTTATGGACAGTGCATTTCTCTCGGACGTTGTCATGACGTTCGGGAGACAAAAACCATAACCTAACTCAGCCCGTGCCTTTACCGTACTCGCTGCGTGGAATGTTGTCGGTGAGGTGGCCGTCGCTCTCCGGCCCAGCCGCCATTTTATTATCCAGTCCCTGTACTGTTGCCCTAAACTTAACCTCACTGGAGGAGACGGCAATTAGATACAGTTCTACAGGTTACAATTTAACGGTCACGTAATTCGCAGGAGCGAGAATTAAGCCAGGTGCCTGAAGAAGGAGCAATTTCTCCGAAACGTTGCACGATTGGCTTAGTGTGGAGAGCAGTGGCAAGACCATTTAGTCTGCGAGGAGTGCAGGACAAGCTCGGTCTGCTCTGAGCGCAGGGTTGCGACCACAGTCTGCTGGGAGAGCAGGGTTCAGACCATACAGTCTGCTATTAATTTTTATCAAGACGAAACAGTCTGAATTTTTAAGCGTGTGTGTACTGAAGGGTGCTTGTGGAACATCGGGGGTTACGTCGGTGGGAGAATGGACGGATCAATTTGGTTAGGGCCAGAACACCGGGGGGTGGTGGTCGCCTTGCTGGCAACTCAGAGTCGGTTTATGGACAGTGCATTTCTCTCGGACGTTGTCATGACGTTCGGGAGACAAAAACCATAACCTAACTCAGCCCGTGCCTTTACCGTACTCGCTGCGTGGAATGTTGTCGGTGAGGTGGCCGTCGCTCTCCGGCCCAGCCGCCATTTTATTATCCAGTCCCTGTACTGTTGCCCTAAACTTAACCTCACTGGAGGAGACGGCAATTAGATACAGTTCTACAGGTTACAATTTAACGGTCACGTAATTCGCAGGAGCGAGAATTAAGCCAGGTGCCTGAAGAAGGAGCAATTTCTCCGAAACGTTGCACGATTGGCTTAGTGTGGAGAGCAGTGGCAAGACCATTTAGTCTGCGAGGAGTGCAGGACAAGCTCGGTCTGCTCTGAGCGCAGGGTTGCGACCACAGTCTGCTGGGAGAGCAGGGTTCAGACCATACAGTCTGCTATTAATTTTTATCAAGACGAAACAGTCTGAATTTTTAAGCGTGTGTGTACTGAAGGGTGCTTGTGGAACATCGGGGGTTACGTCGGTGGGAGAATGGACGGATCAATTTGGTTAGGGCCAGAACACCGGGGGGTGGTGGTCGCCTTGCTGGCAACTCAGAGTCGGTTTATGGACAGTGCATTTCTCTCGGACGTTGTCATGACGTTCGGGAGACAAAAACCATAACCTAACTCAGCCCGTGCCTTTACCGTACTCGCTGCGTGGAATGTTGTCGGTGAGGTGGCCGTCGCTCTCCGGCCCAGCCGCCATTTTATTATCCAGTCCCTGTACTGTTGCCCTAAACTTAACCTCACTGGAGGAGACGGCAATTAGATACAGTTCTACAGGTTACAATTTAACGGTCACGTAATTCGCAGGAGCGAGAATTAAGCCAGGTGCCTGAAGAAGGAGCAATTTCTCCGAAACGTTGCACGATTGGCTTAGTGTGGAGAGCAGTGGCAAGACCATTTAGTCTGCGAGGAGTGCAGGACAAGCTCGGTCTGCTCTGAGCGCAGGGTTGCGACCACAGTCTGCTGGGAGAGCAGGGTTCAGACCATACAGTCTGCTATTAATTTTTATCAAGACGAAACAGTCTGAATTTTTAAGCGTGTGTGTACTGAAGGGTGCTTGTGGAACATCGGGGGTTACGTCGGTGGGAGAATGGACGGATCAATTTGGTTAGGGCCAGAACACCGGGGGGTGGTGGTCGCCTTGCTGGCAACTCAGAGTCGGTTTATGGACAGTGCATTTCTCTCGGACGTTGTCATGACGTTCGGGAGACAAAAACCATAACCTAACTCAGCCCGTGCCTTTACCGTACTCGCTGCGTGGAATGTTGTCGGTGAGGTGGCCGTCGCTCTCCGGCCCAGCCGCCATTTTATTATCCAGTCCCTGTACTGTTGCCCTAAACTTAACCTCACTGGAGGAGACGGCAATTAGATACAGTTCTACAGGTTACAATTTAACGGTCACGTAATTCGCAGGAGCGAGAATTAAGCCAGGTGCCTGAAGAAGGAGCAATTTCTCCGAAACGTTGCACGATTGGCTTAGTGTGGAGAGCAGTGGCAAGACCATTTAGTCTGCGAGGAGTGCAGGACAAGCTCGGTCTGCTCTGAGCGCAGGGTTGCGACCACAGTCTGCTGGGAGAGCAGGGTTCAGACCATACAGTCTGCTATTAATTTTTATCAAGACGAAACAGTCTGAATTTTTAAGCGTGTGTGTACTGAAGGGTGCTTGTGGAACATCGGGGGTTACGTCGGTGGGAGAATGGACGGATCAATTTGGTTAGGGCCAGAACACCGGGGGGTGGTGGTCGCCTTGCTGGCAACTCAGAGTCGGTTTATGGACAGTGCATTTCTCTCGGACGTTGTCATGACGTTCGGGAGACAAAAACCATAACCTAACTCAGCCCGTGCCTTTACCGTACTCGCTGCGTGGAATGTTGTCGGTGAGGTGGCCGTCGCTCTCCGGCCCAGCCGCCATTTTATTATCCAGTCCCTGTACTGTTGCCCTAAACTTAACCTCACTGGAGGAGACGGCAATTAGATACAGTTCTACAGGTTACAATTTAACGGTCACGTAATTCGCAGGAGCGAGAATTAAGCCAAGTGCCTGAAGAAGGAGCAATTTCTCCGAAACGTTGCACGATTGGCTTAGTGTGGAGAGCAGTGGCAAGACCATTTAGTCTGCGAGGAGTGCAGGACAAGCTCGGTCTGCTCTGAGCGCAGGGTTGCGACCACAGTCTGCTGGGAGAGCAGGGTTCAGACCATACAGTCTGCTATTAATTTTTATCAAGACGAAACAGTCTGAATTTTTAAGCGTGTGTGTACTGAAGGGTGCTTGTGGAACATCGGGGGTTACGTCGGTGGGAGAATGGACGGATCAATTTGGTTAGGGCCAGAACACCGGGGGGTGGTGGTCGCCTTGCTGGCAACTCAGAGTCGGTTTATGGACAGTGCATTTCTCTCGGACGTTGTCATGACGTTCGGGAGACAAAAACCATAACCTAACTCAGCCCGTGCCTTTACCGTACTCGCTGCGTGGAATGTTGTCGGTGAGGTGGCCGTCGCTCTCCGGCCCAGCCGCCATTTTATTATCCAGTCCCTGTACTGTTGCCCTAAACTTAACCTCACTGGAGGAGACGGCAATTAGATACAGTTCTACAGGTTACAATTTAACGGTCACGTAATTCGCAGGAGCGAGAATTAAGCCAGGTGCCTGAAGAAGGAGCAATTTCTCCGAAACGTTGCACGATTGGCTTAGTGTGGAGAGCAGTGGCAAGACCATTTAGTCTGCGAGGAGTGCAGGACAAGCTCGGTCTGCTCTGAGCGCAGGGTTGCGACCACAGTCTGCTGGGAGAGCAGGGTTCAGACCATACAGTCTGCTATTAATTTTTATCAAGACGAAACAGTCTGAATTTTTAAGCGTGTGTGTACTGAAGGGTGCTTGTGGAACATCGGGGGTTACGTCGGTGGGAGAATGGACGGATCAATTTGGTTAGGGCCAGAACACCGGGGGGTGGTGGTCGCCTTGCTGGCAACTCAGAGTCGGTTTATGGACAGTGCATTTCTCTCGGACGTTGTCATGACGTTCGGGAGACAAAAACCATAACCTAACTCAGCCCGTGCCTTTACCGTACTCGCTGCGTGGAATGTTGTCGGTGAGGTGGCCGTCGCTCTCCGGCCCAGCCGCCATTTTATTATCCAGTCCCTGTACTGTTGCCCTAAACTTAACCTCACTGGAGGAGACGGCAATTAGATACAGTTCTACAGGTTACAATTTAACGGTCACGTAATTCGCAGGAGCGAGAATTAAGCCAGGTGCCTGAAGAAGGAGCAATTTCTCCGAAACGTTGCACGATTGGCTTAGTGTGGAGAGCAGTGGCAAGACCATTTAGTCTGCGAGGAGTGCAGGACAAGCTCGGTCTGCTCTGAGCGCAGGGTTGCGACCACAGTCTGCTGGGAGAGCAGGGTTCAGACCATACAGTCTGCTATTAATTTTTATCAAGACGAAACAGTCTGAATTTTTAAGCGTGTGTGTACTGAAGGGTGCTTGTGGAACATCGGGGGTTACGTCGGTGGGAGAATGGACGGATCAATTTGGTTAGGGCCAGAACACCGGGGGGTGGTGGTCGCCTTGCTGGCAACTCAGAGTCGGTTTATGGACAGTGCATTTCTCTCGGACGTTGTCATGACGTTCGGGAGACAAAAACCATAACCTAACTCAGCCCGTGCCTTTACCGTACTCGCTGCGTGGAATGTTGTCGGTGAGGTGGCCGTCGCTCTCCGGCCCAGCCGCCATTTTATTATCCAGTCCCTGTACTGTTGCCCTAAACTTAACCTCACTGGAGGAGACGGCAATTAGATACAGTTCTACAGGTTACAATTTAACGGTCACGTAATTCGCAGGAGCGAGAATTAAGCCAGGTGCCTGAAGAAGGAGCAATTTCTCCGAAACGTTGCACGATTGGCTTAGTGTGGAGAGCAGTGGCAAGACCATTTAGTCTGCGAGGAGTGCAGGACAAGCTCGGTCTGCTCTGAGCGCAGGGTTGCGACCACAGTCTGCTGGGAGAGCAGGGTTCAGACCATACAGTCTGCTATTAATTTTTATCAAGACGAAACAGTCTGAATTTTTAAGCGTGTGTGTACTGAAGGGTGCTTGTGGAACATCGGGGGTTACGTCGGTGGGAGAATGGACGGATCAATTTGGTTAGGGCCAGAACACCGGGGGGTGGTGGTCGCCTTGCTGGCAACTCAGAGTCGGTTTATGGACAGTGCATTTCTCTCGGACGTTGTCATGACGTTCGGGAGACAAAAACCATAACCTAACTCAGCCCGTGCCTTTACCGTACTCGCTGCGTGGAATGTTGTCGGTGAGGTGGCCGTCGCTCTCCGGCCCAGCCGCCATTTTATTATCCAGTCCCTGTACTGTTGCCCTAAACTTAACCTCACTGGAGGAGACGGCAATTAGATACAGTTCTACAGGTTACAATTTAACGGTCACGTAATTCGCAGGAGCGAGAATTAAGCCAGGTGCCTGAAGAAGGAGCAATTTCTCCGAAACGTTGCACGATTGGCTTAGTGTGGAGAGCAGTGGCAAGACCATTTAGTCTGCGAGGAGTGCAGGACAAGCTCGGTCTGCTCTGAGCGCAGGGTTGCGACCACAGTCTGCTGGGAGAGCAGGGTTCAGACCATACAGTCTGCTATTAATTTTTATCAAGACGAAACAGTCTGAATTTTTAAGCGTGTGTGTACTGAAGGGTGCTTGTGGAACATCGGGGGTTACGTCGGTGGGAGAATGGACGGATCAATTTGGTTAGGGCCAGAACACCGGGGGGTGGTGGTCGCCTTGCTGGCAACTCAGAGTCGGTTTATGGACAGTGCATTTCTCTCGGACGTTGTCATGACGTTCGGGAGACAAAAACCATAACCTAACTCAGCCCGTGCCTTTACCGTACTCGCTGCGTGGAATGTTGTCGGTGAGGTGGCCGTCGCTCTCCGGCCCAGCCGCCATTTTATTATCCAGTCCCTGTACTGTTGCCCTAAACTTAACCTCACTGGAGGAGACGGCAATTAGATACAGTTCTACAGGTTACAATTTAACGGTCACGTAATTCGCAGGAGCGAGAATTAAGCCAAGTGCCTGAAGAAGGAGCAATTTCTCCGAAACGTTGCACGATTGGCTTAGTGTGGAGAGCAGTGGCAAGACCATTTAGTCTGCGAGGAGTGCAGGACAAGCTCGGTCTGCTCTGAGCGCAGGGTTGCGACCACAGTCTGCTGGGAGAGCAGGGTTCAGACCATACAGTCTGCTATTAATTTTTATCAAGACGAAACAGTCTGAATTTTTAAGCGTGTGTGTACTGAAGGGTGCTTGTGGAACATCGGGGGTTACGTCGGTGGGAGAATGGACGGATCAATTTGGTTAGGGCCAGAACACCGGGGGGTGGTGGTCGCCTTGCTGGCAACTCAGAGTCGGTTTATGGACAGTGCATTTCTCTCGGACGTTGTCATGACGTTCGGGAGACAAAAACCATAACCTAACTCAGCCCGTGCCTTTACCGTACTCGCTGCGTGGAATGTTGTCGGTGAGGTGGCCGTCGCTCTCCGGCCCAGCCGCCATTTTATTATCCAGTCCCTGTACTGTTGCCCTAAACTTAACCTCACTGGAGGAGACGGCAATTAGATACAGTTCTACAGGTTACAATTTAACGGTCACGTAATTCGCAGGAGCGAGAATTAAGCCAGGTGCCTGAAGAAGGAGCAATTTCTCCGAAACGTTGCACGATTGGCTTAGTGTGGAGAGCAGTGGCAAGACCATTTAGTCTGCGAGGAGTGCAGGACAAGCTCGGTCTGCTCTGAGCGCAGGGTTGCGACCACAGTCTGCTGGGAGAGCAGGGTTCAGACCATACAGTCTGCTATTAATTTTTATCAAGACGAAACAGTCTGAATTTTTAAGCGTGTGTGTACTGAAGGGTGCTTGTGGAACATCGGGGGTTACGTCGGTGGGAGAATGGACGGATCAATTTGGTTAGGGCCAGAACACCGGGGGGTGGTGGTCGCCTTGCTGGCAACTCAGAGTCGGTTTATGGACAGTGCATTTCTCTCGGACGTTGTCATGACGTTCGGGAGACAAAAACCATAACCTAACTCAGCCCGTGCCTTTACCGTACTCGCTGCGTGGAATGTTGTCGGTGAGGTGGCCGTCGCTCTCCGGCCCAGCCGCCATTTTATTATCCAGTCCCTGTACTGTTGCCCTAAACTTAACCTCACTGGAGGAGACGGCAATTAGATACAGTTCTACAGGTTACAATTTAACGGTCACGTAATTCGCAGGAGCGAGAATTAAGCCAGGTGCCTGAAGAAGGAGCAATTTCTCCGAAACGTTGCACGATTGGCTTAGTGTGGAGAGCAGTGGCAAGACCATTTAGTCTGCGAGGAGTGCAGGACAAGCTCGGTCTGCTCTGAGCGCAGGGTTGCGACCACAGTCTGCTGGGAGAGCAGGGTTCAGACCATACAGTCTGCTATTAATTTTTATCAAGACGAAACAGTCTGAATTTTTAAGCGTGTGTGTACTGAAGGGTGCTTGTGGAACATCGGGGGTTACGTCGGTGGGAGAATGGACGGATCAATTTGGTTAGGGCCAGAACACCGGGGGGTGGTGGTCGCCTTGCTGGCAACTCAGAGTCGGTTTATGGACAGTGCATTTCTCTCGGACGTTGTCATGACGTTCGGGAGACAAAAACCATAACCTAACTCAGCCCGTGCCTTTACCGTACTCGCTGCGTGGAATGTTGTCGGTGAGGTGGCCGTCGCTCTCCGGCCCAGCCGCCATTTTATTATCCAGTCCCTGTACTGTTGCCCTAAACTTAACCTCACTGGAGGAGACGGCAATTAGATACAGTTCTACAGGTTACAATTTAACGGTCACGTAATTCGCAGGAGCGAGAATTAAGCCAGGTGCCTGAAGAAGGAGCAATTTCTCCGAAACGTTGCACGATTGGCTTAGTGTGGAGAGCAGTGGCAAGACCATTTAGTCTGCGAGGAGTGCAGGACAAGCTCGGTCTGCTCTGAGCGCAGGGTTGCGACCACAGTCTGCTGGGAGAGCAGGGTTCAGACCATACAGTCTGCTATTAATTTTTATCAAGACGAAACAGTCTGAATTTTTAAGCGTGTGTGTACTGAAGGGTGCTTGTGGAACATCGGGGGTTACGTCGGTGGGAGAATGGACGGATCAATTTGGTTAGGGCCAGAACACCGGGGGGTGGTGGTCGCCTTGCTGGCAACTCAGAGTCGGTTTATGGACAGTGCATTTCTCTCGGACGTTGTCATGACGTTCGGGAGACAAAAACCATAACCTAACTCAGCCCGTGCCTTTACCGTACTCGCTGCGTGGAATGTTGTCGGTGAGGTGGCCGTCGCTCTCCGGCCCAGCCGCCATTTTATTATCCAGTCCCTGTACTGTTGCCCTAAACTTAACCTCACTGGAGGAGACGGCAATTAGATACAGTTCTACAGGTTACAATTTAACGGTCACGTAATTCGCAGGAGCGAGAATTAAGCCAGGTGCCTGAAGAAGGAGCAATTTCTCCGAAACGTTGCACGATTGGCTTAGTGTGGAGAGCAGTGGCAAGACCATTTAGTCTGCGAGGAGTGCAGGACAAGCTCGGTCTGCTCTGAGCGCAGGGTTGCGACCACAGTCTGCTGGGAGAGCAGGGTTCAGACCATACAGTCTGCTATTAATTTTTATCAAGACGAAACAGTCTGAATTTTTAAGCGTGTGTGTACTGAAGGGTGCTTGTGGAACATCGGGGGTTACGTCGGTGGGAGAATGGACGGATCAATTTGGTTAGGGCCAGAACACCGGGGGGTGGTGGTCGCCTTGCTGGCAACTCAGAGTCGGTTTATGGACAGTGCATTTCTCTCGGACGTTGTCATGACGTTCGGGAGACAAAAACCATAACCTAACCCTAACCCAACCCTAACCCTAACCCTAACCCTAACCCTAACCCTAAACCCTAACCCTAACCCTAACCCTCTAACCCTAACCCTCTAACCCTAACCCTAACCCTAACCCTGGACGACATCTGGGGAATATGGCAACATTCCAGAGAAGAATTTGACACATTTCTCAATACTCTACATAATCACAGAGAATCTATAAAAATTAAGTCCACACATAGTCTCACAACAGTTGACTTTTTGGACACAACCACCTATAAAGGAGACAAATTCAAAGAAAATAAAACACTGGACGTTAAGGTCTTCTTTAAAGAAACAGACACACATGCCCTACTTTTCAAGACCAGCTTCCACCCCAAACATACATATGCAGGACTCATAAAGTCACAACTACTTAGGTTTCATAGGATTTGCACCAGGCCGGAAGATTTTCACAAAGCAGTCAAAATCCTATTCACAGCTTTGTCCACTAGGGGGTACTCCAGGACCTTCTGCAGAAAATGTTACAGAACATTTCTGGAAACCAAACCGATCATGGTCACATGTAATATTCCCCTGATCACCAGATTCTCACCATCCACCAGGGAGTTATCCAATAAATGTAAAAAAAACTTTCAGAGAATCACCACAGGGACGAACATTTTACAAAATCACAGCATTCTTCCTGCTTACAGGAGGAATAAAAATTTAAAAGATATCCTCGTGAGGGCCAAAATAGGATCTGCCTCGGTCCCGGTACCTAAAAAAGCAGAGACATATTTTAAACACAAACAGTGGATACAGAACCATAATACTGGAGAAACCTTTCAAAATAAGACGAGGGGGAGTCTGAAGACCACAAATTGTGTTTATTTAATTTATTGTAGAACATGCAAGTCTCAGTATGTGGGGGAAACGGGTAACTCAGTCTCCACCAGATTTACCCAGCACAGGTACAACATTGTCAGGAAGAAGAAGACAGACACACACCTGGTGAAACATTTTATAGCACATGGCTGGGACTCACTCAGGACCACTGTTGTTGAATGTAACACAGGGTGGAATGTGTCACAAAGGAGACACAAGGAGAGAGTCTGGATCGCCAGATTAGGCACCAAAACACCGGGGGGCCTCAATGAGGGCTGAGGGTTCCTGGGTTGGGCGGGTTATGTGACAGTGCATAGGCAAACCCAGTGCTTTACAGCAGTGGGCTAACCAAACCAAACGATTTCCCTACCCAGCCAGTGCCTTCCTGCCCGATCTGGGTCCTTTTGGTTCTTCCTGGGACCCTCCGGTTTTTACAGCCCTAACCATAACCTAGTGGGGGACCGAAATGTTATTAGTCTCCAGTCCTAAACATAACCAGGATGGGGCGCTCTTCTAAGCCCTCCGGTTTTCACAGTCCTAACCATAACCAAGTGGGGGACCTGAATGACTGGCAGGCCCCAGTCCTAAACATAACCAGGAGGGGGCATTTTTCTAAGACCTAACCGTGATTTGTATACTAATCTCAACCTGTTGGAATACAAATCTTAACACACAACCTGGAATCACATGAATGCAATAAAATTGTTGTTTATTGTGAAGAATACTTACCTGGTCATCATGACATGTATTTGCAGTCATGAACTCATGTCACCAGATCATTTACCTGCATGTACAGTGTTCATTCTGTAAAAACAATTGATACAAATGTACAAATGAATATGAATGCAAATGTTGTTCTCTGTTATTGCATAGAAGTCTTTATTGTATTTAACAGACAACTCGCTGTTATTATTTGGAAATCCACATATTTGTATGTAACAATGTACACTGTAACCACAATACGCAGTTTGGAGTCGAGTTATAGGCTTTAGGGGGGGTCACATGACTAGAGGGACACCCACCTCTATATGTCTGGTTGACACTTGACCTTTAAGCAATGTTATGCCCCACCCCTTCCTGTTACTCAGAGCACGCCGTAGTACGAACGTACTTAGCATGACCCAGTCCATTGTAGTTAACTCTTAATTACAATGCTTATTTTCAGCCTGATGAAGGTTAAATATTAACCGAAACGTCGCTTTATTTTAGATTTTTTAGTTGTTTATTGTGTTTAACTTGAACCAACGAGAATAAAAGGTAAAACGCAAGGCTTCTGCAACTTTTTCCTCGCGAAGGCTCCCGCCGGGGGCCATCATGGCTGGCAGGGACACATACAGACGTGAACGAAATACGGACCGGCATAGAGATGAACGCAGCAGAGACCGCAGAACACGCTACCACAGCCCAGAACACCACGGCAGACCTGCCTCCCCCCGAAGAGGTAGGGTCCACTCGGACAACCGTAGGCTCAATGAGTATCCCGAAGTAAACATTACCGGATACGAGCACAGTGGACAGGGCACCCGGAGCGGAGCGTGGCGCACTGATTCAACTCATAGACACCGCGTTCCGTCACCATGTTACCGCCGGTCGTACGCCTCGGTCACTAGAACTGGGCGCAGACCTGATGAAGGCGGCCCTGTTAGACGTCATGGTTCCCCTCGACGGGCACACGGAGGTGGGTCTCGGTCCAGGCGCGACGGACGCACGGAGCGCACCTGGACACAGCGCGCCACGGACAGAGATGACACACCCCCACGGCGTACGGAGCCATTCCGACACCGTGACCACTCCAACCACCACCGGACCAGCCCGGTAAGAAGAACAGAAAGAGACTATTACAGCCGGAGAGGCCATGTTTCCGGCTCGCGCCGCAGCTCGCCGGAGCGAGTTCGCGGAGTGCGCGCTCCTATCGTGAGGAGCGCATTGCAACGAGATACTAGACAACGACGCGACCCGCCCCGGGGGAACAGGGAGGGAGAGCATGGTCGCAGAAGAGCTCGAGACCACAGCACCCGCCGACCACGGACCGGGGAGGGCCACAACAACACGCACGGAGCAGGACGACGCGACGGCGGACGCGGAACGACGCGGCAACACTCCCGCAGCCGCGAACAACGAGATGACAGCGGACCCAGGTCGGACGACCCGGACTTTGCTTTGAAGTGCCGCATTCTGTTCAAGGTGATAAAGACATTACATCATTTTCTAAATGTCACAAATGAAAAACCTCCTTTGACTATAGAAAAAATGACTAAACATCTGACCACAGCCATCAAACCTGCAATCCCAAATCCCAACGTTTTAAAGACAATTGAAGGCAACGCCAAGAATTGGGCTAGAAACACTTTAAAAACACTCAAAGAGCATTATGAGAAGACAGCGGAAGTCGAACTGGAGGCACTCTCTAAGCTCAGAGTTAAAGAATGGGGAGCTCCTTTTCAAATAGCCTCAAATTGGGCTAAAAGGAGCCTGGGAAAGAGACTAGCTGATGACACACTAGAAAAGGCAGAACAGGTGATCACAGACACATTGAGGCAGCTCACAGAGGAGGAGTGCGATGATTCCTCCAGCAGCTCAGATCTGGAGTCAGCAGATGGAGCACCAACACCGAGGGACAGGTCTCCTGAACCCGCAGCACAGAGGGAGACGGCAACAGTTGGGGCAGATCAGAGTGCACCCAGCACCCCCATCTTGTCCCAGTCCCAGAGGGAGGACCTCCCCCCTCCACCACGAGGGAATGAGGACACGCCCACTAACCTTCAACATCCTTCCCCACGTCCACAGAGGATGCAGATCCGAACTGCCGGCCGCCATTGCAGGGGAGGCTCCTTCTCTCTCGTGCCGAGAACAGCAACAGGAGCCAACCCTCTGACCCTCCCCAGAGTGGCCCCTCCCAGGACACTAAATACGGACAACCAAGATGCGCTGTCCGTCACCAGCTCCCCTGAGGAACTCTCCCAGGAGGAGCTCACAGCTCCAGGGGACCAAGATCTGGACAACACATCCCACACAAGCGGGAATATGGGCCCAGGGTCACTCACCCCTCGTGGGGGGAACAGACTCCAGACTACAGTACAGACCCTACTGGGCCGCACACCTGGGGACGTCACCACGCCACAGGGATCCGGACCCTGTCATCCCACCAGACACCTGACATCATCCAGAAAGCCACACGATTGGATCCTCTACATTAAAGATAAATGCATCATAATTGGAGACTCTAATGTCAACAGATTTCCCGCATACAACATCACAGGACTACAGGTCGACGGCTTTCCAGGGGCCAACCTCAGACATGCTGAAGGCATTCTGGAAAACGCCAGGACCACAGGACCAGTGGAGAAAATCATCCTCGCCTTCGGCCTGAACAACAGAGTCCAGAAGTCCAAAGAGACTGCAGTCAAACAGCTGCAGAGAACACTGAGAATGTGTAAGCTCAAGTTTCCTCTTGCACAGGTACTGGTCCCACAAATCAACTTCTCCCCCGGCCTCCCTCTTCAGGAAAAACGGCGGCTGACTCACCTGAACACCCACATTGCCGCCCTGGAGAACCACATCCCAACAGTGCAGGAGGAGGTATTCAGGACGGACCACAACCACATCCATTGGACATCTCGAACAGCAAAGGTTATCTTTGATCACTGGTGTTGTCATCTTGGTTTAAACTAGAAGCCCCCACTAACCTACCTGCTAAGGAGGGGGACAAAACAGTTATCAATTTGGCCACAAATTTCATATGCACCGCTAACCAACTTTCTCTCCTGAATAAAGGATTGAGTTTTATTCCCACTAAAGGCACTAATGAGGACATCAAATTACAAGCTAGATTTGACTTACAGCAGTATCACAGGAGACTGAAATTAGCAGCCTATTACGAGGACTCACCTGAAACAACCGGATTAAGATTCATTCACAAATCTAACTGGTCTCCCCCACAATCAGTAATCCCCCAAGAGATAGTCAAAATCATCAGGGCTGACACAAAGTACTTTCAAGAGTATTTCACTAATCACCAGACACCTCCAAATTTGACCCCTGAAGAATATCTTGCCCTATTGGAATTGACAAAAAACAAAAGATTAGTTATCAAACCAGCAGATAAAGGCAGCTCAATTGTAATTATGGACAGAGAACAGTACTTATGGGAGGGTTACAGACAATTGAACGATCCTAGGTATTATGTCAAATTAAACAAACCGATCTATTTGGAAACAATACCTATGGTGAACAAAATCCTAAATTCTCTCTGTGAAAAGGGTTTCATAAATAAAAAACAAAAGCATTATCTGATGGGGGACAATGAACCCAGAGCCAGAATATTTTACATGCTGCCAAAAATCCACAAGGATGCTGCAAAGTGGAGCATACCACACATCATTCCTCCGGGGAGACCTATAGTTTCAGACTGCAATAGTGAGACATATTATACAGCAGAGTACTTGGACTATTTTCTTAATCCACTCTCAATTATACATCCAAGCTACATCAAAGATACATATCACTTTGTAGACCTGGTGAAAGAACTAATTATTCCAGAAGATGCTATTCTGTTTACCATTGATATTGACAGCTTGTACACAAATATAGACACGAAGGAGGGCATGCAAGCCATAAAAAATATCTTTCAAAGAAATCCCAACAAACACAGGCCAGACAAGGAGCTATTGCAACTCCTAGAAATTAATCTCAGGAGAAACGACTTTGTGTTCAATCAGGATATATTTTTGCAGATTAAAGGAACAGCTATGGGGAAGAAATTCGCTCCAGCATACGCAAACATCTTCATGGCAGAGTGGGAGGAATCAGCCCTTAAGGCCTGCACATTGAAACCACTGCATTATTACAGATTTCTGGACGACATCTGGGGAATATGGCAACATTCCAGAGAAGAATTTGACACATTTCTCAATACTCTACATAATCACAGAGAATCTATAAAAATTAAGTCCACACATAGTCTCACAACAGTTGACTTTTTGGACACAACCACCTATAAAGGAGACAAATTCAAAGAAAATAAAACACTGGACGTTAAGGTCTTCTTTAAAGAAACAGACACACATGCCCTACTTTTCAAGACCAGCTTCCACCCCAAACATACATATGCAGGACTCATAAAGTCACAACTACTTAGGTTTCATAGGATTTGCACCAGGCCGGAAGATTTTCACAAAGCAGTCAAAATCCTATTCACAGCTTTGTCCACTAGGGGGTACTCCAGGACCTTCTGCAGAAAATGTTACAGAACATTTCTGGAAACCAAACCGATCATGGTCACATGTAATATTCCCCTGATCACCAGATTCTCACCATCCACCAGGGAGTTATCCAATAAATGTAAAAAAAACTTTCAGAGAATCACCACAGGGACGAACATTTTACAAAATCACAGCATTCTTCCTGCTTACAGGAGGAATAAAAATTTAAAAGATATCCTCGTGAGGGCCAAAATAGGATCTGCCTCGGTCCCGGTACCTAAAAAAGCAGAGACATATTTTAAACACAAACAGTGGATACAGAACCATAATACTGGAGAAACCTTTCAAAATAAGACGAGGGGGAGTCTGAAGACCACAAATTGTGTTTATTTAATTTATTGTAGAACATGCAAGTCTCAGTATGTGGGGGAAACGGGTAACTCAGTCTCCACCAGATTTACCCAGCACAGGTACAACATTGTCAGGAAGAAGAAGACAGACACACACCTGGTGAAACATTTTATAGCACATGGCTGGGACTCACTCAGGACCACTGTTGTTGAATGTAACACAGGGTGGAATGTGTCACAAAGGAGACACAAGGAGAGAGTCTGGATCGCCAGATTAGGCACCAAAACACCGGGGGGCCTCAATGAGGGCTGAGGGTTCCTGGGTTGGGCGGGTTATGTGACAGTGCATAGGCAAACCCAGTGCTTTACAGCAGTGGGCTAACCAAACCAAACGATTTCCCTACCCAGCCAGTGCCTTCCTGCCCGATCTGGGTCCTTTTGGTTCTTCCTGGGACCCTCCGGTTTTTACAGCCCTAACCATAACCTAGTGGGGGACCGAAATGTTATTAGTCTCCAGTCCTAAACATAACCAGGATGGGGCGCTCTTCTAAGCCCTCCGGTTTTCACAGTCCTAACCATAACCAAGTGGGGGACCTGAATGACTGGCAGGCCCCAGTCCTAAACATAACCAGGAGGGGGCATTTTTCTAAGACCTAACCGTGATTTGTATACTAATCTCAACCTGTTGGAATACAAATCTTAACACACAACCTGGAATCACATGAATGCAATAAAATTGTTGTTTATTGTGAAGAATACTTACCTGGTCATCATGACATGTATTTGCAGTCATGAACTCATGTCACCAGATCATTTACCTGCATGTACAGTGTTCATTCTGTAAAAACAATTGATACAAATGTACAAATGAATATGAATGCAAATGTTGTTCTCTGTTATTGCATAGAAGTCTTTATTGTATTTAACAGACAACTCGCTGTTATTATTTGGAAATCCACATATTTGTATGTAACAATGTACACTGTAACCACAATACGCAGTTTGGAGTCGAGTTATAGGCTTTAGGGGGGGTCACATGACTAGAGGGACACCCACCTCTATATGTCTGGTTGACACTTGACCTTTAAGCAATGTTATGCCCCACCCCTTCCTGTTACTCAGAGCACGCCGTAGTACGAACGTACTTAGCATGACCCAGTCCATTGTAGTTAACTCTTAATTACAATGCTTATTTTCAGCCTGATGAAGGTTAAATATTAACCGAAACGTCGCTTTATTTTAGATTTTTTAGTTGTTTATTGTGTTTAACTTGAA
This sequence comes from Lycodopsis pacificus, assembly GCA_028022725.1. NCBI lineage: Eukaryota > Metazoa > Chordata > Actinopteri > Perciformes > Zoarcidae > Lycodopsis > Lycodopsis pacificus. Next base: position 35,373 of record CM051710.1, read on the forward strand.
CCAACGAGAATAAAAGGTAAAACGCAAGGCTTCTGCAACTTTTTCCTCGCGAAGGCTCCCGCCGGGGGCCATCATGGCTGGCAGGGACACATACAGACGTGAACGAAATACGGACCGGCATAGAGATGAACGCAGCAGAGACCGCAGAACACGCTACCACAGCCCAGAACACCACGGCAGACCTGCCTCCCCCCGAAGAGGTAGGGTCCACTCGGACAACCGTAGGCTCAATGAGTATCCCGAAGTAAACATTACCGGATACGAGCACAGTGGACAGGGCACCCGGAGCGGAGCGTGGCGCACTGATTCAACTCATAGACACCGCGTTCCGTCACCATGTTACCGCCGGTCGTACGCCTCGGTCACTAGAACTGGGCGCAGACCTGATGAAGGCGGCCCTGTTAGACGTCATGGTTCCCCTCGACGGGCACACGGAGGTGGGTCTCGGTCCAGGCGCGACGGACGCACGGAGCGCACCTGGACACAGCGCGCCACGGACAGAGATGACACACCCCCACGGCGTACGGAGCCATTCCGACACCGTGACCACTCCAACCACCACCGGACCAGCCCGGTAAGAAGAACAGAAAGAGACTATTACAGCCGGAGAGGCCATGTTTCCGGCTCGCGCCGCAGCTCGCCGGAGCGAGTTCGCGGAGTGCGCGCTCCTATCGTGAGGAGCGCATTGCAACGAGATACTAGACAACGACGCGACCCGCCCCGGGGGAACAGGGAGGGAGAGCATGGTCGCAGAAGAGCTCGAGACCACAGCACCCGCCGACCACGGACCGGGGAGGGCCACAACAACACGCACGGAGCAGGACGACGCGACGGCGGACGCGGAACGACGCGGCAACACTCCCGCAGCCGCGAACAACGAGATGACAGCGGACCCAGGTCGGACGACCCGGACTTTGCTTTGAAGTGCCGCATTCTGTTCAAGGTGATAAAGACATTACATCATTTTCTAAATGTCACAAATGAAAAACCTCCTTTGACTATAGAAAAAATGACTAAACATCTGACCACAGCCATCAAACCTGCAATCCCAAATCCCAACGTTTTAAAGACAATTGAAGGCAACGCCAAGAATTGGGCTAGAAACACTTTAAAAACACTCAAAGAGCATTATGAGAAGACAGCGGAAGTCGAACTGGAGGCACTCTCTAAGCTCAGAGTTAAAGAATGGGGAGCTCCTTTTCAAATAGCCTCAAATTGGGCTAAAAGGAGCCTGGGAAAGAGACTAGCTGATGACACACTAGAAAAGGCAGAACAGGTGATCACAGACACATTGAGGCAGCTCACAGAGGAGGAGTGCGATGATTCCTCCAGCAGCTCAGATCTGGAGTCAGCAGATGGAGCACCAACACCGAGGGACAGGTCTCCTGAACCCGCAGCACAGAGGGAGACGGCAACAGTTGGGGCAGATCAGAGTGCACCCAGCACCCCCATCTTGTCCCAGTCCCAGAGGGAGGACCTCCCCCCTCCACCACGAGGGAATGAGGACACGCCCACTAACCTTCAACATCCTTCCCCACGTCCACAGAGGATGCAGATCCGAACTGCCGGCCGCCATTGCAGGGGAGGCTCCTTCTCTCTCGTGCCGAGAACAGCAACAGGAGCCAACCCTCTGACCCTCCCCAGAGTGGCCCCTCCCAGGACACTAAATACGGACAACCAAGATGCGCTGTCCGTCACCAGCTCCCCTGAGGAACTCTCCCAGGAGGAGCTCACAGCTCCAGGGGACCAAGATCTGGACAACACATCCCACACAAGCGGGAATATGGGCCCAGGGTCACTCACCCCTCGTGGGGGGAACAGACTCCAGACTACAGTACAGACCCTACTGGGCCGCACACCTGGGGACGTCACCACGCCACAGGGATCCGGACCCTGTCATCCCACCAGACACCTGACATCATCCAGAAAGCCACACGATTGGATCCTCTACATTAAAGATAAATGCATCATAATTGGAGACTCTAATGTCAACAGATTTCCCGCATACAACATCACAGGACTACAGGTCGACGGCTTTCCAGGGGCCAACCTCAGACATGCTGAAGGCATTCTGGAAAACGCCAGGACCACAGGACCAGTGGAGAAAATCATCCTCGCCTTCGGCCTGAACAACAGAGTCCAGAAGTCCAAAGAGACTGCAGTCAAACAGCTGCAGAGAACACTGAGAATGTGTAAGCTCAAGTTTCCTCTTGCACAGGTACTGGTCCCACAAATCAACTTCTCCCCCGGCCTCCCTCTTCAGGAAAAACGGCGGCTGACTCACCTGAACACCCACATTGCCGCCCTGGAGAACCACATCCCAACAGTGCAGGAGGAGGTATTCAGGACGGACCACAACCACATCCATTGGACATCTCGAACAGCAAAGGTTATCTTTGATCACTGGTGTTGTCATCTTGGTTTAAACTAGAAGCCCCCACTAACCTACCTGCTAAGGAGGGGGACAAAACAGTTATCAATTTGGCCACAAATTTCATATGCACCGCTAACCAACTTTCTCTCCTGAATAAAGGATTGAGTTTTATTCCCACTAAAGGCACTAATGAGGACATCAAATTACAAGCTAGATTTGACTTACAGCAGTATCACAGGAGACTGAAATTAGCAGCCTATTACGAGGACTCACCTGAAACAACCGGATTAAGATTCATTCACAAATCTAACTGGTCTCCCCCACAATCAGTAATCCCCCAAGAGATAGTCAAAATCATCAGGGCTGACACAAAGTACTTTCAAGAGTATTTCACTAATCACCAGACACCTCCAAATTTGACCCCTGAAGAATATCTTGCCCTATTGGAATTGACAAAAAACAAAAGATTAGTTATCAAACCAGCAGATAAAGGCAGCTCAATTGTAATTATGGACAGAGAACAGTACTTATGGGAGGGTTACAGACAATTGAACGATCCTAGGTATTATGTCAAATTAAACAAACCGATCTATTTGGAAACAATACCTATGGTGAACAAAATCCTAAATTCTCTCTGTGAAAAGGGTTTCATAAATAAAAAACAAAAGCATTATCTGATGGGGGACAATGAACCCAGAGCCAGAATATTTTACATGCTGCCAAAAATCCACAAGGATGCTGCAAAGTGGAGCATACCACACATCATTCCTCCGGGGAGACCTATAGTTTCAGACTGCAATAGTGAGACATATTATACAGCAGAGTACTTGGACTATTTTCTTAATCCACTCTCAATTATACATCCAAGCTACATCAAAGATACATATCACTTTGTAGACCTGGTGAAAGAACTAATTATTCCAGAAGATGCTATTCTGTTTACCATTGATATTGACAGCTTGTACACAAATATAGACACGAAGGAGGGCATGCAAGCCATAAAAAATATCTTTCAAAGAAATCCCAACAAACACAGGCCAGACAAGGAGCTATTGCAACTCCTAGAAATTAATCTCAGGAGAAACGACTTTGTGTTCAATCAGGATATATTTTTGCAGATTAAAGGAACAGCTATGGGGAAGAAATTCGCTCCAGCATACGCAAACATCTTCATGGCAGAGTGGGAGGAATCAGCCCTTAAGGCCTGCACATTGAAACCACTGCATTATTACAGATTTCTGGACGACATCTGGGGAATATGGCAACATTCCAGAGAAGAATTTGACACATTTCTCAATACTCTACATAATCACAGAGAATCTATAAAAATTAAGTCCACACATAGTCTCACAACAGTTGACTTTTTGGACACAACCACCTATAAAGGAGACAAATTCAAAGAAAATAAAACACTGGACGTTAAGGTCTTCTTTAAAGAAACAGACACACATGCCCTACTTTTCAAGACCAGCTTCCACCCCAAACATACATATGCAGGACTCATAAAGTCACAACTACTTAGGTTTCATAGGATTTGCACCAGGCCGGAAGATTTTCACAAAGCAGTCAAAATCCTATTCACAGCTTTGTCCACTAGGGGGTACTCCAGGACCTTCTGCAGAAAATGTTACAGAACATTTCTGGAAACCAAACCGATCATGGTCACATGTAATATTCCCCTGATCACCAGATTCTCACCATCCACCAGGGAGTTATCCAATAAATGTAAAAAAAACTTTCAGAGAATCACCACAGGGACGAACATTTTACAAAATCACAGCATTCTTCCTGCTTACAGGAGGAATAAAAATTTAAAAGATATCCTCGTGAGGGCCAAAATAGGATCTGCCTCGGTCCCGGTACCTAAAAAAGCAGAGACATATTTTAAACACAAACAGTGGATACAGAACCATAATACTGGAGAAACCTTTCAAAATAAGACGAGGGGGAGTCTGAAGACCACAAATTGTGTTTATTTAATTTATTGTAGAACATGCAAGTCTCAGTATGTGGGGGAAACGGGTAACTCAGTCTCCACCAGATTTACCCAGCACAGGTACAACATTGTCAGGAAGAAGAAGACAGACACACACCTGGTGAAACATTTTATAGCACATGGCTGGGACTCACTCAGGACCACTGTTGTTGAATGTAACACAGGGTGGAATGTGTCACAAAGGAGACACAAGGAGAGAGTCTGGATCGCCAGATTAGGCACCAAAACACCGGGGGGCCTCAATGAGGGCTGAGGGTTCCTGGGTTGGGCGGGTTATGTGACAGTGCATAGGCAAACCCAGTGCTTTACAGCAGTGGGCTAACCAAACCAAACGATTTCCCTACCCAGCCAGTGCCTTCCTGCCCGATCTGGGTCCTTTTGGTTCTTCCTGGGACCCTCCGGTTTTTACAGCCCTAACCATAACCTAGTGGGGGACCGAAATGTTATTAGTCTCCAGTCCTAAACATAACCAGGATGGGGCGCTCTTCTAAGCCCTCCGGTTTTCACAGTCCTAACCATAACCAAGTGGGGGACCTGAATGACTGGCAGGCCCCAGTCCTAAACATAACCAGGAGGGGGCATTTTTCTAAGACCTAACCGTGATTTGTATACTAATCTCAACCTGTTGGAATACAAATCTTAACACACAACCTGGAATCACATGAATGCAATAAAATTGTTGTTTATTGTGAAGAATACTTACCTGGTCATCATGACATGTATTTGCAGTCATGAACTCATGTCACCAGATCATTTACCTGCATGTACAGTGTTCATTCTGTAAAAACAATTGATACAAATGTACAAATGAATATGAATGCAAATGTTGTTCTCTGTTATTGCATAGAAGTCTTTATTGTATTTAACAGACAACTCGCTGTTATTATTTGGAAATCCACATATTTGTATGTAACAATGTACACTGTAACCACAATACGCAGTTTGGAGTCGAGTTATAGGCTTTAGGGGGGGTCACATGACTAGAGGGACACCCACCTCTATATGTCTGGTTGACACTTGACCTTTAAGCAATGTTATGCCCCACCCCTTCCTGTTACTCAGAGCACGCCGTAGTACGAACGTACTTAGCATGACCCAGTCCATTGTAGTTAACTCTTAATTACAATGCTTATTTTCAGCCTGATGAAGGTTAAATATTAACCGAAACGTCGCTTTATTTTAGATTTTTTAGTTGTTTATTGTGTTTAACTTGAACCAACGAGAATAAAAGGTAAAACGCAAGGCTTCTGCAACTTTTTCCTCGCGAAGGCTCCCGCCGGGGGCCATCATGGCTGGCAGGGACACATACAGACGTGAACGAAATACGGACCGGCATAGAGATGAACGCAGCAGAGACCGCAGAACACGCTACCACAGCCCAGAACACCACGGCAGACCTGCCTCCCCCCGAAGAGGTAGGGTCCACTCGGACAACCGTAGGCTCAATGAGTATCCCGAAGTAAACATTACCGGATACGAGCACAGTGGACAGGGCACCCGGAGCGGAGCGTGGCGCACTGATTCAACTCATAGACACCGCGTTCCGTCACCATGTTACCGCCGGTCGTACGCCTCGGTCACTAGAACTGGGCGCAGACCTGATGAAGGCGGCCCTGTTAGACGTCATGGTTCCCCTCGACGGGCACACGGAGGTGGGTCTCGGTCCAGGCGCGACGGACGCACGGAGCGCACCTGGACACAGCGCGCCACGGACAGAGATGACACACCCCCACGGCGTACGGAGCCATTCCGACACCGTGACCACTCCAACCACCACCGGACCAGCCCGGTAAGAAGAACAGAAAGAGACTATTACAGCCGGAGAGGCCATGTTTCCGGCTCGCGCCGCAGCTCGCCGGAGCGAGTTCGCGGAGTGCGCGCTCCTATCGTGAGGAGCGCATTGCAACGAGATACTAGACAACGACGCGACCCGCCCCGGGGGAACAGGGAGGGAGAGCATGGTCGCAGAAGAGCTCGAGACCACAGCACCCGCCGACCACGGACCGGGGAGGGCCACAACAACACGCACGGAGCAGGACGACGCGACGGCGGACGCGGAACGACGCGGCAACACTCCCGCAGCCGCGAACAACGAGATGACAGCGGACCCAGGTCGGACGACCCGGACTTTGCTTTGAAGTGCCGCATTCTGTTCAAGGTGATAAAGACATTACATCATTTTCTAAATGTCACAAATGAAAAACCTCCTTTGACTATAGAAAAAATGACTAAACATCTGACCACAGCCATCAAACCTGCAATCCCAAATCCCAACGTTTTAAAGACAATTGAAGGCAACGCCAAGAATTGGGCTAGAAACACTTTAAAAACACTCAAAGAGCATTATGAGAAGACAGCGGAAGTCGAACTGGAGGCACTCTCTAAGCTCAGAGTTAAAGAATGGGGAGCTCCTTTTCAAATAGCCTCAAATTGGGCTAAAAGGAGCCTGGGAAAGAGACTAGCTGATGACACACTAGAAAAGGCAGAACAGGTGATCACAGACACATTGAGGCAGCTCACAGAGGAGGAGTGCGATGATTCCTCCAGCAGCTCAGATCTGGAGTCAGCAGATGGAGCACCAACACCGAGGGACAGGTCTCCTGAACCCGGAGCACAGAGGGAGACGGCAACAGTTGGGGCAGATCAGAGTGCACCCAGCACCCCCATCTTGTCCCAGTCCCAGAGGGAGGACCTCCCCCCTCCACCACGAGGGAATGAGGACACGCCCACTAACCTTCAACATCCTTCCCCACGTCCACAGAGGATGCAGATCCGAACTGCCGGCCGCCATTGCAGGGGAGGCTCCTTCTCTCTCGTGCCGAGAACAGCAACAGGAGCCAACCCTCTGACCCTCCCCAGAGTGGCCCCTCCCAGGACACTAAATACGGACAACCAAGATGCGCTGTCCGTCACCAGCTCCCCTGAGGAACTCTCCCAGGAGGAGCTCACAGCTCCAGGGGACCAAGATCTGGACAACACATCCCACACAAGCGGGAATATGGGCCCAGGGTCACTCACCCCTCGTGGGGGGAACAGACTCCAGACTACAGTACAGACCCTACTGGGCCGCACACCTGGGGACGTCACCACGCCACAGGGATCCGGACCCTGTCATCCCACCAGACACCTGACATCATCCAGAAAGCCACACGATTGGATCCTCTACATTAAAGATAAATGCATCATAATTGGAGACTCTAATGTCAACAGATTTCCCGCATACAACATCACAGGACTACAGGTCGACGGCTTTCCAGGGGCCAACCTCAGACATGCTGAAGGCATTCTGGAAAACGCCAGGACCACAGGACCAGTGGAGAAAATCATCCTCGCCTTCGGCCTGAACAACAGAGTCCAGAAGTCCAAAGAGACTGCAGTCAAACAGCTGCAGAGAACACTGAGAATGTGTAAGCTCAAGTTTCCTCTTGCACAGGTACTGGTCCCACAAATCAACTTCTCCCCCGGCCTCCCTCTTCAGGAAAAACGGCGGCTGACTCACCTGAACACCCACATTGCCGCCCTGGAGAACCACATCCCAACAGTGCAGGAGGAGGTATTCAGGACGGACCACAACCACATCCATTGGACATCTCGAACAGCAAAGGTTATCTTTGATCACTGGTGTTGTCATCTTGGTTTAAACTAGAAGCCCCCACTAACCTACCTGCTAAGGAGGGGGACAAAACAGTTATCAATTTGGCCACAAATTTCATATGCACCGCTAACCAACTTTCTCTCCTGAATAAAGGATTGAGTTTTATTCCCACTAAAGGCACTAATGAGGACATCAAATTACAAGCTAGATTTGACTTACAGCAGTATCACAGGAGACTGAAATTAGCAGCCTATTACGAGGACTCACCTGAAACAACCGGATTAAGATTCATTCACAAATCTAACTGGTCTCCCCCACAATCAGTAATCCCCCAAGAGATAGTCAAAATCATCAGGGCTGACACAAAGTACTTTCAAGAGTATTTCACTAATCACCAGACACCTCCAAATTTGACCCCTGAAGAATATCTTGCCCTATTGGAATTGACAAAAAACAAAAGATTAGTTATCAAACCAGCAGATAAAGGCAGCTCAATTGTAATTATGGACAGAGAACAGTACTTATGGGAGGGTTACAGACAATTGAACGATCCTAGGTATTATGTCAAATTAAACAAACCGATCTATTTGGAAACAATACCTATGGTGAACAAAATCCTAAATTCTCTCTGTGAAAAGGGTTTCATAAATAAAAAACAAAAGCATTATCTGATGGGGGACAATGAACCCAGAGCCAGAATATTTTACATGCTGCCAAAAATCCACAAGGATGCTGCAAAGTGGAGCATACCACACATCATTCCTCCGGGGAGACCTATAGTTTCAGACTGCAATAGTGAGACATATTATACAGCAGAGTACTTGGACTATTTTCTTAATCCACTCTCAATTATACATCCAAGCTACATCAAAGATACATATCACTTTGTAGACCTGGTGAAAGAACTAATTATTCCAGAAGATGCTATTCTGTTTACCATTGATATTGACAGCTTGTACACAAATATAGACACGAAGGAGGGCATGCAAGCCATAAAAAATATCTTTCAAAGAAATCCCAACAAACACAGGCCAGACAAGGAGCTATTGCAACTCCTAGAAATTAATCTCAGGAGAAACGACTTTGTGTTCAATCAGGATATATTTTTGCAGATTAAAGGAACAGCTATGGGGAAGAAATTCGCTCCAGCATACGCAAACATCTTCATGGCAGAGTGGGAGGAATCAGCCCTTAAGGCCTGCACATTGAAACCACTGCATTATTACAGATTTCTGGACGACATCTGGGGAATATGGCAACATTCCAGAGAAGAATTTGACACATTTCTCAATACTCTACATAATCACAGAGAATCTATAAAAATTAAGTCCACACATAGTCTCACAACAGTTGACTTTTTGGACACAACCACCTATAAAGGAGACAAATTCAAAGAAAATAAAACACTGGACGTTAAGGTCTTCTTTAAAGAAACAGACACACATGCCCTACTTTTCAAGACCAGCTTCCACCCCAAACATACATATGCAGGACTCATAAAGTCACAACTACTTAGGTTTCATAGGATTTGCACCAGGCCGGAAGATTTTCACAAAGCAGTCAAAATCCTATTCACAGCTTTGTCCACTAGGGGGTACTCCAGGACCTTCTGCAGAAAATGTTACAGAACATTTCTGGAAACCAAACCGATCATGGTCACATGTAATATTCCCCTGATCACCAGATTCTCACCATCCACCAGGGAGTTATCCAATAAATGTAAAAAAAACTTTCAGAGAATCACCACAGGGACGAACATTTTACAAAATCACAGCATTCTTCCTGCTTACAGGAGGAATAAAAATTTAAAAGATATCCTCGTGAGGGCCAAAATAGGATCTGCCTCGGTCCCGGTACCTAAAAAAGCAGAGACATATTTTAAACACAAACAGTGGATACAGAACCATAATACTGGAGAAACCTTTCAAAATAAGACGAGGGGGAGTCTGAAGACCACAAATTGTGTTTATTTAATTTATTGTAGAACATGCAAGTCTCAGTATGTGGGGGAAACGGGTAACTCAGTCTCCACCAGATTTACCCAGCACAGGTACAACATTGTCAGGAAGAAGAAGACAGACACACACCTGGTGAAACATTTTATAGCACATGGCTGGGACTCACTCAGGACCACTGTTGTTGAATGTAACACAGGGTGGAATGTGTCACAAAGGAGACACAAGGAGAGAGTCTGGATCGCCAGATTAGGCACCAAAACACCGGGGGGCCTCAATGAGGGCTGAGGGTTCCTGGGTTGGGCGGGTTATGTGACAGTGCATAGGCAAACCCAGTGCTTTACAGCAGTGGGCTAACCAAACCAAACGATTTCCCTACCCAGCCAGTGCCTTCCTGCCCGATCTGGGTCCTTTTGGTTCTTCCTGGGACCCTCCGGTTTTTACAGCCCTAACCATAACCTAGTGGGGGACCGAAATGTTATTAGTCTCCAGTCCTAAACATAACCAGGATGGGGCGCTCTTCTAAGCCCTCCGGTTTTCACAGTCCTAACCATAACCAAGTGGGGGACCTGAATGACTGGCAGGCCCCAGTCCTAAACATAACCAGGAGGGGGCATTTTTCTAAGACCTAACCGTGATTTGTATACTAATCTCAACCTGTTGGAATACAAATCTTAACACACAACCTGGAATCACATGAATGCAATAAAATTGTTGTTTATTGTGAAGAATACTTACCTGGTCATCATGACATGTATTTGCAGTCATGAACTCATGTCACCAGATCATTTACCTGCATGTACAGTGTTCATTCTGTAAAAACAATTGATACAAATGTACAAATGAATATGAATGCAAATGTTGTTCTCTGTTATTGCATAGAAGTCTTTATTGTATTTAACAGACAACTCGCTGTTATTATTTGGAAATCCACATATTTGTATGTAACAATGTACACTGTAACCACAATACGCAGTTTGGAGTCGAGTTATAGGCTTTAGGGGGGGTCACATGACTAGAGGGACACCCACCTCTATATGTCTGGTTGACACTTGACCTTTAAGCAATGTTATGCCCCACCCCTTCCTGTTACTCAGAGCACGCCGTAGTACGAACGTACTTAGCATGACCCAGTCCATTGTAGTTAACTCTTAATTACAATGCTTATTTTCAGCCTGATGAAGGTTAAATATTAACCGAAACGTCGCTTTATTTTAGATTTTTTAGTTGTTTATTGTGTTTAACTTGAACCAACGAGAATAAAAGGTAAAACGCAAGGCTTCTGCAACTTTTTCCTCGCGAAGGCTCCCGCCGGGGGCCATCATGGCTGGCAGGGACACATACAGACGTGAACGAAATACGGACCGGCATAGAGATGAACGCAGCAGAGACCGCAGAACACGCTACCACAGCCCAGAACACCACGGCAGACCTGCCTCCCCCCGAAGAGGTAGGGTCCACTCGGACAACCGTAGGCTCAATGAGTATCCCGAAGTAAACATTACCGGATACGAGCACAGTGGACAGGGCACCCGGAGCGGAGCGTGGCGCACTGATTCAACTCATAGACACCGCGTTCCGTCACCATGTTACCGCCGGTCGTACGCCTCGGTCACTAGAACTGGGCGCAGACCTGATGAAGGCGGCCCTGTTAGACGTCATGGTTCCCCTCGACGGGCACACGGAGGTGGGTCTCGGTCCAGGCGCGACGGACGCACGGAGCGCACCTGGACACAGCGCGCCACGGACAGAGATGACACACCCCCACGGCGTACGGAGCCATTCCGACACCGTGACCACTCCAACCACCACCGGACCAGCCCGGTAAGAAGAACAGAAAGAGACTATTACAGCCGGAGAGGCCATGTTTCCGGCTCGCGCCGCAGCTCGCCGGAGCGAGTTCGCGGAGTGCGCGCTCCTATCGTGAGGAGCGCATTGCAACGAGATACTAGACAACGACGCGACCCGCCCCGGGGGAACAGGGAGGGAGAGCATGGTCGCAGAAGAGCTCGAGACCACAGCACCCGCCGACCACGGACCGGGGAGGGCCACAACAACACGCACGGAGCAGGACGACGCGACGGCGGACGCGGAACGACGCGGCAACACTCCCGCAGCCGCGAACAACGAGATGACAGCGGACCCAGGTCGGACGACCCGGACTTTGCTTTGAAGTGCCGCATTCTGTTCAAGGTGATAAAGACATTACATCATTTTCTAAATGTCACAAATGAAAAACCTCCTTTGACTATAGAAAAAATGACTAAACATCTGACCACAGCCATCAAACCTGCAATCCCAAATCCCAACGTTTTAAAGACAATTGAAGGCAACGCCAAGAATTGGGCTAGAAACACTTTAAAAACACTCAAAGAGCATTATGAGAAGACAGCGGAAGTCGAACTGGAGGCACTCTCTAAGCTCAGAGTTAAAGAATGGGGAGCTCCTTTTCAAATAGCCTCAAATTGGGCTAAAAGGAGCCTGGGAAAGAGACTAGCTGATGACACACTAGAAAAGGCAGAACAGGTGATCACAGACACATTGAGGCAGCTCACAGAGGAGGAGTGCGATGATTCCTCCAGCAGCTCAGATCTGGAGTCAGCAGATGGAGCACCAACACCGAGGGACAGGTCTCCTGAACCCGCAGCACAGAGGGAGACGGCAACAGTTGGGGCAGATCAGAGTGCACCCAGCACCCCCATCTTGTCCCAGTCCCAGAGGGAGGACCTCCCCCCTCCACCACGAGGGAATGAGGACACGCCCACTAACCTTCAACATCCTTCCCCACGTCCACAGAGGATGCAGATCCGAACTGCCGGCCGCCATTGCAGGGGAGGCTCCTTCTCTCTCGTGCCGAGAACAGCAACAGGAGCCAACCCTCTGACCCTCCCCAGAGTGGCCCCTCCCAGGACACTAAATACGGACAACCAAGATGCGCTGTCCGTCACCAGCTCCCCTGAGGAACTCTCCCAGGAGGAGCTCACAGCTCCAGGGGACCAAGATCTGGACAACACATCCCACACAAGCGGGAATATGGGCCCAGGGTCACTCACCCCTCGTGGGGGGAACAGACTCCAGACTACAGTACAGACCCTACTGGGCCGCACACCTGGGGACGTCACCACGCCACAGGGATCCGGACCCTGTCATCCCACCAGACACCTGACATCATCCAGAAAGCCACACGATTGGATCCTCTACATTAAAGATAAATGCATCATAATTGGAGACTCTAATGTCAACAGATTTCCCGCATACAACATCACAGGACTACAGGTCGACGGCTTTCCAGGGGCCAACCTCAGACATGCTGAAGGCATTCTGGAAAACGCCAGGACCACAGGACCAGTGGAGAAAATCATCCTCGCCTTCGGCCTGAACAACAGAGTCCAGAAGTCCAAAGAGACTGCAGTCAAACAGCTGCAGAGAACACTGAGAATGTGTAAGCTCAAGTTTCCTCTTGCACAGGTACTGGTCCCACAAATCAACTTCTCCCCCGGCCTCCCTCTTCAGGAAAAACGGCGGCTGACTCACCTGAACACCCACATTGCCGCCCTGGAGAACCACATCCCAACAGTGCAGGAGGAGGTATTCAGGACGGACCACAACCACATCCATTGGACATCTCGAACAGCAAAGGTTATCTTTGATCACTGGTGTTGTCATCTTGGTTTAAACTAGAAGCCCCCACTAACCTACCTGCTAAGGAGGGGGACAAAACAGTTATCAATTTGGCCACAAATTTCATATGCACCGCTAACCAACTTTCTCTCCTGAATAAAGGATTGAGTTTTATTCCCACTAAAGGCACTAATGAGGACATCAAATTACAAGCTAGATTTGACTTACAGCAGTATCACAGGAGACTGAAATTAGCAGCCTATTACGAGGACTCACCTGAAACAACCGGATTAAGATTCATTCACAAATCTAACTGGTCTCCCCCACAATCAGTAATCCCCCAAGAGATAGTCAAAATCATCAGGGCTGACACAAAGTACTTTCAAGAGTATTTCACTAATCACCAGACACCTCCAAATTTGACCCCTGAAGAATATCTTGCCCTATTGGAATTGACAAAAAACAAAAGATTAGTTATCAAACCAGCAGATAAAGGCAGCTCAATTGTAATTATGGACAGAGAACAGTACTTATGGGAGGGTTACAGACAATTGAACGATCCTAGGTATTATGTCAAATTAAACAAACCGATCTATTTGGAAACAATACCTATGGTGAACAAAATCCTAAATTCTCTCTGTGAAAAGGGTTTCATAAATAAAAAACAAAAGCATTATCTGATGGGGGACAATGAACCCAGAGCCAGAATATTTTACATGCTGCCAAAAATCCACAAGGATGCTGCAAAGTGGAGCATACCACACATCATTCCTCCGGGGAGACCTATAGTTTCAGACTGCAATAGTGAGACATATTATACAGCAGAGTACTTGGACTATTTTCTTAATCCACTCTCAATTATACATCCAAGCTACATCAAAGATACATATCACTTTGTAGACCTGGTGAAAGAACTAATTATTCCAGAAGATGCTATTCTGTTTACCATTGATATTGACAGCTTATACACAAATATAGACACGAAGGAGGGCATGCAAGCCATAAAAAATATCTTTCAAAGAAATCCCAACAAACACAGGCCAGACAAGGAGCTATTGCAACTCCTAGAAATTAATCTCAGGAGAAACGACTTTGTGTTCAATCAGGATATATTTTTGCAGATTAAAGGAACAGCTATGGGGAAGAAATTCGCTCCAGCATACGCAAACATCTTCATGGCAGAGTGGGAGGAATCAGCCCTTAAGGCCTGCACATTGAAACCACTGCATTATTACAGATTTCTGGACGACATCTGGGGAATATGGCAACATTCCAGAGAAGAATTTGACACATTTCTCAATACTCTACATAATCACAGAGAATCTATAAAAATTAAGTCCACACATAGTCTCACAACAGTTGACTTTTTGGACACAACCACCTATAAAGGAGACAAATTCAAAGAAAATAAAACACTGGACGTTAAGGTCTTCTTTAAAGAAACAGACACACATGCCCTACTTTTCAAGACCAGCTTCCACCCCAAACATACATATGCAGGACTCATAAAGTCACAACTACTTAGGTTTCATAGGATTTGCACCAGGCCGGAAGATTTTCACAAAGCAGTCAAAATCCTATTCACAGCTTTGTCCACTAGGGGGTACTCCAGGACCTTCTGCAGAAAATGTTACAGAACATTTCTGGAAACCAAACCGATCATGGTCACATGTAATATTCCCCTGATCACCAGATTCTCACCATCCACCAGGGAGTTATCCAATAAATGTAAAAAAAACTTTCAGAGAATCACCACAGGGACGAACATTTTACAAAATCACAGCATTCTTCCTGCTTACAGGAGGAATAAAAATTTAAAAGATATCCTCGTGAGGGCCAAAATAGGATCTGCCTCGGTCCCGGTACCTAAAAAAGCAGAGACATATTTTAAACACAAACAGTGGATACAGAACCATAATACTGGAGAAACCTTTCAAAATAAGACGAGGGGGAGTCTGAAGACCACAAATTGTGTTTATTTAATTTATTGTAGAACATGCAAGTCTCAGTATGTGGGGGAAACGGGTAACTCAGTCTCCACCAGATTTACCCAGCACAGGTACAACATTGTCAGGAAGAAGAAGACAGACACACACCTGGTGAAACATTTTATAGCACATGGCTGGGACTCACTCAGGACCACTGTTGTTGAATGTAACACAGGGTGGAATGTGTCACAAAGGAGACACAAGGAGAGAGTCTGGATCGCCAGATTAGGCACCAAAACACCGGGGGGCCTCAATGAGGGCTGAGGGTTCCTGGGTTGGGCGGGTTATGTGACAGTGCATAGGCAAACCCAGTGCTTTACAGCAGTGGGCTAACCAAACCAAACGATTTCCCTACCCAGCCAGTGCCTTCCTGCCCGATCTGGGTCCTTTTGGTTCTTCCTGGGACCCTCCGGTTTTTACAGCCCTAACCATAACCTAGTGGGGGACCGAAATGTTATTAGTCTCCAGTCCTAAACATAACCAGGATGGGGCGCTCTTCTAAGCCCTCCGGTTTTCACAGTCCTAACCATAACCAAGTGGGGGACCTGAATGACTGGCAGGCCCCAGTCCTAAACATAACCAGGAGGGGGCATTTTTCTAAGACCTAACCGTGATTTGTATACTAATCTCAACCTGTTGGAATACAAATCTTAACACACAACCTGGAATCACATGAATGCAATAAAATTGTTGTTTATTGTGAAGAATACTTACCTGGTCATCATGACATGTATTTGCAGTCATGAACTCATGTCACCAGATCATTTACCTGCATGTACAGTGTTCATTCTGTAAAAACAATTGATACAAATGTACAAATGAATATGAATGCAAATGTTGTTCTCTGTTATTGCATAGAAGTCTTTATTGTATTTAACAGACAACTCGCTGTTATTATTTGGAAATCCACATATTTGTATGTAACAATGTACACTGTAACCACAATACGCAGTTTGGAGTCGAGTTATAGGCTTTAGGGGGGGTCACATGACTAGAGGGACACCCACCTCTATATGTCTGGTTGACACTTGACCTTTAAGCAATGTTATGCCCCACCCCTTCCTGTTACTCAGAGCACGCCGTAGTACGAACGTACTTAGCATGACCCAGTCCATTGTAGTTAACTCTTAATTACAATGCTTATTTTCAGCCTGATGAAGGTTAAATATTAACCGAAACGTCGCTTTATTTTAGATTTTTTAGTTGTTTATTGTGTTTAACTTGAACCAACGAGAATAAAAGGTAAAACGCAAGGCTTCTGCAACTTTTTCCTCGCGAAGGCTCCCGCCGGGGGCCATCATGGCTGGCAGGGACACATACAGACGTGAACGAAATACGGACCGGCATAGAGATGAACGCAGCAGAGACCGCAGAACACGCTACCACAGCCCAGAACACCACGGCAGACCTGCCTCCCCCCGAAGAGGTAGGGTCCACTCGGACAACCGTAGGCTCAATGAGTATCCCGAAGTAAACATTACCGGATACGAGCACAGTGGACAGGGCACCCGGAGCGGAGCGTGGCGCACTGATTCAACTCATAGACACCGCGTTCCGTCACCATGTTACCGCCGGTCGTACGCCTCGGTCACTAGAACTGGGCGCAGACCTGATGAAGGCGGCCCTGTTAGACGTCATGGTTCCCCTCGACGGGCACACGGAGGTGGGTCTCGGTCCAGGCGCGACGGACGCACGGAGCGCACCTGGACACAGCGCGCCACGGACAGAGATGACACACCCCCACGGCGTACGGAGCCATTCCGACACCGTGACCACTCCAACCACCACCGGACCAGCCCGGTAAGAAGAACAGAAAGAGACTATTACAGCCGGAGAGGCCATGTTTCCGGCTCGCGCCGCAGCTCGCCGGAGCGAGTTCGCGGAGTGCGCGCTCCTATCGTGAGGAGCGCATTGCAACGAGATACTAGACAACGACGCGACCCGCCCCGGGGGAACAGGGAGGGAGAGCATGGTCGCAGAAGAGCTCGAGACCACAGCACCCGCCGACCACGGACCGGGGAGGGCCACAACAACACGCACGGAGCAGGACGACGCGACGGCGGACGCGGAACGACGCGGCAACACTCCCGCAGCCGCGAACAACGAGATGACAGCGGACCCAGGTCGGACGACCCGGACTTTGCTTTGAAGTGCCGCATTCTGTTCAAGGTGATAAAGACATTACATCATTTTCTAAATGTCACAAATGAAAAACCTCCTTTGACTATAGAAAAAATGACTAAACATCTGACCACAGCCATCAAACCTGCAATCCCAAATCCCAACGTTTTAAAGACAATTGAAGGCAACGCCAAGAATTGGGCTAGAAACACTTTAAAAACACTCAAAGAGCATTATGAGAAGACAGCGGAAGTCGAACTGGAGGCACTCTCTAAGCTCAGAGTTAAAGAATGGGGAGCTCCTTTTCAAATAGCCTCAAATTGGGCTAAAAGGAGCCTGGGAAAGAGACTAGCTGATGACACACTAGAAAAGGCAGAACAGGTGATCACAGACACATTGAGGCAGCTCACAGAGGAGGAGTGCGATGATTCCTCCAGCAGCTCAGATCTGGAGTCAGCAGATGGAGCACCAACACCGAGGGACAGGTCTCCTGAACCCGCAGCACAGAGGGAGACGGCAACAGTTGGGGCAGATCAGAGTGCACCCAGCACCCCCATCTTGTCCCAGTCCCAGAGGGAGGACCTCCCCCCTCCACCACGAGGGAATGAGGACACGCCCACTAACCTTCAACATCCTTCCCCACGTCCACAGAGGATGCAGATCCGAACTGCCGGCCGCCATTGCAGGGGAGGCTCCTTCTCTCTCGTGCCGAGAACAGCAACAGGAGCCAACCCTCTGACCCTCCCCAGAGTGGCCCCTCCCAGGACACTAAATACGGACAACCAAGATGCGCTGTCCGTCACCAGCTCCCCTGAGGAACTCTCCCAGGAGGAGCTCACAGCTCCAGGGGACCAAGATCTGGACAACACATCCCACACAAGCGGGAATATGGGCCCAGGGTCACTCACCCCTCGTGGGGGGAACAGACTCCAGACTACAGTACAGACCCTACTGGGCCGCACACCTGGGGACGTCACCACGCCACAGGGATCCGGACCCTGTCATCCCACCAGACACCTGACATCATCCAGAAAGCCACACGATTGGATCCTCTACATTAAAGATAAATGCATCATAATTGGAGACTCTAATGTCAACAGATTTCCCGCATACAACATCACAGGACTACAGGTCGACGGCTTTCCAGGGGCCAACCTCAGACATGCTGAAGGCATTCTGGAAAACGCCAGGACCACAGGACCAGTGGAGAAAATCATCCTCGCCTTCGGCCTGAACAACAGAGTCCAGAAGTCCAAAGAGACTGCAGTCAAACAGCTGCAGAGAACACTGAGAATGTGTAAGCTCAAGTTTCCTCTTGCACAGGTACTGGTCCCACAAATCAACTTCTCCCCCGGCCTCCCTCTTCAGGAAAAACGGCGGCTGACTCACCTGAACACCCACATTGCCGCCCTGGAGAACCACATCCCAACAGTGCAGGAGGAGGTATTCAGGACGGACCACAACCACATCCATTGGACATCTCGAACAGCAAAGGTTATCTTTGATCACTGGTGTTGTCATCTTGGTTTAAACTAGAAGCCCCCACTAACCTACCTGCTAAGGAGGGGGACAAAACAGTTATCAATTTGGCCACAAATTTCATATGCACCGCTAACCAACTTTCTCTCCTGAATAAAGGATTGAGTTTTATTCCCACTAAAGGCACTAATGAGGACATCAAATTACAAGCTAGATTTGACTTACAGCAGTATCACAGGAGACTGAAATTAGCAGCCTATTACGAGGACTCACCTGAAACAACCGGATTAAGATTCATTCACAAATCTAACTGGTCTCCCCCACAATCAGTAATCCCCCAAGAGATAGTCAAAATCATCAGGGCTGACACAAAGTACTTTCAAGAGTATTTCACTAATCACCAGACACCTCCAAATTTGACCCCTGAAGAATATCTTGCCCTATTGGAATTGACAAAAAACAAAAGATTAGTTATCAAACCAGCAGATAAAGGCAGCTCAATTGTAATTATGGACAGAGAACAGTACTTATGGGAGGGTTACAGACAATTGAACGATCCTAGGTATTATGTCAAATTAAACAAACCGATCTATTTGGAAACAATACCTATGGTGAACAAAATCCTAAATTCTCTCTGTGAAAAGGGTTTCATAAATAAAAAACAAAAGCATTATCTGATGGGGGACAATGAACCCAGAGCCAGAATATTTTACATGCTGCCAAAAATCCACAAGGATGCTGCAAAGTGGAGCATACCACACATCATTCCTCCGGGGAGACCTATAGTTTCAGACTGCAATAGTGAGACATATTATACAGCAGAGTACTTGGACTATTTTCTTAATCCACTCTCAATTATACATCCAAGCTACATCAAAGATACATATCACTTTGTAGACCTGGTGAAAGAACTAATTATTCCAGAAGATGCTATTCTGTTTACCATTGATATTGACAGCTTGTACACAAATATAGACACGAAGGAGGGCATGCAAGCCATAAAAAATATCTTTCAAAGAAATCCCAACAAACACAGGCCAGACAAGGAGCTATTGCAACTCCTAGAAATTAATCTCAGGAGAAACGACTTTGTGTTCAATCAGGATATATTTTTGCAGATTAAAGGAACAGCTATGGGGAAGAAATTCGCTCCAGCATACGCAAACATCTTCATGGCAGAGTGGGAGGAATCAGCCCTTAAGGCCTGCACATTGAAACCACTGCATTATTACAGATTTCTGGACGACATCTGGGGAATATGGCAACATTCCAGAGAAGAATTTGACACATTTCTCAATACTCTACATAATCACAGAGAATCTATAAAAATTAAGTCCACACATAGTCTCACAACAGTTGACTTTTTGGACACAACCACCTATAAAGGAGACAAATTCAAAGAAAATAAAACACTGGACGTTAAGGTCTTCTTTAAAGAAACAGACACACATGCCCTACTTTTCAAGACCAGCTTCCACCCCAAACATACATATGCAGGACTCATAAAGTCACAACTACTTAGGTTTCATAGGATTTGCACCAGGCCGGAAGATTTTCACAAAGCAGTCAAAATCCTATTCACAGCTTTGTCCACTAGGGGGTACTCCAGGACCTTCTGCAGAAAATGTTACAGAACATTTCTGGAAACCAAACCGATCATGGTCACATGTAATATTCCCCTGATCACCAGATTCTCACCATCCACCAGGGAGTTATCCAATAAATGTAAAAAAAACTTTCAGAGAATCACCACAGGGACGAACATTTTACAAAATCACAGCATTCTTCCTGCTTACAGGAGGAATAAAAATTTAAAAGATATCCTCGTGAGGGCCAAAATAGGATCTGCCTCGGTCCCGGTACCTAAAAAAGCAGAGACATATTTTAAACACAAACAGTGGATACAGAACCATAATACTGGAGAAACCTTTCAAAATAAGACGAGGGGGAGTCTGAAGACCACAAATTGTGTTTATTTAATTTATTGTAGAACATGCAAGTCTCAGTATGTGGGGGAAACGGGTAACTCAGTCTCCACCAGATTTACCCAGCACAGGTACAACATTGTCAGGAAGAAGAAGACAGACACACACCTGGTGAAACATTTTATAGCACATGGCTGGGACTCACTCAGGACCACTGTTGTTGAATGTAACACAGGGTGGAATGTGTCACAAAGGAGACACAAGGAGAGAGTCTGGATCGCCAGATTAGGCACCAAAACACCGGGGGGCCTCAATGAGGGCTGAGGGTTCCTGGGTTGGGCGGGTTATGTGACAGTGCATAGGCAAACCCAGTGCTTTACAGCAGTGGGCTAACCAAACCAAACGATTTCCCTACCCAGCCAGTGCCTTCCTGCCCGATCTGGGTCCTTTTGGTTCTTCCTGGGACCCTCCGGTTTTTACAGCCCTAACCATAACCTAGTGGGGGACCGAAATGTTATTAGTCTCCAGTCCTAAACATAACCAGGATGGGGCGCTCTTCTAAGCCCTCCGGTTTTCACAGTCCTAACCATAACCAAGTGGGGGACCTGAATGACTGGCAGGCCCCAGTCCTAAACATAACCAGGAGGGGGCATTTTTCTAAGACCTAACCGTGATTTGTATACTAATCTCAACCTGTTGGAATACAAATCTTAACACACAACCTGGAATCACATGAATGCAATAAAATTGTTGTTTATTGTGAAGAATACTTACCTGGTCATCATGACATGTATTTGCAGTCATGAACTCATGTCACCAGATCATTTACCTGCATGTACAGTGTTCATTCTGTAAAAACAATTGATACAAATGTACAAATGAATATGAATGCAAATGTTGTTCTCTGTTATTGCATAGAAGTCTTTATTGTATTTAACAGACAACTCGCTGTTATTATTTGGAAATCCACATATTTGTATGTAACAATGTACACTGTAACCACAATACGCAGTTTGGAGTCGAGTTATAGGCTTTAGGGGGGGTCACATGACTAGAGGGACACCCACCTCTATATGTCTGGTTGACACTTGACCTTTAAGCAATGTTATGCCCCACCCCTTCCTGTTACTCAGAGCACGCCGTAGTACGAACGTACTTAGCATGACCCAGTCCATTGTAGTTAACTCTTAATTACAATGCTTATTTTCAGCCTGATGAAGGTTAAATATTAACCGAAACGTCGCTTTATTTTAGATTTTTTAGTTGTTTATTGTGTTTAACTTGAACCAACGAGAATAAAAGGTAAAACGCAAGGCTTCTGCAACTTTTTCCTCGCGAAGGCTCCCGCCGGGGGCCATCATGGCTGGCAGGGACACATACAGACGTGAACGAAATACGGACCGGCATAGAGATGAACGCAGCAGAGACCGCAGAACACGCTACCACAGCCCAGAACACCACGGCAGACCTGCCTCCCCCCGAAGAGGTAGGGTCCACTCGGACAACCGTAGGCTCAATGAGTATCCCGAAGTAAACATTACCGGATACGAGCACAGTGGACAGGGCACCCGGAGCGGAGCGTGGCGCACTGATTCAACTCATAGACACCGCGTTCCGTCACCATGTTACCGCCGGTCGTACGCCTCGGTCACTAGAACTGGGCGCAGACCTGATGAAGGCGGCCCTGTTAGACGTCATGGTTCCCCTCGACGGGCACACGGAGGTGGGTCTCGGTCCAGGCGCGACGGACGCACGGAGCGCACCTGGACACAGCGCGCCACGGACAGAGATGACACACCCCCACGGCGTACGGAGCCATTCCGACACCGTGACCACTCCAACCACCACCGGACCAGCCCGGTAAGAAGAACAGAAAGAGACTATTACAGCCGGAGAGGCCATGTTTCCGGCTCGCGCCGCAGCTCGCCGGAGCGAGTTCGCGGAGTGCGCGCTCCTATCGTGAGGAGCGCATTGCAACGAGATACTAGACAACGACGCGACCCGCCCCGGGGGAACAGGGAGGGAGAGCATGGTCGCAGAAGAGCTCGAGACCACAGCACCCGCCGACCACGGACCGGGGAGGGCCACAACAACACGCACGGAGCAGGACGACGCGACGGCGGACGCGGAACGACGCGGCAACACTCCCGCAGCCGCGAACAACGAGATGACAGCGGACCCAGGTCGGACGACCCGGACTTTGCTTTGAAGTGCCGCATTCTGTTCAAGGTGATAAAGACATTACATCATTTTCTAAATGTCACAAATGAAAAACCTCCTTTGACTATAGAAAAAATGACTAAACATCTGACCACAGCCATCAAACCTGCAATCCCAAATCCCAACGTTTTAAAGACAATTGAAGGCAACGCCAAGAATTGGGCTAGAAACACTTTAAAAACACTCAAAGAGCATTATGAGAAGACAGCGGAAGTCGAACTGGAGGCACTCTCTAAGCTCAGAGTTAAAGAATGGGGAGCTCCTTTTCAAATAGCCTCAAATTGGGCTAAAAGGAGCCTGGGAAAGAGACTAGCTGATGACACACTAGAAAAGGCAGAACAGGTGATCACAGACACATTGAGGCAGCTCACAGAGGAGGAGTGCGATGATTCCTCCAGCAGCTCAGATCTGGAGTCAGCAGATGGAGCACCAACACCGAGGGACAGGTCTCCTGAACCCGCAGCACAGAGGGAGACGGCAACAGTTGGGGCAGATCAGAGTGCACCCAGCACCCCCATCTTGTCCCAGTCCCAGAGGGAGGACCTCCCCCCTCCACCACGAGGGAATGAGGACACGCCCACTAACCTTCAACATCCTTCCCCACGTCCACAGAGGATGCAGATCCGAACTGCCGGCCGCCATTGCAGGGGAGGCTCCTTCTCTCTCGTGCCGAGAACAGCAACAGGAGCCAACCCTCTGACCCTCCCCAGAGTGGCCCCTCCCAGGACACTAAATACGGACAACCAAGATGCGCTGTCCGTCACCAGCTCCCCTGAGGAACTCTCCCAGGAGGAGCTCACAGCTCCAGGGGACCAAGATCTGGACAACACATCCCACACAAGCGGGAATATGGGCCCAGGGTCACTCACCCCTCGTGGGGGGAACAGACTCCAGACTACAGTACAGACCCTACTGGGCCGCACACCTGGGGACGTCACCACGCCACAGGGATCCGGACCCTGTCATCCCACCAGACACCTGACATCATCCAGAAAGCCACACGATTGGATCCTCTACATTAAAGATAAATGCATCATAATTGGAGACTCTAATGTCAACAGATTTCCCGCATACAACATCACAGGACTACAGGTCGACGGCTTTCCAGGGGCCAACCTCAGACATGCTGAAGGCATTCTGGAAAACGCCAGGACCACAGGACCAGTGGAGAAAATCATCCTCGCCTTCGGCCTGAACAACAGAGTCCAGAAGTCCAAAGAGACTGCAGTCAAACAGCTGCAGAGAACACTGAGAATGTGTAAGCTCAAGTTTCCTCTTGCACAGGTACTGGTCCCACAAATCAACTTCTCCCCCGGCCTCCCTCTTCAGGAAAAACGGCGGCTGACTCACCTGAACACCCACATTGCCGCCCTGGAGAACCACATCCCAACAGTGCAGGAGGAGGTATTCAGGACGGACCACAACCACATCCATTGGACATCTCGAACAGCAAAGGTTATCTTTGATCACTGGTGTTGTCATCTTGGTTTAAACTAGAAGCCCCCACTAACCTACCTGCTAAGGAGGGGGACAAAACAGTTATCAATTTGGCCACAAATTTCATATGCACCGCTAACCAACTTTCTCTCCTGAATAAAGGATTGAGTTTTATTCCCACTAAAGGCACTAATGAGGACATCAAATTACAAGCTAGATTTGACTTACAGCAGTATCACAGGAGACTGAAATTAGCAGCCTATTACGAGGACTCACCTGAAACAACCGGATTAAGATTCATTCACAAATCTAACTGGTCTCCCCCACAATCAGTAATCCCCCAAGAGATAGTCAAAATCATCAGGGCTGACACAAAGTACTTTCAAGAGTATTTCACTAATCACCAGACACCTCCAAATTTGACCCCTGAAGAATATCTTGCCCTATTGGAATTGACAAAAAACAAAAGATTAGTTATCAAACCAGCAGATAAAGGCAGCTCAATTGTAATTATGGACAGAGAACAGTACTTATGGGAGGGTTACAGACAATTGAACGATCCTAGGTATTATGTCAAATTAAACAAACCGATCTATTTGGAAACAATACCTATGGTGAACAAAATCCTAAATTCTCTCTGTGAAAAGGGTTTCATAAATAAAAAACAAAAGCATTATCTGATGGGGGACAATGAACCCAGAGCCAGAATATTTTACATGCTGCCAAAAATCCACAAGGATGCTGCAAAGTGGAGCATACCACACATCATTCCTCCGGGGAGACCTATAGTTTCAGACTGCAATAGTGAGACATATTATACAGCAGAGTACTTGGACTATTTTCTTAATCCACTCTCAATTATACATCCAAGCTACATCAAAGATACATATCACTTTGTAGACCTGGTGAAAGAACTAATTATTCCAGAAGATGCTATTCTGTTTACCATTGATATTGACAGCTTGTACACAAATATAGACACGAAGGAGGGCATGCAAGCCATAAAAAATATCTTTCAAAGAAATCCCAACAAACACAGGCCAGACAAGGAGCTATTGCAACTCCTAGAAATTAATCTCAGGAGAAACGACTTTGTGTTCAATCAGGATATATTTTTGCAGATTAAAGGAACAGCTATGGGGAAGAAATTCGCTCCAGCATACGCAAACATCTTCATGGCAGAGTGGGAGGAATCAGCCCTTAAGGCCTGCACATTGAAACCACTGCATTATTACAGATTTCTGGACGACATCTGGGGAATATGGCAACATTCCAGAGAAGAATTTGACACATTTCTCAATACTCTACATAATCACAGAGAATCTATAAAAATTAAGTCCACACATAGTCTCACAACAGTTGACTTTTTGGACACAACCACCTATAAAGGAGACAAATTCAAAGAAAATAAAACACTGGACGTTAAGGTCTTCTTTAAAGAAACAGACACACATGCCCTACTTTTCAAGACCAGCTTCCACCCCAAACATACATATGCAGGACTCATAAAGTCACAACTACTTAGGTTTCATAGGATTTGCACCAGGCCGGAAGATTTTCACAAAGCAGTCAAAATCCTATTCACAGCTTTGTCCACTAGGGGGTACTCCAGGACCTTCTGCAGAAAATGTTACAGAACATTTCTGGAAACCAAACCGATCATGGTCACATGTAATATTCCCCTGATCACCAGATTCTCACCATCCACCAGGGAGTTATCCAATAAATGTAAAAAAAACTTTCAGAGAATCACCACAGGGACGAACATTTTACAAAATCACAGCATTCTTCCTGCTTACAGGAGGAATAAAAATTTAAAAGATATCCTCGTGAGGGCCAAAATAGGATCTGCCTCGGTCCCGGTACCTAAAAAAGCAGAGACATATTTTAAACACAAACAGTGGATACAGAACCATAATACTGGAGAAACCTTTCAAAATAAGACGAGGGGGAGTCTGAAGACCACAAATTGTGTTTATTTAATTTATTGTAGAACATGCAAGTCTCAGTATGTGGGGGAAACGGGTAACTCAGTCTCCACCAGATTTACCCAGCACAGGTACAACATTGTCAGGAAGAAGAAGACAGACACACACCTGGTGAAACATTTTATAGCACATGGCTGGGACTCACTCAGGACCACTGTTGTTGAATGTAACACAGGGTGGAATGTGTCACAAAGGAGACACAAGGAGAGAGTCTGGATCGCCAGATTAGGCACCAAAACACCGGGGGGCCTCAATGAGGGCTGAGGGTTCCTGGGTTGGGCGGGTTATGTGACAGTGCATAGGCAAACCCAGTGCTTTACAGCAGTGGGCTAACCAAACCAAACGATTTCCCTAACCCTAACCCTAACCCTAACCCTAACCCTAACCCTAACCCTAACCCTAACCCTAACCCTAACCCTAAACCTAAACCCTAACCCTAACCCTAACCCTAACCCTAACCCTAACCCTAACCCTAACCCTAACCCTAACCCTAACGGACTAATTTGGCTAAGGCCAGGACACCGGGGGGTGGTGGTCGCCTTGCTGGCAACTCAGAGTCGGTTTATGGACAGTGCATTTCTCTCGGACGTTGTCATGACGTTCGGGAGACAAAAAACACTTACCTAACCCTAACCCTAACCCTCTAACCCTAACCCTAACCCTAACCCTAACCCTAACCCTAACCCTAACCCTAACCCTAACCCTAACTCTAACCCTAACCCTAACCCTAACCCTAACCCTAACCCTGACCCTGACCCTGACCCTGACCCTGACCCTAACCCTGACCCTAACCCTCTAACCCTAACCCTAACCCTAACCCTCTAACCCTAACCCTAACCCTAAAAGTGGCTCAGGACCGTTGATTTCACAGTCTGATGTCATTTTCATGAATATCTGCAGCTTTCAGCACTCTACTGGCATTGTCACTTTTTATGCTCTTAAACAAAGTTTCAGGCAGAGAGGAGGCCAAAAGTTGATTTTGTGAAAGTAAACAGTTTCAAAGATTTTCTTCATAAAAGTGGCTCAGGACAGTTGATTTCACAGTCTGATGTCATTTTCATGAATATCTGCAGCTTTCAGCACTTTACTGGCATTGTCACTTTTTTATGCTCCTCAACGACGTTTCAGGCAGAGAGGAGGCCAAAAGTTGATTTTGTGAAAGTAAACAGTTTCAAAGATTTTCTTCAGAAAACTGGATCAGGACCGTTGATTTCACAGTCTGATGTAATTTTCATGAATATCTGCAGCTTTCAGCACTTTACTGGCATTGTCACTTTTTTATGCTCCTCAACGACGTTTCAGGCAGAGAGGAGGCCAAAAGTTGATTTTGTGAAAGTAAACATAGTTTCAAAGATTTTCTTCATAAAAGTGGCTCAGGACAGTTGATTTCACAGTCTGATGTAATTTTCATGAATATCTGCAGCTTTCAGCACTTTACTGGCATTGTCACTTTTTATGCTCTGAAACGAAGTTTCAGGCAGAGAGGAGGCCAAAAGTTGATTTTGTGAAAGTAAACATAGTTTCAAAGATTTTCTTCAGAAAAGTGGCTCAGGACCGTTGATTTCACAGTCTGATGTAATTTTCATGAATATCTGCAGCTTTCAGCACTTTACTGGCATTGCCACTTTTTATGCTCTTAAACGAAGTGTCAGGCAGAGAGGAGACCAAAAGTTGATTTTGTGAAAGTAAACATAGTTTCAAAGATTTTCTTCAGAAAAGTGGCTCAGGACCGTTGATTTCACAGTCTGATGTCATTTTCATGAATATCTGCAGCTTTCAGCACTTTACTGGCATTGTCACTTTTTATGCTCTTAAACGAAGTTTCAGGCAGAGAGGAGGCCAAAAGTTGATTTTGTGAAAGTAAACAGTTTCAAAGATTTTCTTCATAAAAGTGGCTCAGGACAGTTGATTTCACAGTCTGATGTCATTTTCATGAATATCTGCAGCTTTCAGCACTTTACTGGCATTGTCACTTTTTTATGCTCCTCAACGACGTTTCAGGCAGAGAGGAGGCCAAAAGTTGATTTTGTGAAAGTAAACATAGTTTCAAAGATTTTCTTCAGAAAACTGGCTCAGGACAGTTGATTTCACAGTCTGTCATTTTCATGAATATCTGCAGCTTTCAGCACTTCACTGGCATTGTCACTTTTTATGCTCTTAAACGAAGTTTCAGGCAGAGAGGAGGCCAAAAGTTGATTTTGTGAAAGTAAACATAGTTTCAAAGATTTTCTTCAGAAAAGTGGCTCAGGACCGTTGATTTCACAGTCTGATGTAATTTTCATGAATATCTGCAGCTTTCAGCACTTTACTGGCATTTTCACTTTTTATGCTCTTAAACGAAGTTTCAGGCAGAGAGGAGGCCAAAAGTTGATTTCGTGAAAGTAAACATAGTTTCAAAGATTTTCTTCAGAAAACTGGCTCAGGACAGTTGATTTCACAGTCTGTCATTTTCATGAATATCTGCAGCTTTCAGCACTTTACTGGCATTGCCACTTTTTATGCTCTTAAACGAAGTGTCAGGCAGAGATGAGACCAAAAGTTGATTTTGTGAAAGTAAACATAGTTTCAAAGATTTTCTTCAGAAAAGTGGCTCAGGACCGTTGATTTCACAGTCTGATGTAATTTTCATGAATATCTGCAGCTTTCAGCACTTTACTGGCATTGCCACTTTTTATGCTCTTAAACGAAGTGTCAGGCAGAGAGGAGACCAAAAGTTGATTTTGTGAAAGTAAACATAGTTTCAAAGATTTTCTTCAGAAAAGTGGCTCAGGACCGTTGATTTCACAGTCTGATGTAATTTTCATGAATATCTACAGCTTTCAGCACTTTACTGGCATTGCCACTTTTTATGCTCTTAAACGAAGTGTCAGGCAGAGAGGAGACCAAAAGTTGATTTTGTGAAAGTCAACATAGTTTCAAAGATTTTCTTCAGAAAAGTGGCTCAGGACCGTTGATTTCACAGTCTGATGTAATTTTCATGAATATCTGCAGCTTTCAGCACTTTACTGGCATTGCCACTTTTTATGCTCTTAAACGAAGTGTCAGGCAGAGAGGAGACCAATAGTTGATTTTGTGAAAGTAAACAGTTTCAAAGATTTTCTTCAGAAAACTGGCTCAGGACAGTTGATTTCACAGTCTGTCATTTTCATGAATATCTGCAGCTTTCAGCACTTTACTGGCATTGCCACTTTTTATGCTCTTAAACGAAGTGTCAGGCAGAGAGGAGACCAAAAGTTGATTTTGTGAAAGTAAACATAGTTTCAAAGATTTTCTTCAGAAAAGTGGCTCAGGACCGTTGATTTCACAGTCTGATGTAATTTTCATGAATATCTGCAGCTTTCAGCACTTTACTGGCATTGCCACTTTTTATGCTCTTAAACGAAGTGTCAGGCAGAGAGGAGACCAAAAGTTGATTTTGTGAAAGTAAACATAGTTTCAAAGATTTTCTTCAGAAAAGTGGCTCAGGACCGTTGATTTCACAGTCTGATGTCATTTTCATGAATATCTGCAGCTTTCAGCACTTTACTGGCATTGTCACTTTTTATGCACTTAAACGAAGTTTCAGGCAGAGAGGAGGCCAAAAGTTGATTTTGTGAAAGTAAACATAGTTTCAAAGATTTTCTTCAGAAAAGTGGCTCAGGACAGTTAATTTCACAGTCTGATGTAATTTTCATGAATATCTGCAGCTTTCAGCACTTTACTGGCATTGTCACTTTTTATGCTCTTAAACGAAGTTTCAGGCAGAGAGGAGGCCAAAAGTTGATTTTGTGAAAGTAAACAGTTTCAAAGATTTTCTTCAGAAAACTGGCTCAGGACAGTTGATTTCACAGTCTGTCATTTTCATGAATATCTGCAGCTTTCAGCACTTCACTGGCATTGTCACTTTTTATGCACTTAAACGAAGTTTCAGGCAGAGAGGAGGCCAAAAGTTGATTTTGTGAAAGTAAACATAGTTTCAAAGATTTTCTTCAGAAAAGTGGCTCAGGACCGTTGATTTCACAGTCTGATGTAATTTTCATGAATATCTGCAGCTTTCAGCACTTTACTGGCATTTTCACTTTTTATGCTCTTAAACGAAGTTTCAGGCAGAGAGGAGGCCAAAAGTTGATTTCGTGAAAGTAAACAGTTTCAAAGATTTTCTTCAGAAAACTGGCTCAGGACAGTTGATTTCACAGTCTGTCATTTTCATGAATATCTGCAGCTTTCAGCACTTTACTGGCATTGCCACTTTTTATGCTCTTAAACGAAGTGTCAGGCAGAGATGAGACCAAAAGTTGATTTTGTGAAAGTAAACATAGTTTCAAAGATTTTCTTCAGAAAAGTGGCTCAGGACCGTTGATTTCACAGTCTGATGTAATTTTCATGAATATCTGCAGCTTTCAGCACTTTACTGGCATTGCCACTTTTTATGCTCTTAAACGAAGTGTCAGGCAGAGAGGAGACCAAAAGTTGATTTTGTGAAAGTAAACATAGTTTCAAAGATTTTCTTCAGAAAAGTGGCTCAGGACCGTTGATTTCACAGTCTGATGTCATTTTCATGAATATCTGCAGCTTTCAGCACTTTACTGGCATTGTCACTTTTTATGCTCTTAAACGAAGTTTCAGGCAGAGAGGAGGCCAAAAGTTGATTTTGTGAAAGTAAACAGTTTCAAAGATTTTCTTCATAAAAGTGGCTCAGGACAGTTGATTTCACAGTCTGATGTCATTTTCATGAATATCTGCAGCTTTCAGCACTTTACTGGCATTGTCACTTTTTTATGCTCCTCAACGACGTTTCAGGCAGAGAGGAGGCCAAAAGTTGATTTTGTGAAAGTAAACATAGTTTCAAAGATTTTCTTCAGAAAACTGGCTCAGGACAGTTGATTTCACAGTCTGTCATTTTCATGAATATCTGCAGCTTTCAGCACTTTACTGGCATTGTCACTTTTTATGCTCTGAAACGAAGTTTCAGGCAGAGAGGAGGCCAAAAGTTGATTTTGTGAAAGTAAACATAGTTTCAAAGATTTTCTTCAGAAAAGTGGCTCAGGACCGTTGATTTCACAGTCTGATGTCATTTTCATGAATATCTGCAGCTTTCAGCACTTTACTGGCATTTTCACTTTTTATGCTCTTAAACGAAGTTTCAGGCAGAGAGGAGGCCAAAAGTTGATTTTGTGAAAGTAAACAGTTTCAAAGATTTTCTTCAGAAAACTGGCTCAGGACAGTTGATTTCACAGTCTGTCATTTTCATGAATATCTGCAGCTTTCAGCACTTTACTGGCATTGTCACTTTTTATGCTCTCAAACGAAGTTTCAGGCAGAGAGGAGGCCAAAAGTTGATTTTGTGAAAGTAAACATAGTTTCAAAGATTTTCTTCAGAAAAGTGGCTCAGGACCGTTGATTTCACAGTCTGATGTCATTTTCATGAATATCTGCAGCTTTCAGCACTTTACTGGCATTGTCACTTTTTATGCTCTTAAACGAAGTTTCAGGCAGAGAGGAGGCCAAAAGTTGATTTTGTGAAAGTAAACATAGTTTCAAAGATTTTCTTCAGAAAAGTGGCTCAGGACAGTTAATTTCACAGTCTGATGTAATTTTCATGAATATCTGCAGCTTTCAGCACTTTACTGGCATTGTCACTTTTTATGCTCTTAAACGAAGTTTCAGGCAGAGAGGAGGCCAAAAGTTGATTTTGTGAAAGTAAACATAGTTTCAAAGATTTTCTTCTGAAAAGTGGCTCAGGACAGTTGATTTCACAGTCTGATGTCATTTTCATGAATATCTGCAGCTTTCAGCACTTTACTGGCATTGTCACTTTTTATGCTCTTAAACGAAGTTTCAGGCAGAGAGGAGGCCAAAAGTTGATTTTGTGAAAGTGAACATAGTTTCAAAGATTTTCTTCAGAAAAGTGGCTGGACCGTTGATTTCACAGTCTGTCATTTTCATGAATATCTGCAGCTTTCAGCACTTTACTGGCATTGTCACTTTTTATGCTCTTAAACGAAGTTTCAGGCAGAGAGGAGGCCAAAAGTTGATTTTGTGAAAGTAAACATAGTTTCAAAGATTTTCTTCAGAAAAGTGGCTCTGGACCGTTGATTTCACAGTCTGATGTAATTTTCATGAATATCTGCAGCTTTCAGCACTTTACTGGCATTTTCACTTTTTATGCTCTTAAACTAAGTTTCAGGCAGAGAGGAGGCCAAAAGTTGATTTTGTGAAAGTAAACAGTTTCAAAGATTTTCTTCAGAAAACTGGCTCAGGACAGTTGATTTCACAGTCTGTCATTTTCATGAATATCTGCAGCTTTCAGCACTTTACTGGCATTGCCACTTTTTATGCTCTTAAACGAAGTGTCAGGCAGAGAGGAGGCCAAAAGTTGATTTTGTGAAAGTAAACATAGTTTCAAAGATTTTCTTCAGAAAAGTGGCTGGACCGTTGATTTCACAGTCTGTCATTTTCATGAATATCTGCAGCTTTCAGCACTTTACTGGCATTGTCACTTTTTATGCTCTTAAACGAAGTTTCAGGCAGAGAGGAGGCCAAAAGTTGATTTTGTGAAAGTAAACATAGTTTCAAAGATTTTCTTCAGAAACGTGGCTCAGGACCGTTGATTTCACAGTCTGATGTAATTTTCATGAATATCTGCAGCTTTCAGCACTTTACTGGCATTTTCACTTTTTATGCTCTTAAACGAAGTTTCAGGCAGAGAGGAGGCCAAAAGTTGATTTCGTGAAAGTAAACAGTTTCAAAGATTTTCTTCAGAAAACTGGCTCAGGACAGTTGATTTCACAGTCTGTCATTTTCATGAATATCTGCAGCTTTCAGCACTTTACTGGCATTGCCACTTTTTATGCTCTTAAACGAAGTGTCAGGCAGAGATGAGACCAAAAGTTGATTTTGTGAAAGTAAACATAGTTTCAAAGATTTTCTTCAGAAAAGTGGCTCAGGACCGTTGATTTCACAGTCTGATGTAATTTTCATGAATATCTGCAGCTTTCAGCACTTTACTGGCATTGCCACTTTTTATGCTCTTAAACGAAGTGTCAGGCAGAGAGGAGACCAAAAGTTGATTTTGTGAAAGTAAACATAGTTTCAAAGATTTTCTTCAGAAAAGTGGCTCAGGACCGTTGATTTCACAGTCTGATGTCATTTTCATGAATATCTGCAGCTTTCAGCACTTTACTGGCATTGTCACTTTTTATGCTCTTAAACGAAGTTTCAGGCAGAGAGGAGGCCAAAAGTTGATTTTGTGAAAGTAAACAGTTTCAAAGATTTTCTTCATAAAAGTGGCTCAGGACAGTTGATTTCACAGTCTGATGTCATTTTCATGAATATCTGCAGCTTTCAGCACTTTACTGGCATTGTCACTTTTTTATGCTCCTCAACGACGTTTCAGGCAGAGAGGAGGCCAAAAGTTGATTTTGTGAAAGTAAACATAGTTTCAAAGATTTTCTTCAGAAAAATGGCTGGACCGTTGATTTCACAGTCTGTCATTTTCATGAATATCTGCAGCTTTCAGCACTTTACTGGCATTGTCACTTTTTATGCTCTGAAACGAAGTTTCAGGCAGAGAGGAGGCCAAAAGTTGATTTTGTGAAAGTAAACATAGTTTCAAAGATTTTCTTCAGAAAAGTGGCTCAGGACCGTTGATTTCACAGTCTGATGTCATTTTCATGAATATCTGCAGCTTTCAGCACTTTACTGGCATTTTCACTTTTTATGCTCTTAAACGAAGTTTCAGGCAGAGAGGAGGCCAAAAGTTGATTTTGTGAAAGTAAACAGTTTCAAAGATTTTCTTCAGAAAACTGGCTCAGGACAGTTGATTTCACAGTCTGTCATTTTCATGAATATCTGCAGCTTTCAGCACTTTACTGGCATTGTCACTTTTTATGCTCTGAAACGAAGTTTCAGGCAGAGAGGAGGCCAAAAGTTGATTTTGTGAAAGTAAACATAGTTTCAAAGATTTTCTTCAGAAAAGTGGCTCAGGACCGTTGATTTCACAGTCTGATGTCATTTTCATGAATATCTGCAGCTTTCAGCACTTTACTGGCATTGTCACTTTTTATGCTCTTAAACGAAGTTTCAGGCAGAGAGGAGGCCAAAAGTTGATTTTGTGAAAGTAAACATAGTTTCAAAGATTTTCTTCAGAAAAGTGGCTCAGGACAGTTAATTTCACAGTCTGATGTAATTTTCATGAATATCTGCAGCTTTCAGCACTTTACTGGCATTGTCACTTTTTATGCTCTTAAACGAAGTTTCAGGCAGAGAGGAGGCCAAAAGTTGATTTTGTGAAAGTAAACATAGTTTCAAAGATTTTCTTCTGAAAAGTGGCTCAGGACAGTTGATTTCACAGTCTGATGTCATTTTCATGAATATCTGCAGCTTTCAGCACTTTACTGGCATTGTCACTTTTTATGCTCTTAAACGAAGTTTCAGGCAGAGAGGAGGCCAAAAGTTGATTTTGTGAAAGTGAACATAGTTTCAAAGATTTTCTTCAGAAAAGTGGCTGGACCGTTGATTTCACAGTCTGTCATTTTCATGAATATCTGCAGCTTTCAGCACTTTACTGGCATTGCCACTTTTTATGCTCTTAAACGAAGTGTCAGGCAGAGAGGAGGCCAAAAGTTGATTTTGTGAAAGTAAACATAGTTTCAAAGATTTTCTTCAGAAAAGTGGCTGGACCGTTGATTTCACAGTCTGTCATTTTCATGAATATCTGCAGCTTTCAGCACTTTACTGGCATTGTCACTTTTTATG
The DNA here is from genome assembly GCA_028022725.1 of Lycodopsis pacificus. Lineage (NCBI taxonomy): Eukaryota > Metazoa > Chordata > Actinopteri > Perciformes > Zoarcidae > Lycodopsis > Lycodopsis pacificus. The sequence continues at coordinate 70,808 of CM051710.1, forward strand.
CTCTTAAACGAAGTTTCAGGCAGAGAGGAGGCCAAAAGTTGATTTTGTGAAAGTAAACATAGTTTCAAAGATTTTCTTCTGAAAAGTGGCTCAGGACAGTTGATTTCACAGTCTGATGTCATTTTCATGAATATCTGCAGCTTTCAGCACTTTACTGGCATTGTCACTTTTTATGCTCTTAAACGAAGTTTCAGGCAGAGAGGAGGCCAAAAGTTGATTTTGTGAAAGTAAACAGTTTCAAAGATTTTCTTCAGAAAACTGGCTCAGGACAGTTGATTTCACAGTCTGTCATTTTCATGAATATCTGCAGCTTTCGGCACTTTACTGGCATTGTCACTTTTTATGCTCTTAAACGAAGTTTCAGGCAGAGAGGAGGCCAAAAGTTGATTTTGTGAAAGTAAACAGTTTCAAAGATTTTCTTCAGAAAACTGGCTCAGGACAGTTGATTTCACAGTCTGATGTCATTTTCATGAATATCTGCAGCTTTCAGCACTTTACTGGCATTGTCACTTTTTATGCTCTGAAACGAAGTTTCAGGCAGAGAAGAGGCCAAAAGTTGATTTTGTGAAAGTAAACATAGTTTCAAAGATTTTCTTCAGAAAAGTGGCTCAGGACCGTTGATTTCACAGTCTGATGTAATTTTCATGAATATCTGCAGCTTTCAGCACTTTACTGGCATTTTCACTTTTTATGCTCTTAAACTAAGTTTCAGGCAGAGAGGAGGCCAAAAGTTGATTTTGTGAAAGTAAACAGTTTCAAAGATTTTCTTCAGAAAACTGGCTCAGGACAGTTGATTTCACAGTCTGTCATTTTCATGAATATCTGCAGCTTTCAGCACTTTACTGGCATTGTCACTTTTTATGCTCTTAAACGAAGTTTCAGGCAGAGAGGAGGCCAAAAGTTGATTTTGTGAAAGTAAACATAGTTTCAAAGATTTTCTTCTGAAAAGTGGCTCAGGACAGTTGATTTCACAGTCTGATGTCATTTTCATGAATATCTGCAGCTTTCAGCACTTTACTGGCATTGTCACTTTTTATGCTCTTAAACGAAGTTTCAGGCAGAGAGGAGGCCAAAAGTTGATTTTGTGAAAGTAAACATAGTTTCAAAGATTTTCTTCATAAAAGTGGCTCAGGACAGTTGATTTCACAGTCTAATGTCATTTTCATGAATATCTGCAGCTTTCAGCACTTTACTGGCATTGTCACTTTTTATGCTCTTAAACAAAGTTTCAGGCAGAGAGGAGGCCAAAAGTTGATTTTGTGAAAGTAAACATAGTTTCAAAGATTTTCTTCAGAAAAGTGGCTCAGGACAGTTAATTTCACAGTCTGATGTAATTTTCATGAATATCTGCAGCTTTCAGCACTTTACTGGCATTGTCACTTTTTATGCTCTTAAACGAAGTTTCAGGCAGAGAGGAGGCCAAAAGTTGATTTTGTGAAAGTAAACAGTTTCAAAGATTTTCTTCAGAAAACTGGCTCAGGACCGTTGATTTCACAGTCTGATGTCATTTTCATGAATATCTGCAGCTTTCAGCACTTTACTGGCATTGTCACTTTTTATGCTCTTAAACGAAGTTTCAGGCAGAGAGGAGGCCAAAAGTTGATTTTGTGAAAGTAAACATAGTTTCAAAGATTTTCTTCAGAAAACTGGCTCAGGACAGTTGATTTCACAGTCTGATGTAATTTTCATGAATATCTGCAGCTTTCAGCACTTTACTGGCATTTTCACTTTTTATGCTCTTAAACGAAGTTTCAGGCAGAGAGGAGGCCAAAAGTTGATTTTGTGAAAGTAAACAGTTTCAAAGATTTTCTTCAGAAAACTGGCTCAGGACAGTTGATTTCACAGTCTGTCATTTTCATGAATATCTGCAGCTTTCAGCACTTTACTGGCATTGCCACTTTTTATGCTCTTAAACGAAGTGTCAGGCAGAGAGGAGGCCAAAAGTTGATTTTGTGAAAGTAAACATAGTTTCAAAGATTTTCTTCAGAAAAGTGGCTGGACCGTTGATTTCACAGTCTGTCATTTTCATGAATATCTGCAGCTTTCAGCACTTTACTGGCATTGTCACTTTTTATGCTCTTAAACGAAGTTTCAGGCAGAGAGGAGGCCAAAAGTTGATTTTGTGAAAGTAAACATAGTTTCAAAGATTTTCTTCTGAAAAGTGGCTCAGGACAGTTGATTTCACAGTCTGATGTCATTTTCATGAATATCTGCAGCTTTCAGCACTTTACTGGCATTGTCACTTTTTATGCTCTTAAACGAAGTTTCAGGCAGAGAGGAGGCCAAAAGTTGATTTTGTGAAAGTAAACAGTTTCAAAGATTTTCTTCAGAAAACTGGCTCAGGACAGTTGATTTCACAGTCTGTCATTTTCATGAATATCTGCAGCTTTCGGCACTTTACTGGCATTGTCACTTTTTATGCTCTTAAACGAAGTTTCAGGCAGAGAGGAGGCCAAAAGTTGATTTTGTGAAAGTAAACAGTTTCAAAGATTTTCTTCAGAAAACTGGCTCAGGACAGTTGATTTCACAGTCTGATGTCATTTTCATGAATATCTGCAGCTTTCAGCACTTTACTGGCATTGTCACTTTTTATGCTCTGAAACGAAGTTTCAGGCAGAGAAGAGGCCAAAAGTTGATTTTGTGAAAGTAAACATAGTTTCAAAGATTTTCTTCAGAAAAGTGGCTCAGGACCGTTGATTTCACAGTCTGATGTAATTTTCATGAATATCTGCAGCTTTCAGCACTTTACTGGCATTTTCACTTTTTATGCTCTTAAACTAAGTTTCAGGCAGAGAGGAGGCCAAAAGTTGATTTTGTGAAAGTAAACAGTTTCAAAGATTTTCTTCAGAAAACTGGCTCAGGACAGTTGATTTCACAGTCTGTCATTTTCATGAATATCTGCAGCTTTCAGCACTTTACTGGCATTGTCACTTTTTATGCTCTTAAACGAAGTTTCAGGCAGAGAGGAGGCCAAAAGTTGATTTTGTGAAAGTAAACATAGTTTCAAAGATTTTCTTCTGAAAAGTGGCTCAGGACAGTTGATTTCACAGTCTGATGTCATTTTCATGAATATCTGCAGCTTTCAGCACTTTACTGGCATTGTCACTTTTTATGCTCTTAAACGAAGTTTCAGGCAGAGAGGAGGCCAAAAGTTGATTTTGTGAAAGTAAACATAGTTTCAAAGATTTTCTTCATAAAAGTGGCTCAGGACAGTTGATTTCACAGTCTAATGTCATTTTCATGAATATCTGCAGCTTTCAGCACTTTACTGGCATTGTCACTTTTTATGCTCTTAAACAAAGTTTCAGGCAGAGAGGAGGCCAAAAGTTGATTTTGTGAAAGTAAACATAGTTTCAAAGATTTTCTTCAGAAAAGTGGCTCAGGACAGTTAATTTCACAGTCTGATGTAATTTTCATGAATATCTGCAGCTTTCAGCACTTTACTGGCATTGTCACTTTTTATGCTCTTAAACGAAGTTTCAGGCAGAGAGGAGGCCAAAAGTTGATTTTGTGAAAGTAAACAGTTTCAAAGATTTTCTTCAGAAAACTGGCTCAGGACCGTTGATTTCACAGTCTGATGTCATTTTCATGAATATCTGCAGCTTTCAGCACTTTACTGGCATTGTCACTTTTTATGCTCTTAAACGAAGTTTCAGGCAGAGAGGAGGCCAAAAGTTGATTTTGTGAAAGTAAACAGTTTCAAAGATTTTCTTCAGAAAACTGGCTCAGGACAGTTGATTTCACAGTCTGATGTAATTTTCATGAATATCTGCAGCTTTCAGCACTTTACTGGCATTTTCACTTTTTATGCTCTTAAACGAAGTTTCAGGCAGAGAGGAGGCCAAAAGTTGATTTTGTGAAAGTAAACAGTTTCAAAGATTTTCTTCAGAAAACTGGCTCAGGACAGTTGATTTCACAGTCTGTCATTTTCATGAATATCTGCAGCTTTCAGCACTTTACTGGCATTGTCACTTTTTATGCTCTGAAACGAAGTTTCAGGCAGAGAGGAGGCCAAAAGTTGATTTTGTGAAAGTAAACATAGTTTCAAAGATTTTCTTCAGAAAAGTGGCTCAGGACCGTTGATTTCACAGTCTGATGTCATTTTCATGAATATCTGCAGCTTTCAGCACTTTACTGGCATTGTCACTTTTTATGCTCTTAAACGAAGTTTCAGGCAGAGAGGAGGCCAAAAGTTGATTTTGTGAAAGTAAACATAGTTTCAAAGATTTTCTTCAGAAAAGTGGCTCAGGACAGTTAATTTCACAGTCTGATGTAATTTTCATGAATATCTGCAGCTTTCAGCACTTTACTGGCATTGTCACTTTTTATGCTCTTAAACGAAGTTTCAGGCAGAGAGGAGGCCAAAAGTTGATTTTGTGAAAGTAAACATAGTTTCAAAGATTTTCTTCTGAAAAGTGGCTCAGGACAGTTGATTTCACAGTCTGATGTCATTTTCATGAATATCTGCAGCTTTCAGCACTTTACTGGCATTGTCACTTTTTATGCTCTTAAACGAAGTTTCAGGCAGAGAGGAGGCCAAAAGTTGATTTTGTGAAAGTGAACATAGTTTCAAAGATTTTCTTCAGAAAAGTGGCTGGACCGTTGATTTCACAGTCTGTCATTTTCATGAATATCTGCAGCTTTCAGCACTTTACTGGCATTGTCACTTTTTATGCTCTTAAACGAAGTTTCAGGCAGAGAGGAGGCCAAAAGTTGATTTTGTGAAAGTAAACAGTTTCAAAGATTTTCTTCAGAAAAGTGGCTCTGGACCGTTGATTTCACAGTCTGATGTAATTTTAATGAATATCTGCAGCTTTCAGCACTTTACTGGCATTTTCACTTTTTATGCTCTTAAACTAAGTTTCAGGCAGAGAGGAGGCCAAAAGTTGATTTTGTGAAAGTAAACAGTTTCAAAGATTTTCTTCAGAAAACTGGCTCAGGACAGTTGATTTCACAGTCTGTCATTTTCATGAATATCTGCAGCTTTCAGCACTTTACTGGCATTGCCACTTTTTATGCTCTTAAACGAAGTGTCAGGCAGAGAGGAGGCCAAAAGTTGATTTTGTGAAAGTAAACATAGTTTCAAAGATTTTCTTCAGAAAAGTGGCTGGACCGTTGATTTCACAGTCTGTCATTTTCATGAATATCTGCAGCTTTCAGCACTTTACTGGCATTGTCACTTTTTATGCTCTTAAACGAAGTTTCAGGCAGAGAGGAGGCCAAAAGTTGATTTTGTGAAAGTAAACATAGTTTCAAAGATTTTCTTCTGAAAAGTGGCTCAGGACAGTTGATTTCACAGTCTGATGTCATTTTCATGAATATCTGCAGCTTTCAGCACTTTACTGGCATTGTCACTTTTTATGCTCTTAAACGAAGTTTCAGGCAGAGAGGAGGCCAAAAGTTGATTTTGTGAAAGTAAACAGTTTCAAAGATTTTCTTCAGAAAACTGGCTCAGGACAGTTGATTTCACAGTCTGTCATTTTCATGAATATCTGCAGCTTTCGGCACTTTACTGGCATTGTCACTTTTTATGCTCTTAAACGAAGTTTCAGGCAGAGAGGAGGCCAAAAGTTGATTTTGTGAAAGTAAACAGTTTCAAAGATTTTCTTCAGAAAACTGGCTCAGGACAGTTGATTTCACAGTCTGATGTCATTTTCATGAATATCTGCAGCTTTCAGCACTTTACTGGCATTGTCACTTTTTATGCTCTGAAACGAAGTTTCAGGCAGAGAAGAGGCCAAAAGTTGATTTTGTGAAAGTAAACATAGTTTCAAAGATTTTCTTCAGAAAAGTGGCTCAGGACCGTTGATTTCACAGTCTGATGTAATTTTCATGAATATCTGCAGCTTTCAGCACTTTACTGGCATTTTCACTTTTTATGCTCTTAAACTAAGTTTCAGGCAGAGAGGAGGCCAAAAGTTGATTTTGTGAAAGTAAACAGTTTCAAAGATTTTCTTCAGAAAACTGGCTCAGGACAGTTGATTTCACAGTCTGATGTCATTTTCATGAATATCTGCAGCTTTCAGCACTTTACTGGCATTGTCACTTTTTATGCTCTTAAACGAAGTTTCAGGCAGAGAGGAGGCCAAAAGTTGATTTTGTGAAAGTAAACATAGTTTCAAAGATTTTCTTCATAAAAGTGGCTCAGGACAGTTGATTTCACAGTCTAATGTCATTTTCATGAATATCTGCAGCTTTCAGCACTTTACTGGCATTGTCACTTTTTATGCTCTTAAACAAAGTTTCAGGCAGAGAGGAGGCCAAAAGTTGATTTTGTGAAAGTAAACATAGTTTCAAAGATTTTCTTCAGAAAAGTGGCTCAGGACAGTTAATTTCACAGTCTGATGTAATTTTCATGAATATCTGCAGCTTTCAGCACTTTACTGGCATTGTCACTTTTTATGCTCTTAAACGAAGTTTCAGGCAGAGAGGAGGCCAAAAGTTGATTTTGTGAAAGTAAACAGTTTCAAAGATTTTCTTCAGAAAACTGGCTCAGGACCGTTGATTTCACAGTCTGATGTCATTTTCATGAATATCTGCAGCTTTCAGCACTTTACTGGCATTGTCACTTTTTATGCTCTTAAACGAAGTTTCAGGCAGAGAGGAGGCCAAAAGTTGATTTTGTGAAAGTAAACAGTTTCAAAGATTTTCTTCAGAAAACTGGCTCAGGACAGTTGATTTCACAGTCTGATGTAATTTTCATGAATATCTGCAGCTTTCAGCACTTTACTGGCATTTTCACTTTTTATGCTCTTAAACGAAGTTTCAGGCAGAGAGGAGGCCAAAAGTTGATTTTGTGAAAGTAAACAGTTTCAAAGATTTTCTTCAGAAAACTGGCTCAGGACAGTTGATTTCACAGTCTGTCATTTTCATGAATATCTGCAGCTTTCAGCACTTTACTGGCATTGTCACTTTTTATGCTCTGAAACGAAGTTTCAGGCAGAGAGGAGGCCAAAAGTTGATTTTGTGAAAGTAAACATAGTTTCAAAGATTTTCTTCAGAAAAGTGGCTCAGGACCGTTGATTTCACAGTCTGATGTCATTTTCATGAATATCTGCAGCTTTCAGCACTTTACTGGCATTGTCACTTTTTATGCTCTTAAACGAAGTTTCAGGCAGAGAGGAGGCCAAAAGTTGATTTTGTGAAAGTAAACATAGTTTCAAAGATTTTCTTCAGAAAAGTGGCTCAGGACAGTTAATTTCACAGTCTGATGTAATTTTCATGAATATCTGCAGCTTTCAGCACTTTACTGGCATTGTCACTTTTTATGCTCTTAAACGAAGTTTCAGGCAGAGAGGAGGCCAAAAGTTGATTTTGTGAAAGTAAACATAGTTTCAAAGATTTTCTTCTGAAAAGTGGCTCAGGACAGTTGATTTCACAGTCTGATGTCATTTTCATGAATATCTGCAGCTTTCAGCACTTTACTGGCATTGTCACTTTTTATGCTCTTAAACGAAGTTTCAGGCAGAGAGGAGGCCAAAAGTTGATTTTGTGAAAGTGAACATAGTTTCAAAGATTTTCTTCAGAAAAGTGGCTGGACCGTTGATTTCACAGTCTGTCATTTTCATGAATATCTGCAGCTTTCAGCACTTTACTGGCATTGTCACTTTTTATGCTCTTAAACGAAGTTTCAGGCAGAGAGGAGGCCAAAAGTTGATTTTGTGAAAGTAAACAGTTTCAAAGATTTTCTTCAGAAAAGTGGCTCTGGACCGTTGATTTCACAGTCTGATGTAATTTTAATGAATATCTGCAGCTTTCAGCACTTTACTGGCATTTTCACTTTTTATGCTCTTAAACTAAGTTTCAGGCAGAGAGGAGGCCAAAAGTTGATTTTGTGAAAGTAAACAGTTTCAAAGATTTTCTTCAGAAAACTGGCTCAGGACAGTTGATTTCACAGTCTGTCATTTTCATGAATATCTGCAGCTTTCAGCACTTTACTGGCATTGCCACTTTTTATGCTCTTAAACGAAGTGTCAGGCAGAGAGGAGGCCAAAAGTTGATTTTGTGAAAGTAAACATAGTTTCAAAGATTTTCTTCAGAAAAGTGGCTGGACCGTTGATTTCACAGTCTGTCATTTTCATGAATATCTGCAGCTTTCAGCACTTTACTGGCATTGTCACTTTTTATGCTCTTAAACGAAGTTTCAGGCAGAGAGGAGGCCAAAAGTTGATTTTGTGAAAGTAAACATAGTTTCAAAGATTTTCTTCTGAAAAGTGGCTCAGGACAGTTGATTTCACAGTCTGATGTCATTTTCATGAATATCTGCAGCTTTCAGCACTTTACTGGCATTGTCACTTTTTATGCTCTTAAACGAAGTTTCAGGCAGAGAGGAGGCCAAAAGTTGATTTTGTGAAAGTAAACAGTTTCAAAGATTTTCTTCAGAAAACTGGCTCAGGACAGTTGATTTCACAGTCTGTCATTTTCGTGAATATCTGCAGCTTTCGGCACTTTACTGGCATTGTCACTTTTTATGCTCTTAAACGAAGTTTCAGGCAGAGAGGAGGCCAAAAGTTGATTTTGTGAAAGTAAACAGTTTCAAAGATTTTCTTCAGAAAACTGGCTCAGGACAGTTGATTTCACAGTCTGATGTCATTTTCATGAATATCTGCAGCTTTCAGCACTTTACTGGCATTGTCACTTTTTATGCTCTGAAACGAAGTTTCAGGCAGAGAAGAGGCCAAAAGTTGATTTTGTGAAAGTAAACATAGTTTCAAAGATTTTCTTCAGAAAAGTGGCTCAGGACCGTTGATTTCACAGTCTGATGTAATTTTCATGAATATCTGCAGCTTTCAGCACTTTACTGGCATTTTCACTTTTTATGCTCTTAAACTAAGTTTCAGGCAGAGAGGAGGCCAAAAGTTGATTTTGTGAAAGTAAACAGTTTCAAAGATTTTCTTCAGAAAACTGGCTCAGGACAGTTGATTTCACAGTCTGTCATTTTCATGAATATCTGCAGCTTTCAGCACTTTACTGGCATTGTCACTTTTTATGCTCTTAAACGAAGTTTCAGGCAGAGAGGAGGCCAAAAGTTGATTTTGTGAAAGTAAACATAGTTTCAAAGATTTTCTTCTGAAAAGTGGCTCAGGACAGTTGATTTCACAGTCTGATGTCATTTTCATGAATATCTGCAGCTTTCAGCACTTTACTGGCATTGTCACTTTTTATGCTCTTAAACGAAGTTTCAGGCAGAGAGGAGGCCAAAAGTTGATTTTGTGAAAGTAAACATAGTTTCAAAGATTTTCTTCATAAAAGTGGCTCAGGACAGTTGATTTCACAGTCTAATGTCATTTTCATGAATATCTGCAGCTTTCAGCACTTTACTGGCATTGTCACTTTTTATGCTCTTAAACAAAGTTTCAGGCAGAGAGGAGGCCAAAAGTTGATTTTGTGAAAGTAAACATAGTTTCAAAGATTTTCTTCAGAAAAGTGGCTCAGGACAGTTAATTTCACAGTCTGATGTAATTTTCATGAATATCTGCAGCTTTCAGCACTTTACTGGCATTGTCACTTTTTATGCTCTTAAACGAAGTTTCAGGCAGAGAGGAGGCCAAAAGTTGATTTTGTGAAAGTAAACAGTTTCAAAGATTTTCTTCAGAAAACTGGCTCAGGACCGTTGATTTCACAGTCTGATGTCATTTTCATGAATATCTGCAGCTTTCAGCACTTTACTGGCATTGTCACTTTTTATGCTCTTAAACGAAGTTTCAGGCAGAGAGGAGGCCAAAAGTTGATTTTGTGAAAGTAAACAGTTTCAAAGATTTTCTTCAGAAAACTGGCTCAGGACAGTTGATTTCACAGTCTGATGTAATTTTCATGAATATCTGCAGCTTTCAGCACTTTACTGGCATTTTCATTTTTTATGCTCTTAAACGAAGTTTCAGGCAGAGAGGAGGCCAAAAGTTGATTTTGTGAAAGTAAACAGTTTCAAAGATTTTCTTCAGAAAACTGGCTCAGGACAGTTGATTTCACAGTCTGTCATTTTCATGAATATCTGCAGCTTTCAGCACTTTACTGGCATTGTCACTTTTTATGCTCTGAAACGAAGTTTCAGGCAGAGAGGAGGCCAAAAGTTGATTTTGTGAAAGTAAACATAGTTTCAAAGATTTTCTTCAGAAAAGTGGCTCAGGACCGTTGATTTCACAGTCTGATGTCATTTTCATGAATATCTGCAGCTTTCAGCACTTTACTGGCATTGTCACTTTTTATGCTCTTAAACGAAGTTTCAGGCAGAGAGGAGGCCAAAAGTTGATTTTGTGAAAGTAAACATAGTTTCAAAGATTTTCTTCAGAAAAGTGGCTCAGGACAGTTAATTTCACAGTCTGATGTAATTTTCATGAATATCTGCAGCTTTCAGCACTTTACTGGCATTGTCACTTTTTATGCTCTTAAACGAAGTTTCAGGCAGAGAGGAGGCCAAAAGTTGATTTTGTGAAAGTAAACATAGTTTCAAAGATTTTCTTCTGAAAAGTGGCTCAGGACAGTTGATTTCACAGTCTGATGTCATTTTCATGAATATCTGCAGCTTTCAGCACTTTACTGGCATTGTCACTTTTTATGCTCTTAAACGAAGTTTCAGGCAGAGAGGAGGCCAAAAGTTGATTTTGTGAAAGTGAACATAGTTTCAAAGATTTTCTTCAGAAAAGTGGCTGGACCGTTGATTTCACAGTCTGTCATTTTCATGAATATCTGCAGCTTTCAGCACTTTACTGGCATTGTCACTTTTTATGCTCTTAAACGAAGTTTCAGGCAGAGAGGAGGCCAAAAGTTGATTTTGTGAAAGTAAACAGTTTCAAAGATTTTCTTCAGAAAAGTGGCTCTGGACCGTTGATTTCACAGTCTGATGTAATTTTAATGAATATCTGCAGCTTTCAGCACTTTACTGGCATTTTCACTTTTTATGCTCTTAAACTAAGTTTCAGGCAGAGAGGAGGCCAAAAGTTGATTTTGTGAAAGTAAACAGTTTCAAAGATTTTCTTCAGAAAACTGGCTCAGGACCGTTGATTTCACAGTCTGATGTAATTTTCATGAATATCTGCAGCTTTCAGCACTTTACTGGCATTGCCACTTTTTATGCTCTTAAACGAAGTGTCAGGCAGAGAGGAGGCCAAAAGTTGATTTTGTGAAAGTAAACATAGTTTCAAAGATTTTCTTCAGAAAAGTGGCTGGACCGTTGATTTCACAGTCTGTCATTTTCATGAATATCTGCAGCTTTCAGCACTTTACTGGCATTGTCACTTTTTATGCTCTTAAACGAAGTTTCAGGCAGAGAGGAGGCCAAAAGTTGATTTTGTGAAAGTAAACATAGTTTCAAAGATTTTCTTCTGAAAAGTGGCTCAGGACAGTTGATTTCACAGTCTGATGTCATTTTCATGAATATCTGCAGCTTTCAGCACTTTACTGGCATTGTCACTTTTTATGCTCTTAAACGAAGTTTCAGGCAGAGAGGAGGCCAAAAGTTGATTTTGTGAAAGTAAACATAGTTTCAAAGATTTTCTTCAGAAAAGTGGCTCTGGACCGTTGATTTCACAGTCTGATGTAATTTTCATGAATATCTGCAGCTTTCAGCACTTTACTGGCATTTTCACTTTTTATGCTCTTAAACTAAGTTTCAGGCAGAGAGGAGGCCAAAAGTTGATTTTGTGAAAGTAAACAGTTTCAAAGATTTTCTTCAGAAAACTGGCTCAGGACAGTTGATTTCACAGTCTGTCATTTTCATGAATATCTGCAGCTTTCAGCACTTTACTGGCATTGCCACTTTTTATGCTCTTAAACGAAGTGTCAGGCAGAGAGGAGGCCAAAAGTTGATTTTGTGAAAGTAAACATAGTTTCAAAGATTTTCTTCAGAAAAGTGGCTCAGGACCGTTGATTCCACAGTCTGATGTAATTTTCATGAATATCTGCAGCTTTCAGCACTTTACTGGCATTGCCACTTTTTATGCTCTTAAACGAAGTGTCAGGCAGAGAGGAGGCCAAAAGTTGATTTTGTGAAAGTAAACATAGTTTCAAAGATTTTCTTCAGAAAAGTGGCTCAGGACCGTTGATTTCACAGTCTGATGTAATTTTCATGAATATCTGCAGCTTTCAGCACTTTACTGGCATTGCCACTTTTTATGCTCTTAAACGAAGTGTCAGGCAGAGAGGAGGCCAAAAGTTGATTTTGTGAAAGTAAACAGTTTCAAAGATTTTCTTCAGAAAAGTGGCTCAGGACAGTTAATTTCACAGTCTGATGTAATTTTCATGAATATCTGCAGCTTTCAGCACTTTCCTGGCATTGTCACTTTTTATGCTCTTAAACGAAGTTTCAGGCAGAGAGGAGGCCAAAAGTTGATTTTGTGAAAGTAAACATAGTTTCAAAGATTTTCTTCAGAAAAGTGGCTCAGGACAGTTCATTTCACAGTCTGATGTAATTTTCATGAATATCTGCAGCTTTCAGCACTTTACTGGCATTGTCACTTTTTATGCTCTTAAACGAAGTTTCAGGCAGAGAGGAGGCCAAAAGTTGATTTTGTGAAAGTAAACAGTTTCAAAGATTTTCTTCAGAAAACTGGCTCAGGACAGTTGATTTCACAGTCTGTCATTTTCATGAATATCTGCAGCTTTCAGCACTTTACTGGCATTGTCACTTTTTATGCTCTTAAACGAAGTTTCAGGCAGAGAGGAGGCCAAAAGTTGATTTTGTGAAAGTAAACATAGTTTCAAAGATTTTCTTCAGAAAAGTGGCTCAGGACCGTTGATTTCACAGTCTGATGTAATTTTCATGAATATCTGCAGCTTTCAGCACTTTACTGGCATTGCCACTTTTTATGCTCTTAAAGGAAGTGTCAGGCAGAGAGGAGACCAAAAGTTGATTTTGTGAAAGTAAACATAGTTTCAAAGATTTTCTTCAGAAAAGTGGCTGGACCGTTGATTTCACAGTCTGTCATTTTCATGAATATCTGCAGCTTTCGGCACTTTACTGGCATTGTCACTTTTTATGCTCTTAAACGAAGTTTCAGGCAGAGAGGAGGCCAAAAGTTGATTTTGTGAAAGTAAACATAGTTTCAAAGATTTTCTTCTGAAAAGTGGCTCAGGACAGTTGATTTCACAGTCTGATGTCATTTTCATGAATATCTGCAGCTTTCAGCACTTTACTGGCATTGTCACTTTTTATGCTCTTAAACGAAGTTTCAGGCAGAGAGGAGGCCAAAAGTTGATTTTGTGAAAGTAAACATAGTTTCAAAGATTTTCGTCATAAAAGTGGCTCAGGACAGTTGATTTCACAGTCTAATGTCATTTTCATGAATATCTGCAGCTTTCAGCACTTTACTGGCATTGTCACTTTTTATGCTCTTAAACAAAGTTTCAGGCAGAGAGGAGGCCAAAAGTTGATTTTGTGAAAGTAAACATAGTTTCAAAGATTTTCTTCAGAAAAGTGGCTCAGGACAGTTAATTTCACAGTCTGATGTAATTTTCATGAATATCTGCAGCTTTCAGCACTTTACTGGCATTGTCACTTTTTATGCTCTTAAACGAAGTTTCAGGCAGAGAGGAGGCCAAAAGTTGATTTTGTGAAAGTAAACAGTTTCAAAGATTTTCTTCAGAAAACTGGCTCAGGACAGTTGATTTCACAGTCTGTCATTTTCATGAATATCTGCAGCTTTCAGCACTTTACTGGCATTGTCACTTTTTATGCTCTTAAACGAAGTTTCAGGCAGAGAGGAGGCCAAAAGTTGATTTTGTGAAAGTAAACATAGTTTCAAAGATTTTCTTCATAAAAGTGGCTCAGGACAGTTGATTTCACAGTCTAATGTCATTTTCATGAATATCTGCAGCTTTCAGCACTTTACTGGCATTGTCACTTTTTATGCTCTTAAACAAAGTTTCAGGCAGAGAGGAGGCCAAAAGTTGATTTTGTGAAAGTAAACATAGTTTCAAAGATTTTCTTCAGAAAAGTGGCTCAGGACAGTTAATTTCACAGTCTGATGTAATTTTCATGAATATCTGCAGCTTTCAGCACTTTACTGGCATTGTCACTTTTTATGCTCTTAAACGAAGTTTCAGGCAGAGAGGAGGCCAAAAGTTGATTTTGTGAAAGTAAACAGTTTCAAAGATTTTCTTCAGAAAACTGGCTCAGGACAGTTGATTTCACAGTCTGTCATTTTCATGAATATCTGCAGCTTTCAGCACTTTACTGGCATTGTCACTTTTTATGCTCTTAAACGAAGTTTCAGGCAGAGAGGAGGCCAAAAGTTGATTTTGTGAAAGTAAACATAGTTTCAAAGATTTTCTTCAGAAAAGTGGCTCTGGACCGTTGATTTCACAGTCTGATGTAATTTTCATGAATATCTGCAGCTTTCAGCACTTTACTGGCATTGCCACTTTTTATGCTCTTAAACGAAGTGTCAGGCAGAGAGGAGGCCAAAAGTTGATTTTGTGAAAGTAAACATAGTTTCAAAGATTTTCTTCAGAAAACTGGCTCAGGACAGTTGATTTCACAGTCTGTCATTTTCATGAATATCTGCAGCTTTCAGCACTTTACTGGCATTGTCACTTTTTATGCTCTTAAACGAAGTTTCAGGCAGCGAGGAGGCCAAAAGTTGATTTTGTGAAAGTAAACAGTTTCAAAGATTTTCTTCAGAAAACTGGCTCAGGACAGTTGATTTCACAGTCTGTCATTTTCATGAATATCTGCAGCTTTCAGCACTTTACTGGCATTGCCACTTTTTATGCTCTTAAACGAAGTGTCAGGCAGAGAGGAGACCAAAAGTTGATTTTGTGAAAGTAAACATAGTTTCAAAGATTTTCTTCAGAAAAGTGGCTCAGGACCGTTGATTTCACAGTCTGATGTAATTTTCATGAATATCTGCAGCTTTCAGCACTTTACTGGCATTGTCACTTTTTATGCTCTTAAACGAAGTTTCAGGCAGAGAGGAGGCCAAAAGTTGATTTTGTGAAAGTAAACAGTTTCAAAGATTTTCTTCAGAAAACTGGCTCAGGACAGTTGATTTCACAGTCTGTCATTTTCATGAATATCTGCAGCTTTCAGCACTTCACTGGCATTGTCACTTTTTATGCTCTTAAACGAAGTTTCAGGCAGAGAGGAGGCCAAAAGTTGATTTTGTGAAAGTAAACATAGTTTCAAAGATTTTCTTCAGAAAAGTGGCTCAGGACCGTTGATTTCACAGTCTGATGTAATTTTCATGAATATCTGCAGCTTTCAGCACTTTACTGGCATTTTCACTTTTTATGCTCTTAAACGAAGTTTCAGGCAGAGAGGAGGCCAAAAGTTGATTTCGTGAAAGTAAACAGTTTCAAAGATTTTCTTCAGAAAACTGGCTCAGGACAGTTGATTTCACAGTCTGTCATTTTCATGAATATCTGCAGCTTTCAGCACTTTACTGGCATTGCCACTTTTTATGCTCTTAAACGAAGTGTCAGGCAGAGATGAGACCAAAAGTTGATTTTGTGAAAGTAAACATAGTTTCAAAGATTTTCTTCAGAAAAGTGGCTCAGGACCGTTGATTTCACAGTCTGATGTCATTTTCATGAATATCTGCAGCTTTCAGCACTTTACTGGCATTGTCACTTTTTATGCTCTTAAACGAAGTTTCAGGCAGAGAGGAGGCCAAAAGTTGATTTTGTGAAAGTAAACAGTTTCAAAGATTTTCTTCAGAAAACTGGCTCAGGACAGTTGATTTCACAGTCTGATGTCATTTTCATGAATATCTGCAGCTTTCAGCACTTTACTGGCATTGTCACTTTTTATGCTCTGAAACGAAGTTTCAGGCAGAGAAGAGGCCAAAAGTTGATTTTGTGAAAGTAAACATAGTTTCAAAGATTTTCTTCAGAAAAGTGGCTCAGGACCGTTGATTTCACAGTCTGATGTAATTTTCATGAATATCTGCAGCTTTCAGCACTTTACTGGCATTGCCACTTTTTATGCTCTTAAACGAAGTGTCAGGCAGAGAGGAGGCCAAAAGTTGATTTTGTGAAAGTAAACATAGTTTCAAAGATTTTCTTCTGAAAAGTGGCTCAGGACAGTTGATTTCACAGTCTGATGTCATTTTCATGAATATCTGCAGCTTTCAGCACTTTACTGGCATTGTCACTTTTTATGCTCTTAAACGAAGTTTCAGGCAGAGAGGAGGCCAAAAGTTGATTTTGTGAAAGTAAACATAGTTTCAAAGATTTTCGTCATAAAAGTGGCTCAGGACAGTTGATTTCACAGTCTAATGTCATTTTCATGAATATCTGCAGCTTTCAGCACTTTACTGGCATTGTCACTTTTTATGCTCTTAAACAAAGTTTCAGGCAGAGAGGAGGCCAAAAGTTGATTTTGTGAAAGTAAACATAGTTTCAAAGATTTTCTTCAGAAAAGTGGCTCAGGACAGTTAATTTCACAGTCTGATGTAATTTTCATGAATATCTGCAGCTTTCAGCACTTTACTGGCATTGTCACTTTTTATGCTCTTAAACGAAGTTTCAGGCAGAGAGGAGGCCAAAAGTTGATTTTGTGAAAGTAAACAGTTTCAAAGATTTTCTTCAGAAAACTGGCTCAGGACAGTTGATTTCACAGTCTGTCATTTTCATGAATATCTGCAGCTTTCAGCACTTTACTGGCATTGTCACTTTTTATGCTCTTAAACGAAGTTTCAGGCAGAGAGGAGGCCAAAAGTTGATTTTGTGAAAGTAAACATAGTTTCAAAGATTTTCTTCATAAAAGTGGCTCAGGACAGTTGATTTCACAGTCTAATGTCATTTTCATGAATATCTGCAGCTTTCAGCACTTTACTGGCATTGTCACTTTTTATGCTCTTAAACAAAGTTTCAGGCAGAGAGGAGGCCAAAAGTTGATTTTGTGAAAGTAAACATAGTTTCAAAGATTTTCTTCAGAAAAGTGGCTCAGGACAGTTAATTTCACAGTCTGATGTAATTTTCATGAATATCTGCAGCTTTCAGCACTTTACTGGCATTGTCACTTTTTATGCTCTTAAACGAAGTTTCAGGCAGAGAGGAGGCCAAAAGTTGATTTTGTGAAAGTAAACAGTTTCAAAGATTTTCTTCAGAAAACTGGCTCAGGACAGTTGATTTCACAGTCTGTCATTTTCATGAATATCTGCAGCTTTCAGCACTTTACTGGCATTGTCACTTTTTATGCTCTTAAACGAAGTTTCAGGCAGAGAGGAGGCCAAAAGTTGATTTTGTGAAAGTAAACATAGTTTCAAAGATTTTCTTCAGAAAAGTGGCTCTGGACCGTTGATTTCACAGTCTGATGTAATTTTCATGAATATCTGCAGCTTTCAGCACTTTACTGGCATTGCCACTTTTTATGCTCTTAAACGAAGTGTCAGGCAGAGAGGAGGCCAAAAGTTGATTTTGTGAAAGTAAACATAGTTTCAAAGATTTTCTTCAGAAAACTGGCTCAGGACAGTTGATTTCACAGTCTGTCATTTTCATGAATATCTGCAGCTTTCAGCACTTTACTGGCATTGTCACTTTTTATGCTCTTAAACGAAGTTTCAGGCAGCGAGGAGGCCAAAAGTTGATTTTGTGAAAGTAAACAGTTTCAAAGATTTTCTTCAGAAAACTGGCTCAGGACAGTTGATTTCACAGTCTGTCATTTTCATGAATATCTGCAGCTTTCAGCACTTTACTGGCATTGCCACTTTTTATGCTCTTAAACGAAGTGTCAGGCAGAGAGGAGACCAAAAGTTGATTTTGTGAAAGTAAACATAGTTTCAAAGATTTTCTTCAGAAAAGTGGCTCAGGACCGTTGATTTCACAGTCTGATGTAATTTTCATGAATATCTGCAGCTTTCAGCACTTTACTGGCATTGTCACTTTTTATGCTCTTAAACGAAGTTTCAGGCAGAGAGGAGGCCAAAAGTTGATTTTGTGAAAGTAAACAGTTTCAAAGATTTTCTTCAGAAAACTGGCTCAGGACAGTTGATTTCACAGTCTGTCATTTTCATGAATATCTGCAGCTTTCAGCACTTCACTGGCATTGTCACTTTTTATGCTCTTAAACGAAGTTTCAGGCAGAGAGGAGGCCAAAAGTTGATTTTGTGAAAGTAAACATAGTTTCAAAGATTTTCTTCAGAAAAGTGGCTCAGGACCGTTGATTTCACAGTCTGATGTAATTTTCATGAATATCTGCAGCTTTCAGCACTTTACTGGCATTTTCACTTTTTATGCTCTTAAACGAAGTTTCAGGCAGAGAGGAGGCCAAAAGTTGATTTCGTGAAAGTAAACAGTTTCAAAGATTTTCTTCAGAAAACTGGCTCAGGACAGTTGATTTCACAGTCTGTCATTTTCATGAATATCTGCAGCTTTCAGCACTTTACTGGCATTGCCACTTTTTATGCTCTTAAACGAAGTGTCAGGCAGAGATGAGACCAAAAGTTGATTTTGTGAAAGTAAACATAGTTTCAAAGATTTTCTTCAGAAAAGTGGCTCAGGACCGTTGATTTCACAGTCTGATGTCATTTTCATGAATATCTGCAGCTTTCAGCACTTTACTGGCATTGTCACTTTTTATGCTCTTAAACGAAGTTTCAGGCAGAGAGGAGGCCAAAAGTTGATTTTGTGAAAGTAAACAGTTTCAAAGATTTTCTTCAGAAAACTGGCTCAGGACAGTTGATTTCACAGTCTGATGTCATTTTCATGAATATCTGCAGCTTTCAGCACTTTACTGGCATTGTCACTTTTTATGCTCTGAAACGAAGTTTCAGGCAGAGAAGAGGCCAAAAGTTGATTTTGTGAAAGTAAACATAGTTTCAAAGATTTTCTTCAGAAAAGTGGCTCAGGACCGTTGATTTCACAGTCTGATGTAATTTTCATGAATATCTGCAGCTTTCAGCACTTTACTGGCATTGCCACTTTTTATGCTCTTAAACGAAGTGTCAGGCAGAGAGGAGGCCAAAAGTTGATTTTGTGAAAGTAAACATAGTTTCAAAGATTTTCTTCAGAAAACTGGCTCAGGACAGTTGATTTCACAGTCTGTCATTTTCATGAATATCTGCAGCTTTCAGCACTTTACTGGCATTGTCACTTTTTATGCTCTTAAACGAAGTTTCAGGCAGAGAGGAGGCCAAAAGTTGATTTTGTGAAAGTAAACAGTTTCAAAGATTTTCTTCAGAAAACTGGCTCAGGACAGTTGATTTCACAGTCTGTCATTTTCATGAATATCTGCAGCTTTCAGCACTTTACTGGCATTGCCACTTTTTATGCTCTTAAACGAAGTGTCAGGCAGAGAGGAGACCAAAAGTTGATTTTGTGAAAGTAAACATAGTTTCAAAGATTTTCTTCAGAAAAGTGGCTCAGGACCGTTGATTTCACAGTCTGATGTAATTTTCATGAATATCTGCAGCTTTCAGCACTTTACTGGCATTGTCACTTTTTATGCTCTTAAACGAAGTTTCAGGCAGAGAGGAGGCCAAAAGTTGATTTTGTGAAAGTAAACAGTTTCAAAGATTTTCTTCAGAAAACTGGCTCAGGACAGTTGATTTCACAGTCTGTCATTTTCATGAATATCTGCAGCTTTCAGCACTTCACTGGCATTGTCACTTTTTATGCTCTTAAACGAAGTTTCAGGCAGAGAGGAGGCCAAAAGTTGATTTTGTGAAAGTAAACATAGTTTCAAAGATTTTCTTCAGAAAAGTGGCTCAGGACCGTTGATTTCACAGTCTGATGTAATTTTCATGAATATCTGCAGCTTTCAGCACTTTACTGGCATTTTCACTTTTTATGCTCTTAAACGAAGTTTCAGGCAGAGAGGAGGCCAAAAGTTGATTTCGTGAAAGTAAACAGTTTCAAAGATTTTCTTCAGAAAACTGGCTCAGGACAGTTGATTTCACAGTCTGTCATTTTCATGAATATCTGCAGCTTTCAGCACTTTACTGGCATTGCCACTTTTTATGCTCTTAAACGAAGTGTCAGGCAGAGATGAGACCAAAAGTTGATTTTGTGAAAGTAAACATAGTTTCAAAGATTTTCTTCAGAAAAGTGGCTCAGGACCGTTGATTTCACAGTCTGATGTCATTTTCATGAATATCTGCAGCTTTCAGCACTTTACTGGCATTGTCACTTTTTATGCTCTTAAACGAAGTTTCAGGCAGAGAGGAGGCCAAAAGTTGATTTTGTGAAAGTAAACAGTTTCAAAGATTTTCTTCAGAAAACTGGCTCAGGACAGTTGATTTCACAGTCTGATGTCATTTTCATGAATATCTGCAGCTTTCAGCACTTTACTGGCATTGTCACTTTTTATGCTCTGAAACGAAGTTTCAGGCAGAGAAGAGGCCAAAAGTTGATTTTGTGAAA
This sequence comes from Lycodopsis pacificus, assembly GCA_028022725.1. NCBI lineage: Eukaryota > Metazoa > Chordata > Actinopteri > Perciformes > Zoarcidae > Lycodopsis > Lycodopsis pacificus. Next base: position 91,106 of record CM051710.1, read on the forward strand.
GTAAACATAGTTTCAAAGATTTTCTTCAGAAAAGTGGCTCAGGACCGTTGATTTCACAGTCTGATGTAATTTTCATGAATATCTGCAGCTTTCAGCACTTTACTGGCATTTTCACTTTTTATGCTCTTAAACGAAGTTTCAGGCAGAGAGGAGGCCAAAAGTTGATTTTGTGAAAGTAAACAGTTTCAAAGATTTTCTTCAGAAAACTGGCTCAGGACAGTTGATTTCACAGTCTGTCATTTTCATGAATATCTGCAGCTTTCAGCACTTTACTGGCATTGTCACTTTTTATGCTCTGAAACGAAGTTTCAGGCAGAGAGGAGGCCAAAAGTTGATTTTGTGAAAGTAAACATAGTTTCAAAGATTTTCTTCAGAAAAGTGGCTCAGGACCGTTGATTTCACAGTCTGATGTCATTTTCATGAATATCTGCAGCTTTCAGCACTTTACTGGCATTGTCACTTTTTATGCTCTTAAACGAAGTTTCAGGCAGAGAGGAGGCCAAAAGTTGATTTTGTGAAAGTAAACATAGTTTCAAAGATTTTCTTCAGAAAAGTGGCTCAGGACAGTTAATTTCACAGTCTGATGTAATTTTCATGAATATCTGCAGCTTTCAGCACTTTACTGGCATTGTCACTTTTTATGCTCTTAAACGAAGTTTCAGGCAGAGAGGAGGCCAAAAGTTGATTTTGTGAAAGTAAACATAGTTTCAAAGATTTTCTTCTGAAAAGTGGCTCAGGACAGTTGATTTCACAGTCTGATGTCATTTTCATGAATATCTGCAGCTTTCAGCACTTTACTGGCATTGTCACTTTTTATGCTCTTAAACGAAGTTTCAGGCAGAGAGGAGGCCAAAAGTTGATTTTGTGAAAGTGAACATAGTTTCAAAGATTTTCTTCAGAAAAGTGGCTGGACCGTTGATTTCACAGTCTGTCATTTTCATGAATATCTGCAGCTTTCAGCACTTTACTGGCATTGTCACTTTTTTATGCTCCTCAACGACGTTTCAGGCAGAGAGGAGGCCAAAAGTTGATTTTGTGAAAGTAAACATAGTTTCAAAGATTTTCTTCATAAAAGTGGCTCAGGACAGTTGATTTCACAGTCTGATGTAATTTTCATGAATATCTGCAGCTTTCAGCACTTTACTGGCATTGTCACTTTTTATGCTCTGAAACGAAGTTTCAGGCAGAGAGGAGGCCAAAAGTTGATTTTGTGAAAGTAAACATAGTTTCAAAGATTTTCTTCAGAAAAGTGGCTCAGGACCGTTGATTTCACAGTCTGATGTAATTTTCATGAATATCTGCAGCTTTCAGCACTTTACTGGCATTGCCACTTTTTATGCTCTTAAACGAAGTGTCAGGCAGAGAGGAGACCAAAAGTTGATTTTGTGAAAGTAAACATAGTTTCAAAGATTTTCTTCAGAAAAGTGGCTCAGGACCGTTGATTTCACAGTCTGATGTCATTTTCATGAATATCTGCAGCTTTCAGCACTTTACTGGCATTGTCACTTTTTATGCTCTTAAACGAAGTTTCAGGCAGAGAGGAGGCCAAAAGTTGATTTTGTGAAAGTAAACAGTTTCAAAGATTTTCTTCAGAAAACTGGCTCAGGACAGTTGATTTCACAGTCTGATGTCATTTTCATGAATATCTGCAGCTTTCAGCACTTTACTGGCATTGTCACTTTTTATGCTCTGAAACGAAGTTTCAGGCAGAGAAGAGGCCAAAAGTTGATTTTGTGAAAGTAAACATAGTTTCAAAGATTTTCTTCAGAAAAGTGGCTCAGGACCGTTGATTTCACAGTCTGATGTAATTTTCATGAATATCTGCAGCTTTCAGCACTTTACTGGCATTTTCACTTTTTATGCTCTTAAACGAAGTTTCAGGCAGAGAGGAGGCCAAAAGTTGATTTTGTGAAAGTAAACAGTTTCAAAGATTTTCTTCAGAAAACTGGCTCAGGACAGTTGATTTCACAGTCTGTCATTTTCATGAATATCTGCAGCTTTCAGCACTTTACTGGCATTGTCACTTTTTATGCTCTGAAACGAAGTTTCAGGCAGAGAGGAGGCCAAAAGTTGATTTTGTGAAAGTAAACATAGTTTCAAAGATTTTCTTCAGAAAAGTGGCTCAGGACCGTTGATTTCACAGTCTGATGTCATTTTCATGAATATCTGCAGCTTTCAGCACTTTACTGGCATTGTCACTTTTTATGCTCTTAAACGAAGTTTCAGGCAGAGAGGAGGCCAAAAGTTGATTTTGTGAAAGTAAACATAGTTTCAAAGATTTTCTTCAGAAAAGTGGCTCAGGACAGTTAATTTCACAGTCTGATGTAATTTTCATGAATATCTGCAGCTTTCAGCACTTTACTGGCATTGTCACTTTTTATGCTCTTAAACGAAGTTTCAGGCAGAGAGGAGGCCAAAAGTTGATTTTGTGAAAGTAAACATAGTTTCAAAGATTTTCTTCTGAAAAGTGGCTCAGGACAGTTGATTTCACAGTCTGATGTCATTTTCATGAATATCTGCAGCTTTCAGCACTTTACTGGCATTGTCACTTTTTATGCTCTTAAACGAAGTTTCAGGCAGAGAGGAGGCCAAAAGTTGATTTTGTGAAAGTGAACATAGTTTCAAAGATTTTCTTCAGAAAAGTGGCTGGACCGTTGATTTCACAGTCTGTCATTTTCATGAATATCTGCAGCTTTCAGCACTTTACTGGCATTGTCACTTTTTTATGCTCCTCAACGACGTTTCAGGCAGAGAGGAGGCCAAAAGTTGATTTTGTGAAAGTAAACATAGTTTCAAAGATTTTCTTCATAAAAGTGGCTCAGGACAGTTGATTTCACAGTCTGATGTAATTTTCATGAATATCTGCAGCTTTCAGCACTTTACTGGCATTGTCACTTTTTATGCTCTGAAACGAAGTTTCAGGCAGAGAGGAGGCCAAAAGTTGATTTTGTGAAAGTAAACATAGTTTCAAAGATTTTCTTCAGAAAAGTGGCTCAGGACCGTTGATTTCACAGTCTGATGTAATTTTCATGAATATCTGCAGCTTTCAGCACTTTACTGGCATTGCCACTTTTTATGCTCTTAAACGAAGTGTCAGGCAGAGAGGAGACCAAAAGTTGATTTTGTGAAAGTAAACATAGTTTCAAAGATTTTCTTCAGAAAAGTGGCTCAGGACCGTTGATTTCACAGTCTGATGTCATTTTCATGAATATCTGCAGCTTTCAGCACTTTACTGGCATTGCCACTTTTTATGCTCTTAAACGAAGTGTCAGGCAGAGATGAGACCAAAAGTTGATTTTGTGAAAGTAAACATAGTTTCAAAGATTTTCTTCAGAAAAGTGGCTCAGGACCGTTGATTTCACAGTCTGATGTCATTTTCATGAATATCTGCAGCTTTCAGCACTTTACTGGCATTGTCACTTTTTATGCTCTTAAACGAAGTTTCAGGCAGAGAGGAGGCCAAAAGTTGATTTTGTGAAAGTAAACAGTTTCAAAGATTTTCTTCAGAAAACTGGCTCAGGACAGTTGATTTCACAGTCTGATGTCATTTTCATGAATATCTGCAGCTTTCAGCACTTTACTGGCATTGTCACTTTTTATGCTCTGAAACGAAGTTTCAGGCAGAGAAGAGGCCAAAAGTTGATTTTGTGAAAGTAAACATAGTTTCAAAGATTTTCTTCAGAAAAGTGGCTCAGGACCGTTGATTTCACAGTCTGATGTAATTTTCATGAATATCTGCAGCTTTCAGCACTTTACTGGCATTTTCACTTTTTATGCTCTTAAACGAAGTTTCAGGCAGAGAGGAGGCCAAAAGTTGATTTTGTGAAAGTAAACAGTTTCAAAGATTTTCTTCAGAAAACTGGCTCAGGACAGTTGATTTCACAGTCTGTCATTTTCATGAATATCTGCAGCTTTCAGCACTTTACTGGCATTGTCACTTTTTATGCTCTGAAACGAAGTTTCAGGCAGAGAGGAGGCCAAAAGTTGATTTTGTGAAAGTAAACATAGTTTCAAAGATTTTCTTCAGAAAAGTGGCTCAGGACCGTTGATTTCACAGTCTGATGTCATTTTCATGAATATCTGCAGCTTTCAGCACTTTACTGGCATTGTCACTTTTTATGCTCTTAAACGAAGTTTCAGGCAGAGAGGAGGCCAAAAGTTGATTTTGTGAAAGTAAACATAGTTTCAAAGATTTTCTTCAGAAAAGTGGCTCAGGACAGTTAATTTCACAGTCTGATGTAATTTTCATGAATATCTGCAGCTTTCAGCACTTTACTGGCATTGTCACTTTTTATGCTCTTAAACGAAGTTTCAGGCAGAGAGGAGGCCAAAAGTTGATTTTGTGAAAGTAAACATAGTTTCAAAGATTTTCTTCTGAAAAGTGGCTCAGGACAGTTGATTTCACAGTCTGATGTCATTTTCATGAATATCTGCAGCTTTCAGCACTTTACTGGCATTGTCACTTTTTATGCTCTTAAACGAAGTTTCAGGCAGAGAGGAGGCCAAAAGTTGATTTTGTGAAAGTGAACATAGTTTCAAAGATTTTCTTCAGAAAAGTGGCTGGACCGTTGATTTCACAGTCTGTCATTTTCATGAATATCTGCAGCTTTCAGCACTTTACTGGCATTGTCACTTTTTTATGCTCCTCAACGACGTTTCAGGCAGAGAGGAGGCCAAAAGTTGATTTTGTGAAAGTAAACATAGTTTCAAAGATTTTCTTCATAAAAGTGGCTCAGGACAGTTGATTTCACAGTCTGATGTAATTTTCATGAATATCTGCAGCTTTCAGCACTTTACTGGCATTGTCACTTTTTATGCTCTGAAACGAAGTTTCAGGCAGAGAGGAGGCCAAAAGTTGATTTTGTGAAAGTAAACATAGTTTCAAAGATTTTCTTCAGAAAAGTGGCTCAGGACCGTTGATTTCACAGTCTGATGTAATTTTCATGAATATCTGCAGCTTTCAGCACTTTACTGGCATTGCCACTTTTTATGCTCTTAAACGAAGTGTCAGGCAGAGAGGAGACCAAAAGTTGATTTTGTGAAAGTAAACATAGTTTCAAAGATTTTCTTCAGAAAAGTGGCTCAGGACCGTTGATTTCACAGTCTGATGTCATTTTCATGAATATCTGCAGCTTTCAGCACTTTACTGGCATTGTCACTTTTTATGCTCTTAAACGAAGTTTCAGGCAGAGAGGAGGCCAAAAGTTGATTTTGTGAAAGTAAACAGTTTCAAAGATTTTCTTCATAAAAGTGGCTCAGGACAGTTGATTTCACAGTCTGATGTCATTTTCATGAATATCTGCAGCTTTCAGCACTTTACTGGCATTGTCACTTTTTTATGCTCCTCAACGACGTTTCAGGCAGAGAGGAGGCCAAAAGTTGATTTTGTGAAAGTAAACATAGTTTCAAAGATTTTCTTCAGAAAACTGGCTCAGGACAGTTGATTTCACAGTCTGTCATTTTCATGAATATCTGCAGCTTTCAGCACTTCACTGGCATTGTCACTTTTTATGCTCTTAAACGAAGTTTCAGGCAGAGAGGAGGCCAAAAGTTGATTTTGTGAAAGTAAACATAGTTTCAAAGATTTTCTTCAGAAAAGTGGCTCAGGACCGTTGATTTCACAGTCTGATGTAATTTTCATGAATATCTGCAGCTTTCAGCACTTTACTGGCATTTTCACTTTTTATGCTCTTAAACGAAGTTTCAGGCAGAGAGGAGGCCAAAAGTTGATTTCGTGAAAGTAAACATAGTTTCAAAGATTTTCTTCAGAAAACTGGCTCAGGACAGTTGATTTCACAGTCTGTCATTTTCATGAATATCTGCAGCTTTCAGCACTTTACTGGCATTGCCACTTTTTATGCTCTTAAACGAAGTGTCAGGCAGAGATGAGACCAAAAGTTGATTTTGTGAAAGTAAACATAGTTTCAAAGATTTTCTTCAGAAAAGTGGCTCAGGACCGTTGATTTCACAGTCTGATGTAATTTTCATGAATATCTGCAGCTTTCAGCACTTTACTGGCATTGCCACTTTTTATGCTCTTAAACGAAGTGTCAGGCAGAGAGGAGACCAAAAGTTGATTTTGTGAAAGTAAACATAGTTTCAAAGATTTTCTTCAGAAAAGTGGCTCAGGACCGTTGATTTCACAGTCTGATGTAATTTTCATGAATATCTACAGCTTTCAGCACTTTACTGGCATTGCCACTTTTTATGCTCTTAAACGAAGTGTCAGGCAGAGAGGAGACCAAAAGTTGATTTTGTGAAAGTCAACATAGTTTCAAAGATTTTCTTCAGAAAAGTGGCTCAGGACCGTTGATTTCACAGTCTGATGTAATTTTCATGAATATCTGCAGCTTTCAGCACTTTACTGGCATTGCCACTTTTTATGCTCTTAAACGAAGTGTCAGGCAGAGAGGAGACCAATAGTTGATTTTGTGAAAGTAAACAGTTTCAAAGATTTTCTTCAGAAAACTGGCTCAGGACAGTTGATTTCACAGTCTGTCATTTTCATGAATATCTGCAGCTTTCAGCACTTTACTGGCATTGCCACTTTTTATGCTCTTAAACGAAGTGTCAGGCAGAGAGGAGACCAAAAGTTGATTTTGTGAAAGTAAACATAGTTTCAAAGATTTTCTTCAGAAAAGTGGCTCAGGACCGTTGATTTCACAGTCTGATGTAATTTTCATGAATATCTGCAGCTTTCAGCACTTTACTGGCATTGCCACTTTTTATGCTCTTAAACGAAGTGTCAGGCAGAGAGGAGACCAAAAGTTGATTTTGTGAAAGTAAACATAGTTTCAAAGATTTTCTTCAGAAAAGTGGCTCAGGACCGTTGATTTCACAGTCTGATGTCATTTTCATGAATATCTGCAGCTTTCAGCACTTTACTGGCATTGTCACTTTTTATGCACTTAAACGAAGTTTCAGGCAGAGAGGAGGCCAAAAGTTGATTTTGTGAAAGTAAACATAGTTTCAAAGATTTTCTTCAGAAAAGTGGCTCAGGACAGTTAATTTCACAGTCTGATGTAATTTTCATGAATATCTGCAGCTTTCAGCACTTTACTGGCATTGTCACTTTTTATGCTCTTAAACGAAGTTTCAGGCAGAGAGGAGGCCAAAAGTTGATTTTGTGAAAGTAAACAGTTTCAAAGATTTTCTTCAGAAAACTGGCTCAGGACAGTTGATTTCACAGTCTGTCATTTTCATGAATATCTGCAGCTTTCAGCACTTCACTGGCATTGTCACTTTTTATGCACTTAAACGAAGTTTCAGGCAGAGAGGAGGCCAAAAGTTGATTTTGTGAAAGTAAACATAGTTTCAAAGATTTTCTTCAGAAAAGTGGCTCAGGACCGTTGATTTCACAGTCTGATGTAATTTTCATGAATATCTGCAGCTTTCAGCACTTTACTGGCATTTTCACTTTTTATGCTCTTAAACGAAGTTTCAGGCAGAGAGGAGGCCAAAAGTTGATTTCGTGAAAGTAAACAGTTTCAAAGATTTTCTTCAGAAAACTGGCTCAGGACAGTTGATTTCACAGTCTGTCATTTTCATGAATATCTGCAGCTTTCAGCACTTTACTGGCATTGCCACTTTTTATGCTCTTAAACGAAGTGTCAGGCAGAGATGAGACCAAAAGTTGATTTTGTGAAAGTAAACATAGTTTCAAAGATTTTCTTCAGAAAAGTGGCTCAGGACCGTTGATTTCACAGTCTGATGTAATTTTCATGAATATCTGCAGCTTTCAGCACTTTACTGGCATTGCCACTTTTTATGCTCTTAAACGAAGTGTCAGGCAGAGAGGAGACCAAAAGTTGATTTTGTGAAAGTAAACATAGTTTCAAAGATTTTCTTCAGAAAAGTGGCTCAGGACCGTTGATTTCACAGTCTGATGTCATTTTCATGAATATCTGCAGCTTTCAGCACTTTACTGGCATTGTCACTTTTTATGCTCTTAAACGAAGTTTCAGGCAGAGAGGAGGCCAAAAGTTGATTTTGTGAAAGTAAACAGTTTCAAAGATTTTCTTCATAAAAGTGGCTCAGGACAGTTGATTTCACAGTCTGATGTCATTTTCATGAATATCTGCAGCTTTCAGCACTTTACTGGCATTGTCACTTTTTTATGCTCCTCAACGACGTTTCAGGCAGAGAGGAGGCCAAAAGTTGATTTTGTGAAAGTAAACATAGTTTCAAAGATTTTCTTCAGAAAACTGGCTCAGGACAGTTGATTTCACAGTCTGTCATTTTCATGAATATCTGCAGCTTTCAGCACTTCACTGGCATTGTCACTTTTTATGCTCTTAAACGAAGTTTCAGGCAGAGAGGAGGCCAAAAGTTGATTTTGTGAAAGTAAACATAGTTTCAAAGATTTTCTTCAGAAACGTGGCTCAGGACCGTTGATTTCACAGTCTGATGTAATTTTCATGAATATCTGCAGCTTTCAGCACTTTACTGGCATTTTCACTTTTTATGCTCTTAAACGAAGTTTCAGGCAGAGAGGAGGCCAAAAGTTGATTTCGTGAAAGTAAACAGTTTCAAAGATTTTCTTCAGAAAACTGGCTCAGGACAGTTGATTTCACAGTCTGTCATTTTCATGAATATCTGCAGCTTTCAGCACTTTACTGGCATTGCCACTTTTTATGCTCTTAAACGAAGTGTCAGGCAGAGATGAGACCAAAAGTTGATTTTGTGAAAGTAAACATAGTTTCAAAGATTTTCTTCAGAAAAGTGGCTCAGGACCGTTGATTTCACAGTCTGATGTAATTTTCATGAATATCTGCAGCTTTCAGCACTTTACTGGCATTGCCACTTTTTATGCTCTTAAACGAAGTGTCAGGCAGAGAGGAGACCAAAAGTTGATTTTGTGAAAGTAAACATAGTTTCAAAGATTTTCTTCAGAAAAGTGGCTCAGGACCGTTGATTTCACAGTCTGATGTCATTTTCATGAATATCTGCAGCTTTCAGCACTTTACTGGCATTGTCACTTTTTATGCTCTTAAACGAAGTTTCAGGCAGAGAGGAGGCCAAAAGTTGATTTTGTGAAAGTAAACAGTTTCAAAGATTTTCTTCATAAAAGTGGCTCAGGACAGTTGATTTCACAGTCTGATGTCATTTTCATGAATATCTGCAGCTTTCAGCACTTTACTGGCATTGTCACTTTTTTATGCTCCTCAACGACGTTTCAGGCAGAGAGGAGGCCAAAAGTTGATTTTGTGAAAGTAAACATAGTTTCAAAGATTTTCTTCAGAAAAATGGCTGGACCGTTGATTTCACAGTCTGTCATTTTCATGAATATCTGCAGCTTTCAGCACTTTACTGGCATTGTCACTTTTTATGCTCTGAAACGAAGTTTCAGGCAGAGAGGAGGCCAAAAGTTGATTTTGTGAAAGTAAACATAGTTTCAAAGATTTTCTTCAGAAAAGTGGCTCAGGACCGTTGATTTCACAGTCTGATGTCATTTTCATGAATATCTGCAGCTTTCAGCACTTTACTGGCATTTTCACTTTTTATGCTCTTAAACGAAGTTTCAGGCAGAGAGGAGGCCAAAAGTTGATTTTGTGAAAGTAAACAGTTTCAAAGATTTTCTTCAGAAAACTGGCTCAGGACAGTTGATTTCACAGTCTGTCATTTTCATGAATATCTGCAGCTTTCAGCACTTTACTGGCATTGTCACTTTTTATGCTCTGAAACGAAGTTTCAGGCAGAGAGGAGGCCAAAAGTTGATTTTGTGAAAGTAAACATAGTTTCAAAGATTTTCTTCAGAAAAGTGGCTCAGGACCGTTGATTTCACAGTCTGATGTCATTTTCATGAATATCTGCAGCTTTCAGCACTTTACTGGCATTGTCACTTTTTATGCTCTTAAACGAAGTTTCAGGCAGAGAGGAGGCCAAAAGTTGATTTTGTGAAAGTAAACATAGTTTCAAAGATTTTCTTCAGAAAAGTGGCTCAGGACAGTTAATTTCACAGTCTGAGTAATTTTCATGAATATCTGCAGCTTTCAGCACTTTACTGGCATTGTCACTTTTTATGCTCTTAAACGAAGTTTCAGGCAGAGAGGAGGCCAAAAGTTGATTTTGTGAAAGTAAACATAGTTTCAAAGATTTTCTTCTGAAAAGTGGCTCAGGACAGTTGATTTCACAGTCTGATGTCATTTTCATGAATATCTGCAGCTTTCAGCACTTTACTGGCATTGTCACTTTTTATGCTCTTAAACGAAGTTTCAGGCAGAGAGGAGGCCAAAAGTTGATTTTGTGAAAGTGAACATAGTTTCAAAGATTTTCTTCAGAAAAGTGGCTGGACCGTTGATTTCACAGTCTGTCATTTTCATGAATATCTGCAGCTTTCAGCACTTTACTGGCATTGTCACTTTTTATGCTCTTAAACGAAGTTTCAGGCAGAGAGGAGGCCAAAAGTTGATTTTGTGAAAGTAAACATAGTTTCAAAGATTTTCTTCAGAAAAGTGGCTCTGGACCGTTGATTTCACAGTCTGATGTAATTTTCATGAATATCTGCAGCTTTCAGCACTTTACTGGCATTTTCACTTTTTATGCTCTTAAACTAAGTTTCAGGCAGAGAGGAGGCCAAAAGTTGATTTTGTGAAAGTAAACAGTTTCAAAGATTTTCTTCAGAAAACTGGCTCAGGACAGTTGATTTCACAGTCTGTCATTTTCATGAATATCTGCAGCTTTCAGCACTTTACTGGCATTGCCACTTTTTATGCTCTTAAACGAAGTGTCAGGCAGAGAGGAGGCCAAAAGTTGATTTTGTGAAAGTAAACATAGTTTCAAAGATTTTCTTCAGAAAAGTGGCTGGACCGTTGATTTCACAGTCTGTCATTTTCATGAATATCTGCAGCTTTCAGCACTTTACTGGCATTGTCACTTTTTATGCTCTTAAACGAAGTTTCAGGCAGAGAGGAGGCCAAAAGTTGATTTTGTGAAAGTAAACATAGTTTCAAAGATTTTCTTCAGAAACGTGGCTCAGGACCGTTGATTTCACAGTCTGATGTAATTTTCATGAATATCTGCAGCTTTCAGCACTTTACTGGCATTTTCACTTTTTATGCTCTTAAACGAAGTTTCAGGCAGAGAGGAGGCCAAAAGTTGATTTCGTGAAAGTAAACAGTTTCAAAGATTTTCTTCAGAAAACTGGCTCAGGACAGTTGATTTCACAGTCTGTCATTTTCATGAATATCTGCAGCTTTCAGCACTTTACTGGCATTGCCACTTTTTATGCTCTTAAACGAAGTGTCAGGCAGAGATGAGACCAAAAGTTGATTTTGTGAAAGTAAACATAGTTTCAAAGATTTTCTTCAGAAAAGTGGCTCAGGACCGTTGATTTCACAGTCTGATGTAATTTTCATGAATATCTGCAGCTTTCAGCACTTTACTGGCATTGCCACTTTTTATGCTCTTAAACGAAGTGTCAGGCAGAGAGGAGACCAAAAGTTGATTTTGTGAAAGTAAACATAGTTTCAAAGATTTTCTTCAGAAAAGTGGCTCAGGACCGTTGATTTCACAGTCTGATGTCATTTTCATGAATATCTGCAGCTTTCAGCACTTTACTGGCATTGTCACTTTTTATGCTCTTAAACGAAGTTTCAGGCAGAGAGGAGGCCAAAAGTTGATTTTGTGAAAGTAAACAGTTTCAAAGATTTTCTTCATAAAAGTGGCTCAGGACAGTTGATTTCACAGTCTGATGTCATTTTCATGAATATCTGCAGCTTTCAGCACTTTACTGGCATTGTCACTTTTTTATGCTCCTCAACGACGTTTCAGGCAGAGAGGAGGCCAAAAGTTGATTTTGTGAAAGTAAACATAGTTTCAAAGATTTTCTTCAGAAAAATGGCTGGACCGTTGATTTCACAGTCTGTCATTTTCATGAATATCTGCAGCTTTCAGCACTTTACTGGCATTGTCACTTTTTATGCTCTGAAACGAAGTTTCAGGCAGAGAGGAGGCCAAAAGTTGATTTTGTGAAAGTAAACATAGTTTCAAAGATTTTCTTCAGAAAAGTGGCTCAGGACCGTTGATTTCACAGTCTGATGTCATTTTCATGAATATCTGCAGCTTTCAGCACTTTACTGGCATTTTCACTTTTTATGCTCTTAAACGAAGTTTCAGGCAGAGAGGAGGCCAAAAGTTGATTTTGTGAAAGTAAACAGTTTCAAAGATTTTCTTCAGAAAACTGGCTCAGGACAGTTGATTTCACAGTCTGTCATTTTCATGAATATCTGCAGCTTTCAGCACTTTACTGGCATTGTCACTTTTTATGCTCTGAAACGAAGTTTCAGGCAGAGAGGAGGCCAAAAGTTGATTTTGTGAAAGTAAACATAGTTTCAAAGATTTTCTTCAGAAAAGTGGCTCAGGACAGTTAATTTCACAGTCTGATGTAATTTTCATGAATATCTGCAGCTTTCAGCACTTTACTGGCATTGTCACTTTTTATGCTCTTAAACGAAGTTTCAGGCAGAGAGGAGGCCAAAAGTTGATTTTGTGAAAGTAAACATAGTTTCAAAGATTTTCTTCAGAAAAGTGGCTCAGGACAGTTAATTTCACAGTCTGATGTAATTTTCATGAATATCTGCAGCTTTCAGCACTTTACTGGCATTGTCACTTTTTATGCTCTTAAACGAAGTTTCAGGCAGAGAGGAGGCCAAAAGTTGATTTTGTGAAAGTAAACATAGTTTCAAAGATTTTCTTCTGAAAAGTGGCTCAGGACAGTTGATTTCACAGTCTGATGTCATTTTCATGAATATCTGCAGCTTTCAGCACTTTACTGGCATTGTCACTTTTTATGCTCTTAAACGAAGTTTCAGGCAGAGAGGAGGCCAAAAGTTGATTTTGTGAAAGTGAACATAGTTTCAAAGATTTTCTTCAGAAAAGTGGCTGGACCGTTGATTTCACAGTCTGTCATTTTCATGAATATCTGCAGCTTTCAGCACTTTACTGGCATTGTCACTTTTTATGCTCTTAAACGAAGTTTCAGGCAGAGAGGAGGCCAAAAGTTGATTTTGTGAAAGTAAACAGTTTCAAAGATTTTCTTCAGAAAAGTGGCTCTGGACCGTTGATTTCACAGTCTGATGTAATTTTAATGAATATCTGCAGCTTTCAGCACTTTACTGGCATTTTCACTTTTTATGCTCTTAAACTAAGTTTCAGGCAGAGAGGAGGCCAAAAGTTGATTTTGTGAAAGTAAACAGTTTCAAAGATTTTCTTCAGAAAACTGGCTCAGGACAGTTGATTTCACAGTCTGTCATTTTCATGAATATCTGCAGCTTTCAGCACTTTACTGGCATTGCCACTTTTTATGCTCTTAAACGAAGTGTCAGGCAGAGAGGAGGCCAAAAGTTGATTTTGTGAAAGTAAACATAGTTTCAAAGATTTTCTTCAGAAAAGTGGCTGGACCGTTGATTTCACAGTCTGTCATTTTCATGAATATCTGCAGCTTTCAGCACTTTACTGGCATTGTCACTTTTTATGCTCTTAAACGAAGTTTCAGGCAGAGAGGAGGCCAAAAGTTGATTTTGTGAAAGTAAACAGTTTCAAAGATTTTCTTCAGAAAACTGGCTCAGGACAGTTGATTTCACAGTCTGTCATTTTCATGAATATCTGCAGCTTTCGGCACTTTACTGGCATTGTCACTTTTTATGCTCTTAAACGAAGTTTCAGGCAGAGAGGAGGCCAAAAGTTGATTTTGTGAAAGTAAACAGTTTCAAAGATTTTCTTCAGAAAAGTGGCTCAGGACCGTTGATTTCACAGTCTGATGTCATTTTCATGAATATCTGCAGCTTTCAGCACTTTACTGGCATTGTCACTTTTTATGCTCTTAAACGAAGTTTCAGGCAGAGAGGAGGCCAAAAGTTGATTTTGTGAAAGTAAACAGTTTCAAAGATTTTCTTCATAAAAGTGGCTCAGGACAGTTGATTTCACAGTCTGATGTCATTTTCATGAATATCTGCAGCTTTCAGCACTTTACTGGCATTGTCACTTTTTTATGCTCCTCAACGACGTTTCAGGCAGAGAGGAGGCCAAAAGTTGATTTTGTGAAAGTAAACATAGTTTCAAAGATTTTCTTCAGAAAAATGGCTGGACCGTTGATTTCACAGTCTGTCATTTTCATGAATATCTGCAGCTTTCAGCACTTTACTGGCATTGTCACTTTTTATGCTCTGAAACGAAGTTTCAGGCAGAGAGGAGGCCAAAAGTTGATTTTGTGAAAGTAAACATAGTTTCAAAGATTTTCTTCAGAAAAGTGGCTCAGGACCGTTGATTTCACAGTCTGATGTCATTTTCATGAATATCTGCAGCTTTCAGCACTTTACTGGCATTTTCACTTTTTATGCTCTTAAACGAAGTTTCAGGCAGAGAGGAGGCCAAAAGTTGATTTTGTGAAAGTAAACAGTTTCAAAGATTTTCTTCAGAAAACTGGCTCAGGACAGTTGATTTCACAGTCTGTCATTTTCATGAATATCTGCAGCTTTCAGCACTTTACTGGCATTGTCACTTTTTATGCTCTGAAACGAAGTTTCAGGCAGAGAGGAGGCCAAAAGTTGATTTTGTGAAAGTAAACATAGTTTCAAAGATTTTCTTCAGAAAAGTGGCTCAGGACCGTTGATTTCACAGTCTGATGTCATTTTCATGAATATCTGCAGCTTTCAGCACTTTACTGGCATTGTCACTTTTTATGCTCTTAAACGAAGTTTCAGGCAGAGAGGAGGCCAAAAGTTGATTTTGTGAAAGTAAACATAGTTTCAAAGATTTTCTTCAGAAAAGTGGCTCAGGACAGTTAATTTCACAGTCTGAGTAATTTTCATGAATATCTGCAGCTTTCAGCACTTTACTGGCATTGTCACTTTTTATGCTCTTAAACGAAGTTTCAGGCAGAGAGGAGGCCAAAAGTTGATTTTGTGAAAGTAAACATAGTTTCAAAGATTTTCTTCTGAAAAGTGGCTCAGGACAGTTGATTTCACAGTCTGATGTCATTTTCATGAATATCTGCAGCTTTCAGCACTTTACTGGCATTGTCACTTTTTATGCTCTTAAACGAAGTTTCAGGCAGAGAGGAGGCCAAAAGTTGATTTTGTGAAAGTGAACATAGTTTCAAAGATTTTCTTCAGAAAAGTGGCTGGACCGTTGATTTCACAGTCTGTCATTTTCATGAATATCTGCAGCTTTCAGCACTTTACTGGCATTGTCACTTTTTATGCTCTTAAACGAAGTTTCAGGCAGAGAGGAGGCCAAAAGTTGATTTTGTGAAAGTAAACATAGTTTCAAAGATTTTCTTCAGAAAAGTGGCTCTGGACCGTTGATTTCACAGTCTGATGTAATTTTCATGAATATCTGCAGCTTTCAGCACTTTACTGGCATTTTCACTTTTTATGCTCTTAAACTAAGTTTCAGGCAGAGAGGAGGCCAAAAGTTGATTTTGTGAAAGTAAACAGTTTCAAAGATTTTCTTCAGAAAACTGGCTCAGGACAGTTGATTTCACAGTCTGTCATTTTCATGAATATCTGCAGCTTTCAGCACTTTACTGGCATTGCCACTTTTTATGCTCTTAAACGAAGTGTCAGGCAGAGAGGAGGCCAAAAGTTGATTTTGTGAAAGTAAACATAGTTTCAAAGATTTTCTTCAGAAAAGTGGCTGGACCGTTGATTTCACAGTCTGTCATTTTCATGAATATCTGCAGCTTTCAGCACTTTACTGGCATTGTCACTTTTTATGCTCTTAAACGAAGTTTCAGGCAGAGAGGAGGCCAAAAGTTGATTTTGTGAAAGTAAACATAGTTTCAAAGATTTTCTTCAGAAACGTGGCTCAGGACCGTTGATTTCACAGTCTGATGTAATTTTCATGAATATCTGCAGCTTTCAGCACTTTACTGGCATTTTCACTTTTTATGCTCTTAAACGAAGTTTCAGGCAGAGAGGAGGCCAAAAGTTGATTTCGTGAAAGTAAACAGTTTCAAAGATTTTCTTCAGAAAACTGGCTCAGGACAGTTGATTTCACAGTCTGTCATTTTCATGAATATCTGCAGCTTTCAGCACTTTACTGGCATTGCCACTTTTTATGCTCTTAAACGAAGTGTCAGGCAGAGATGAGACCAAAAGTTGATTTTGTGAAAGTAAACATAGTTTCAAAGATTTTCTTCAGAAAAGTGGCTCAGGACCGTTGATTTCACAGTCTGATGTAATTTTCATGAATATCTGCAGCTTTCAGCACTTTACTGGCATTGCCACTTTTTATGCTCTTAAACGAAGTGTCAGGCAGAGAGGAGACCAAAAGTTGATTTTGTGAAA
Organism: Lycodopsis pacificus; assembly: GCA_028022725.1. Taxonomy (NCBI): domain Eukaryota; kingdom Metazoa; phylum Chordata; class Actinopteri; order Perciformes; family Zoarcidae; genus Lycodopsis; species Lycodopsis pacificus. The sequence goes on from CM051710.1 coordinate 107,395, forward strand.
GTAAACATAGTTTCAAAGATTTTCTTCAGAAAAGTGGCTCAGGACCGTTGATTTCACAGTCTGATGTCATTTTCATGAATATCTGCAGCTTTCAGCACTTTACTGGCATTGTCACTTTTTATGCTCTTAAACGAAGTTTCAGGCAGAGAGGAGGCCAAAAGTTGATTTTGTGAAAGTAAACAGTTTCAAAGATTTTCTTCATAAAAGTGGCTCAGGACAGTTGATTTCACAGTCTGATGTCATTTTCATGAATATCTGCAGCTTTCAGCACTTTACTGGCATTGTCACTTTTTTATGCTCCTCAACGACGTTTCAGGCAGAGAGGAGGCCAAAAGTTGATTTTGTGAAAGTAAACATAGTTTCAAAGATTTTCTTCAGAAAAATGGCTGGACCGTTGATTTCACAGTCTGTCATTTTCATGAATATCTGCAGCTTTCAGCACTTTACTGGCATTGTCACTTTTTATGCTCTGAAACGAAGTTTCAGGCAGAGAGGAGGCCAAAAGTTGATTTTGTGAAAGTAAACATAGTTTCAAAGATTTTCTTCAGAAAAGTGGCTCAGGACCGTTGATTTCACAGTCTGATGTCATTTTCATGAATATCTGCAGCTTTCAGCACTTTACTGGCATTTTCACTTTTTATGCTCTTAAACGAAGTTTCAGGCAGAGAGGAGGCCAAAAGTTGATTTTGTGAAAGTAAACAGTTTCAAAGATTTTCTTCAGAAAACTGGCTCAGGACAGTTGATTTCACAGTCTGTCATTTTCATGAATATCTGCAGCTTTCAGCACTTTACTGGCATTGTCACTTTTTATGCTCTGAAACGAAGTTTCAGGCAGAGAGGAGGCCAAAAGTTGATTTTGTGAAAGTAAACATAGTTTCAAAGATTTTCTTCAGAAAAGTGGCTCAGGACAGTTAATTTCACAGTCTGATGTAATTTTCATGAATATCTGCAGCTTTCAGCACTTTACTGGCATTGTCACTTTTTATGCTCTTAAACGAAGTTTCAGGCAGAGAGGAGGCCAAAAGTTGATTTTGTGAAAGTAAACATAGTTTCAAAGATTTTCTTCAGAAAAGTGGCTCAGGACAGTTAATTTCACAGTCTGATGTAATTTTCATGAATATCTGCAGCTTTCAGCACTTTACTGGCATTGTCACTTTTTATGCTCTTAAACGAAGTTTCAGGCAGAGAGGAGGCCAAAAGTTGATTTTGTGAAAGTAAACATAGTTTCAAAGATTTTCTTCTGAAAAGTGGCTCAGGACAGTTGATTTCACAGTCTGATGTCATTTTCATGAATATCTGCAGCTTTCAGCACTTTACTGGCATTGTCACTTTTTATGCTCTTAAACGAAGTTTCAGGCAGAGAGGAGGCCAAAAGTTGATTTTGTGAAAGTGAACATAGTTTCAAAGATTTTCTTCAGAAAAGTGGCTGGACCGTTGATTTCACAGTCTGTCATTTTCATGAATATCTGCAGCTTTCAGCACTTTACTGGCATTGTCACTTTTTATGCTCTTAAACGAAGTTTCAGGCAGAGAGGAGGCCAAAAGTTGATTTTGTGAAAGTAAACAGTTTCAAAGATTTTCTTCAGAAAAGTGGCTCTGGACCGTTGATTTCACAGTCTGATGTAATTTTAATGAATATCTGCAGCTTTCAGCACTTTACTGGCATTTTCACTTTTTATGCTCTTAAACTAAGTTTCAGGCAGAGAGGAGGCCAAAAGTTGATTTTGTGAAAGTAAACAGTTTCAAAGATTTTCTTCAGAAAACTGGCTCAGGACAGTTGATTTCACAGTCTGTCATTTTCATGAATATCTGCAGCTTTCAGCACTTTACTGGCATTGCCACTTTTTATGCTCTTAAACGAAGTGTCAGGCAGAGAGGAGGCCAAAAGTTGATTTTGTGAAAGTAAACATAGTTTCAAAGATTTTCTTCAGAAAAGTGGCTGGACCGTTGATTTCACAGTCTGTCATTTTCATGAATATCTGCAGCTTTCAGCACTTTACTGGCATTGTCACTTTTTATGCTCTTAAACGAAGTTTCAGGCAGAGAGGAGGCCAAAAGTTGATTTTGTGAAAGTAAACAGTTTCAAAGATTTTCTTCAGAAAACTGGCTCAGGACAGTTGATTTCACAGTCTGTCATTTTCATGAATATCTGCAGCTTTCGGCACTTTACTGGCATTGTCACTTTTTATGCTCTTAAACGAAGTTTCAGGCAGAGAGGAGGCCAAAAGTTGATTTTGTGAAAGTAAACAGTTTCAAAGATTTTCTTCAGAAAACTGGCTCAGGACAGTTGATTTCACAGTCTGATGTCATTTTCATGAATATCTGCAGCTTTCAGCACTTTACTGGCATTGTCACTTTTTATGCTCTGAAACGAAGTTTCAGGCAGAGAAGAGGCCAAAAGTTGATTTTGTGAAAGTAAACATAGTTTCAAAGATTTTCTTCAGAAAAGTGGCTCAGGACCGTTGATTTCACAGTCTGATGTAATTTTCATGAATATCTGCAGCTTTCAGCACTTTACTGGCATTTTCACTTTTTATGCTCTTAAACTAAGTTTCAGGCAGAGAGGAGGCCAAAAGTTGATTTTGTGAAAGTAAACAGTTTCAAAGATTTTCTTCAGAAAACTGGCTCAGGACAGTTGATTTCACAGTCTGTCATTTTCATGAATATCTGCAGCTTTCAGCACTTTACTGGCATTGTCACTTTTTATGCTCTTAAACGAAGTTTCAGGCAGAGAGGAGGCCAAAAGTTGATTTTGTGAAAGTAAACATAGTTTCAAAGATTTTCTTCTGAAAAGTGGCTCAGGACAGTTGATTTCACAGTCTGATGTCATTTTCATGAATATCTGCAGCTTTCAGCACTTTACTGGCATTGTCACTTTTTATGCTCTTAAACGAAGTTTCAGGCAGAGAGGAGGCCAAAAGTTGATTTTGTGAAAGTAAACATAGTTTCAAAGATTTTCTTCATAAAAGTGGCTCAGGACAGTTGATTTCACAGTCTAATGTCATTTTCATGAATATCTGCAGCTTTCAGCACTTTACTGGCATTGTCACTTTTTATGCTCTTAAACAAAGTTTCAGGCAGAGAGGAGGCCAAAAGTTGATTTTGTGAAAGTAAACATAGTTTCAAAGATTTTCTTCAGAAAAGTGGCTCAGGACAGTTAATTTCACAGTCTGATGTAATTTTCATGAATATCTGCAGCTTTCAGCACTTTACTGGCATTGTCACTTTTTATGCTCTTAAACGAAGTTTCAGGCAGAGAGGAGGCCAAAAGTTGATTTTGTGAAAGTAAACAGTTTCAAAGATTTTCTTCAGAAAACTGGCTCAGGACCGTTGATTTCACAGTCTGATGTCATTTTCATGAATATCTGCAGCTTTCAGCACTTTACTGGCATTGTCACTTTTTATGCTCTTAAACGAAGTTTCAGGCAGAGAGGAGGCCAAAAGTTGATTTTGTGAAAGTAAACAGTTTCAAAGATTTTCTTCAGAAAACTGGCTCAGGACAGTTGATTTCACAGTCTGATGTAATTTTCATGAATATCTGCAGCTTTCAGCACTTTACTGGCATTTTCACTTTTTATGCTCTTAAACGAAGTTTCAGGCAGAGAGGAGGCCAAAAGTTGATTTTGTGAAAGTAAACAGTTTCAAAGATTTTCTTCAGAAAACTGGCTCAGGACAGTTGATTTCACAGTCTGTCATTTTCATGAATATCTGCAGCTTTCAGCACTTTACTGGCATTGTCACTTTTTATGCTCTGAAACGAAGTTTCAGGCAGAGAGGAGGCCAAAAGTTGATTTTGTGAAAGTAAACATAGTTTCAAAGATTTTCTTCAGAAAAGTGGCTCAGGACCGTTGATTTCACAGTCTGATGTCATTTTCATGAATATCTGCAGCTTTCAGCACTTTACTGGCATTGTCACTTTTTATGCTCTTAAACGAAGTTTCAGGCAGAGAGGAGGCCAAAAGTTGATTTTGTGAAAGTAAACATAGTTTCAAAGATTTTCTTCAGAAAAGTGGCTCAGGACAGTTAATTTCACAGTCTGATGTAATTTTCATGAATATCTGCAGCTTTCAGCACTTTACTGGCATTGTCACTTTTTATGCTCTTAAACGAAGTTTCAGGCAGAGAGGAGGCCAAAAGTTGATTTTGTGAAAGTAAACATAGTTTCAAAGATTTTCTTCTGAAAAGTGGCTCAGGACAGTTGATTTCACAGTCTGATGTCATTTTCATGAATATCTGCAGCTTTCAGCACTTTACTGGCATTGTCACTTTTTATGCTCTTAAACGAAGTTTCAGGCAGAGAGGAGGCCAAAAGTTGATTTTGTGAAAGTGAACATAGTTTCAAAGATTTTCTTCAGAAAAGTGGCTGGACCGTTGATTTCACAGTCTGTCATTTTCATGAATATCTGCAGCTTTCAGCACTTTACTGGCATTGTCACTTTTTATGCTCTTAAACGAAGTTTCAGGCAGAGAGGAGGCCAAAAGTTGATTTTGTGAAAGTAAACAGTTTCAAAGATTTTCTTCAGAAAAGTGGCTCTGGACCGTTGATTTCACAGTCTGATGTAATTTTAATGAATATCTGCAGCTTTCAGCACTTTACTGGCATTTTCACTTTTTATGCTCTTAAACTAAGTTTCAGGCAGAGAGGAGGCCAAAAGTTGATTTTGTGAAAGTAAACAGTTTCAAAGATTTTCTTCAGAAAACTGGCTCAGGACAGTTGATTTCACAGTCTGTCATTTTCATGAATATCTGCAGCTTTCAGCACTTTACTGGCATTGCCACTTTTTATGCTCTTAAACGAAGTGTCAGGCAGAGAGGAGGCCAAAAGTTGATTTTGTGAAAGTAAACATAGTTTCAAAGATTTTCTTCAGAAAAGTGGCTGGACCGTTGATTTCACAGTCTGTCATTTTCATGAATATCTGCAGCTTTCAGCACTTTACTGGCATTGTCACTTTTTATGCTCTTAAACGAAGTTTCAGGCAGAGAGGAGGCCAAAAGTTGATTTTGTGAAAGTAAACAGTTTCAAAGATTTTCTTCAGAAAACTGGCTCAGGACAGTTGATTTCACAGTCTGTCATTTTCATGAATATCTGCAGCTTTCGGCACTTTACTGGCATTGTCACTTTTTATGCTCTTAAACGAAGTTTCAGGCAGAGAGGAGGCCAAAAGTTGATTTTGTGAAAGTAAACAGTTTCAAAGATTTTCTTCAGAAAACTGGCTCAGGACAGTTGATTTCACAGTCTGATGTCATTTTCATGAATATCTGCAGCTTTCAGCACTTTACTGGCATTGTCACTTTTTATGCTCTGAAACGAAGTTTCAGGCAGAGAAGAGGCCAAAAGTTGATTTTGTGAAAGTAAACATAGTTTCAAAGATTTTCTTCAGAAAAGTGGCTCAGGACCGTTGATTTCACAGTCTGATGTAATTTTCATGAATATCTGCAGCTTTCAGCACTTTACTGGCATTTTCACTTTTTATGCTCTTAAACTAAGTTTCAGGCAGAGAGGAGGCCAAAAGTTGATTTTGTGAAAGTAAACAGTTTCAAAGATTTTCTTCAGAAAACTGGCTCAGGACAGTTGATTTCACAGTCTGTCATTTTCATGAATATCTGCAGCTTTCAGCACTTTACTGGCATTGTCACTTTTTATGCTCTTAAACGAAGTTTCAGGCAGAGAGGAGGCCAAAAGTTGATTTTGTGAAAGTAAACATAGTTTCAAAGATTTTCTTCTGAAAAGTGGCTCAGGACAGTTGATTTCACAGTCTGATGTCATTTTCATGAATATCTGCAGCTTTCAGCACTTTACTGGCATTGTCACTTTTTATGCTCTTAAACGAAGTTTCAGGCAGAGAGGAGGCCAAAAGTTGATTTTGTGAAAGTAAACATAGTTTCAAAGATTTTCTTCATAAAAGTGGCTCAGGACAGTTGATTTCACAGTCTAATGTCATTTTCATGAATATCTGCAGCTTTCAGCACTTTACTGGCATTGTCACTTTTTATGCTCTTAAACAAAGTTTCAGGCAGAGAGGAGGCCAAAAGTTGATTTTGTGAAAGTAAACATAGTTTCAAAGATTTTCTTCAGAAAAGTGGCTCAGGACAGTTAATTTCACAGTCTGATGTAATTTTCATGAATATCTGCAGCTTTCAGCACTTTACTGGCATTGTCACTTTTTATGCTCTTAAACGAAGTTTCAGGCAGAGAGGAGGCCAAAAGTTGATTTTGTGAAAGTAAACAGTTTCAAAGATTTTCTTCAGAAAACTGGCTCAGGACCGTTGATTTCACAGTCTGATGTCATTTTCATGAATATCTGCAGCTTTCAGCACTTTACTGGCATTGTCACTTTTTATGCTCTTAAACGAAGTTTCAGGCAGAGAGGAGGCCAAAAGTTGATTTTGTGAAAGTAAACAGTTTCAAAGATTTTCTTCAGAAAACTGGCTCAGGACAGTTGATTTCACAGTCTGATGTAATTTTCATGAATATCTGCAGCTTTCAGCACTTTACTGGCATTTTCACTTTTTATGCTCTTAAACGAAGTTTCAGGCAGAGAGGAGGCCAAAAGTTGATTTTGTGAAAGTAAACAGTTTCAAAGATTTTCTTCAGAAAACTGGCTCAGGACAGTTGATTTCACAGTCTGTCATTTTCATGAATATCTGCAGCTTTCAGCACTTTACTGGCATTGTCACTTTTTATGCTCTGAAACGAAGTTTCAGGCAGAGAGGAGGCCAAAAGTTGATTTTGTGAAAGTAAACATAGTTTCAAAGATTTTCTTCAGAAAAGTGGCTCAGGACCGTTGATTTCACAGTCTGATGTCATTTTCATGAATATCTGCAGCTTTCAGCACTTTACTGGCATTGTCACTTTTTATGCTCTTAAACGAAGTTTCAGGCAGAGAGGAGGCCAAAAGTTGATTTTGTGAAAGTAAACATAGTTTCAAAGATTTTCTTCAGAAAAGTGGCTCAGGACAGTTAATTTCACAGTCTGATGTAATTTTCATGAATATCTGCAGCTTTCAGCACTTTACTGGCATTGTCACTTTTTATGCTCTTAAACGAAGTTTCAGGCAGAGAGGAGGCCAAAAGTTGATTTTGTGAAAGTAAACATAGTTTCAAAGATTTTCTTCTGAAAAGTGGCTCAGGACAGTTGATTTCACAGTCTGATGTCATTTTCATGAATATCTGCAGCTTTCAGCACTTTACTGGCATTGTCACTTTTTATGCTCTTAAACGAAGTTTCAGGCAGAGAGGAGGCCAAAAGTTGATTTTGTGAAAGTGAACATAGTTTCAAAGATTTTCTTCAGAAAAGTGGCTGGACCGTTGATTTCACAGTCTGTCATTTTCATGAATATCTGCAGCTTTCAGCACTTTACTGGCATTGTCACTTTTTATGCTCTTAAACGAAGTTTCAGGCAGAGAGGAGGCCAAAAGTTGATTTTGTGAAAGTAAACAGTTTCAAAGATTTTCTTCAGAAAAGTGGCTCTGGACCGTTGATTTCACAGTCTGATGTAATTTTAATGAATATCTGCAGCTTTCAGCACTTTACTGGCATTTTCACTTTTTATGCTCTTAAACTAAGTTTCAGGCAGAGAGGAGGCCAAAAGTTGATTTTGTGAAAGTAAACAGTTTCAAAGATTTTCTTCAGAAAACTGGCTCAGGACAGTTGATTTCACAGTCTGTCATTTTCATGAATATCTGCAGCTTTCAGCACTTTACTGGCATTGCCACTTTTTATGCTCTTAAACGAAGTGTCAGGCAGAGAGGAGGCCAAAAGTTGATTTTGTGAAAGTAAACATAGTTTCAAAGATTTTCTTCAGAAAAGTGGCTGGACCGTTGATTTCACAGTCTGTCATTTTCATGAATATCTGCAGCTTTCAGCACTTTACTGGCATTGTCACTTTTTATGCTCTTAAACGAAGTTTCAGGCAGAGAGGAGGCCAAAAGTTGATTTTGTGAAAGTAAACATAGTTTCAAAGATTTTCTTCTGAAAAGTGGCTCAGGACAGTTGATTTCACAGTCTGATGTCATTTTCATGAATATCTGCAGCTTTCAGCACTTTACTGGCATTGTCACTTTTTATGCTCTTAAACGAAGTTTCAGGCAGAGAGGAGGCCAAAAGTTGATTTTGTGAAAGTAAACATAGTTTCAAAGATTTTCTTCAGAAAAGTGGCTCTGGACCGTTGATTTCACAGTCTGATGTAATTTTCATGAATATCTGCAGCTTTCAGCACTTTACTGGCATTTTCACTTTTTATGCTCTTAAACTAAGTTTCAGGCAGAGAGGAGGCCAAAAGTTGATTTTGTGAAAGTAAACAGTTTCAAAGATTTTCTTCAGAAAACTGGCTCAGGACAGTTGATTTCACAGTCTGTCATTTTCATGAATATCTGCAGCTTTCAGCACTTTACTGGCATTGCCACTTTTTATGCTCTTAAACGAAGTGTCAGGCAGAGAGGAGGCCAAAAGTTGATTTTGTGAAAGTAAACATAGTTTCAAAGATTTTCTTCAGAAAAGTGGCTCAGGACCGTTGATTCCACAGTCTGATGTAATTTTCATGAATATCTGCAGCTTTCAGCACTTTACTGGCATTGCCACTTTTTATGCTCTTAAACGAAGTGTCAGGCAGAGAGGAGGCCAAAAGTTGATTTTGTGAAAGTAAACATAGTTTCAAAGATTTTCTTCAGAAAAGTGGCTCAGGACCGTTGATTTCACAGTCTGATGTAATTTTCATGAATATCTGCAGCTTTCAGCACTTTACTGGCATTGCCACTTTTTATGCTCTTAAACGAAGTGTCAGGCAGAGAGGAGGCCAAAAGTTGATTTTGTGAAAGTAAACAGTTTCAAAGATTTTCTTCAGAAAAGTGGCTCAGGACAGTTAATTTCACAGTCTGATGTAATTTTCATGAATATCTGCAGCTTTCAGCACTTTCCTGGCATTGTCACTTTTTATGCTCTTAAACGAAGTTTCAGGCAGAGAGGAGGCCAAAAGTTGATTTTGTGAAAGTAAACATAGTTTCAAAGATTTTCTTCAGAAAAGTGGCTCAGGACAGTTCATTTCACAGTCTGATGTAATTTTCATGAATATCTGCAGCTTTCAGCACTTTACTGGCATTGTCACTTTTTATGCTCTTAAACGAAGTTTCAGGCAGAGAGGAGGCCAAAAGTTGATTTTGTGAAAGTAAACAGTTTCAAAGATTTTCTTCAGAAAACTGGCTCAGGACAGTTGATTTCACAGTCTGTCATTTTCATGAATATCTGCAGCTTTCAGCACTTTACTGGCATTGTCACTTTTTATGCTCTTAAACGAAGTTTCAGGCAGAGAGGAGGCCAAAAGTTGATTTTGTGAAAGTAAACATAGTTTCAAAGATTTTCTTCAGAAAAGTGGCTCAGGACCGTTGATTTCACAGTCTGATGTAATTTTCATGAATATCTGCAGCTTTCAGCACTTTACTGGCATTGCCACTTTTTATGCTCTTAAAGGAAGTGTCAGGCAGAGAGGAGACCAAAAGTTGATTTTGTGAAAGTAAACATAGTTTCAAAGATTTTCTTCAGAAAAGTGGCTGGACCGTTGATTTCACAGTCTGTCATTTTCATGAATATCTGCAGCTTTCGGCACTTTACTGGCATTGTCACTTTTTATGCTCTTAAACGAAGTTTCAGGCAGAGAGGAGGCCAAAAGTTGATTTTGTGAAAGTAAACATAGTTTCAAAGATTTTCTTCTGAAAAGTGGCTCAGGACAGTTGATTTCACAGTCTGATGTCATTTTCATGAATATCTGCAGCTTTCAGCACTTTACTGGCATTGTCACTTTTTATGCTCTTAAACGAAGTTTCAGGCAGAGAGGAGGCCAAAAGTTGATTTTGTGAAAGTAAACATAGTTTCAAAGATTTTCGTCATAAAAGTGGCTCAGGACAGTTGATTTCACAGTCTAATGTCATTTTCATGAATATCTGCAGCTTTCAGCACTTTACTGGCATTGTCACTTTTTATGCTCTTAAACAAAGTTTCAGGCAGAGAGGAGGCCAAAAGTTGATTTTGTGAAAGTAAACATAGTTTCAAAGATTTTCTTCAGAAAAGTGGCTCAGGACAGTTAATTTCACAGTCTGATGTAATTTTCATGAATATCTGCAGCTTTCAGCACTTTACTGGCATTGTCACTTTTTATGCTCTTAAACGAAGTTTCAGGCAGAGAGGAGGCCAAAAGTTGATTTTGTGAAAGTAAACAGTTTCAAAGATTTTCTTCAGAAAACTGGCTCAGGACAGTTGATTTCACAGTCTGTCATTTTCATGAATATCTGCAGCTTTCAGCACTTTACTGGCATTGTCACTTTTTATGCTCTTAAACGAAGTTTCAGGCAGAGAGGAGGCCAAAAGTTGATTTTGTGAAAGTAAACATAGTTTCAAAGATTTTCTTCATAAAAGTGGCTCAGGACAGTTGATTTCACAGTCTAATGTCATTTTCATGAATATCTGCAGCTTTCAGCACTTTACTGGCATTGTCACTTTTTATGCTCTTAAACAAAGTTTCAGGCAGAGAGGAGGCCAAAAGTTGATTTTGTGAAAGTAAACATAGTTTCAAAGATTTTCTTCAGAAAAGTGGCTCAGGACAGTTAATTTCACAGTCTGATGTAATTTTCATGAATATCTGCAGCTTTCAGCACTTTACTGGCATTGTCACTTTTTATGCTCTTAAACGAAGTTTCAGGCAGAGAGGAGGCCAAAAGTTGATTTTGTGAAAGTAAACAGTTTCAAAGATTTTCTTCAGAAAACTGGCTCAGGACAGTTGATTTCACAGTCTGTCATTTTCATGAATATCTGCAGCTTTCAGCACTTTACTGGCATTGTCACTTTTTATGCTCTTAAACGAAGTTTCAGGCAGAGAGGAGGCCAAAAGTTGATTTTGTGAAAGTAAACATAGTTTCAAAGATTTTCTTCAGAAAAGTGGCTCTGGACCGTTGATTTCACAGTCTGATGTAATTTTCATGAATATCTGCAGCTTTCAGCACTTTACTGGCATTGCCACTTTTTATGCTCTTAAACGAAGTGTCAGGCAGAGAGGAGGCCAAAAGTTGATTTTGTGAAAGTAAACATAGTTTCAAAGATTTTCTTCAGAAAACTGGCTCAGGACAGTTGATTTCACAGTCTGTCATTTTCATGAATATCTGCAGCTTTCAGCACTTTACTGGCATTGTCACTTTTTATGCTCTTAAACGAAGTTTCAGGCAGAGAGGAGGCCAAAAGTTGATTTTGTGAAAGTAAACAGTTTCAAAGATTTTCTTCAGAAAACTGGCTCAGGACAGTTGATTTCACAGTCTGTCATTTTCATGAATATCTGCAGCTTTCAGCACTTTACTGGCATTGCCACTTTTTATGCTCTTAAACGAAGTGTCAGGCAGAGAGGAGACCAAAAGTTGATTTTGTGAAAGTAAACATAGTTTCAAAGATTTTCTTCAGAAAAGTGGCTCAGGACCGTTGATTTCACAGTCTGATGTAATTTTCATGAATATCTGCAGCTTTCAGCACTTTACTGGCATTGTCACTTTTTATGCTCTTAAACGAAGTTTCAGGCAGAGAGGAGGCCAAAAGTTGATTTTGTGAAAGTAAACAGTTTCAAAGATTTTCTTCAGAAAACTGGCTCAGGACAGTTGATTTCACAGTCTGTCATTTTCATGAATATCTGCAGCTTTCAGCACTTCACTGGCATTGTCACTTTTTATGCTCTTAAACGAAGTTTCAGGCAGAGAGGAGGCCAAAAGTTGATTTTGTGAAAGTAAACATAGTTTCAAAGATTTTCTTCAGAAAAGTGGCTCAGGACCGTTGATTTCACAGTCTGATGTAATTTTCATGAATATCTGCAGCTTTCAGCACTTTACTGGCATTTTCACTTTTTATGCTCTTAAACGAAGTTTCAGGCAGAGAGGAGGCCAAAAGTTGATTTTGTGAAAGTAAACAGTTTCAAAGATTTTCTTCAGAAAACTGGCTCAGGACAGTTGATTTCACAGTCTGTCATTTTCATGAATATCTGCAGCTTTCAGCACTTTACTGGCATTGTCACTTTTTATGCTCTGAAACGAAGTTTCAGGCAGAGAAGCGGCCAAAAGTTGATTTTGTGAAAGTAAACATAGTTTCAAAGATTTTCTTCAGAAAAGTGGCTCAGGACCGTTGATTTCACAGTCTGATGTAATTTTCATGAATATCTGCAGCTTTCAGCACTTTACTGGCATTTTCACTTTTTATGCTCTTAAACGAAGTTTCAGGCAGAGAGGAGGCCAAAAGTTGATTTTGTGAAAGTAAACAGTTTCAAAGATTTTCTTCAGAAAACTGGCTCAGGACAGTTGATTTCACAGTCTGTCATTTTCATGAATATCTGCAGCTTTCAGCACTTTACTGGCATTGTCACTTTTTATGCTCTGAAACGAAGTTTCAGGCAGAGAGGAGGCCAAAAGTTGATTTTGTGAAAGTAAACATAGTTTCAAAGATTTTCTTCAGAAAAGTGGCTCAGGACCGTTGATTTCACAGTCTGATGTCATTTTCATGAATATCTGCAGCTTTCAGCACTTTACTGGCATTGTCACTTTTTATGCTCTTAAACGAAGTTTCAGGCAGAGAGGAGGCCAAAAGTTGATTTTGTGAAAGTAAACATAGTTTCAAAGATTTTCTTCAGAAAAGTGGCTCAGGACAGTTAATTTCACAGTCTGATGTAATTTTCATGAATATCTGCAGCTTTCAGCACTTTACTGGCATTGTCACTTTTTATGCTCTTAAACGAAGTTTCAGGCAGAGAGGAGGCCAAAAGTTGATTTTGTGAAAGTAAACATAGTTTCAAAGATTTTCTTCTGAAAAGTGGCTCAGGACAGTTGATTTCACAGTCTGATGTCATTTTCATGAATATCTGCAGCTTTCAGCACTTTACTGGCATTGTCACTTTTTATGCTCTTAAACGAAGTTTCAGGCAGAGAGGAGGCCAAAAGTTGATTTTGTGAAAGTGAACATAGTTTCAAAGATTTTCTTCAGAAAAGTGGCTGGACCGTTGATTTCACAGTCTGTCATTTTCATGAATATCTGCAGCTTTCAGCACTTTACTGGCATTGTCACTTTTTTATGCTCCTCAACGACGTTTCAGGCAGAGAGGAGGCCAAAAGTTGATTTTGTGAAAGTAAACATAGTTTCAAAGATTTTCTTCATAAAAGTGGCTCAGGTCAGTTGATTTCACAGTCTGATGTAATTTTCATGAATATCTGCAGCTTTCAGCACTTTACTGGCATTGTCACTTTTTATGCTCTGAAACGAAGTTTCAGGCAGAGAGGAGGCCAAAAGTTGATTTTGTGAAAGTAAACATAGTTTCAAAGATTTTCTTCAGAAAAGTGGCTCAGGACCGTTGATTTCACAGTCTGATGTAATTTTCATGAATATCTGCAGCTTTCAGCACTTTACTGGCATTGCCACTTTTTATGCTCTTAAACGAAGTGTCAGGCAGAGAGGAGACCAAAAGTTGATTTTGTGAAAGTAAACATAGTTTCAAAGATTTTCTTCAGAAAAGTGGCTCAGGACCGTTGATTTCACAGTCTGATGTCATTTTCATGAATATCTGCAGCTTTCAGCACTTTACTGGCATTGTCACTTTTTATGCTCTTAAACGAAGTTTCAGGCAGAGAGGAGGCCAAAAGTTGATTTTGTGAAAGTAAACAGTTTCAAAGATTTTCTTCATAAAAGTGGCTCAGGACAGTTGATTTCACAGTCTGATGTCATTTTCATGAATATCTGCAGCTTTCAGCACTTTACTGGCATTGTCACTTTTTTATGCTCCTCAACGACGTTTCAGGCAGAGAGGAGGCCAAAAGTTGATTTTGTGAAAGTAAACATAGTTTCAAAGATTTTCTTCAGAAAACTGGCTCAGGACAGTTGATTTCACAGTCTGTCATTTTCATGAATATCTGCAGCTTTCAGCACTTCACTGGCATTGTCACTTTTTATGCTCTTAAACGAAGTTTCAGGCAGAGAGGAGGCCAAAAGTTGATTTTGTGAAAGTAAACATAGTTTCAAAGATTTTCTTCAGAAAAGTGGCTCAGGACCGTTGATTTCACAGTCTGATGTAATTTTCATGAATATCTGCAGCTTTCAGCACTTTACTGGCATTTTCACTTTTTATGCTCTTAAACGAAGTTTCAGGCAGAGAGGAGGCCAAAAGTTGATTTCGTGAAAGTAAACATAGTTTCAAAGATTTTCTTCAGAAAACTGGCTCAGGACAGTTGATTTCACAGTCTGTCATTTTCATGAATATCTGCAGCTTTCAGCACTTTACTGGCATTGCCACTTTTTATGCTCTTAAACGAAGTGTCAGGCAGAGATGAGACCAAAAGTTGATTTTGTGAAAGTAAACATAGTTTCAAAGATTTTCTTCAGAAAAGTGGCTCAGGACCGTTGATTTCACAGTCTGATGTAATTTTCATGAATATCTGCAGCTTTCAGCACTTTACTGGCATTGCCACTTTTTATGCTCTTAAACGAAGTGTCAGGCAGAGAGGAGACCAAAAGTTGATTTTGTGAAAGTAAACATAGTTTCAAAGATTTTCTTCAGAAAAGTGGCTCAGGACCGTTGATTTCACAGTCTGATGTAATTTTCATGAATATCTACAGCTTTCAGCACTTTACTGGCATTGCCACTTTTTATGCTCTTAAACGAAGTGTCAGGCAGAGAGGAGACCAAAAGTTGATTTTGTGAAAGTCAACATAGTTTCAAAGATTTTCTTCAGAAAAGTGGCTCAGGACCGTTGATTTCACAGTCTGATGTAATTTTCATGAATATCTGCAGCTTTCAGCACTTTACTGGCATTGCCACTTTTTATGCTCTTAAACGAAGTGTCAGGCAGAGAGGAGACCAATAGTTGATTTTGTGAAAGTAAACAGTTTCAAAGATTTTCTTCAGAAAACTGGCTCAGGACAGTTGATTTCACAGTCTGTCATTTTCATGAATATCTGCAGCTTTCAGCACTTTACTGGCATTGCCACTTTTTATGCTCTTAAACGAAGTGTCAGGCAGAGAGGAGACCAAAAGTTGATTTTGTGAAAGTAAACATAGTTTCAAAGATTTTCTTCAGAAAAGTGGCTCAGGACCGTTGATTTCACAGTCTGATGTAATTTTCATGAATATCTGCAGCTTTCAGCACTTTACTGGCATTGCCACTTTTTATGCTCTTAAACGAAGTGTCAGGCAGAGAGGAGACCAAAAGTTGATTTTGTGAAAGTAAACATAGTTTCAAAGATTTTCTTCAGAAAAGTGGCTCAGGACCGTTGATTTCACAGTCTGATGTCATTTTCATGAATATCTGCAGCTTTCAGCACTTTACTGGCATTGTCACTTTTTATGCACTTAAACGAAGTTTCAGGCAGAGAGGAGGCCAAAAGTTGATTTTGTGAAAGTAAACATAGTTTCAAAGATTTTCTTCAGAAAAGTGGCTCAGGACAGTTAATTTCACAGTCTGATGTAATTTTCATGAATATCTGCAGCTTTCAGCACTTTACTGGCATTGTCACTTTTTATGCTCTTAAACGAAGTTTCAGGCAGAGAGGAGGCCAAAAGTTGATTTTGTGAAAGTAAACAGTTTCAAAGATTTTCTTCAGAAAACTGGCTCAGGACAGTTGATTTCACAGTCTGTCATTTTCATGAATATCTGCAGCTTTCAGCACTTCACTGGCATTGTCACTTTTTATGCACTTAAACGAAGTTTCAGGCAGAGAGGAGGCCAAAAGTTGATTTTGTGAAAGTAAACATAGTTTCAAAGATTTTCTTCAGAAAAGTGGCTCAGGACCGTTGATTTCACAGTCTGATGTAATTTTCATGAATATCTGCAGCTTTCAGCACTTTACTGGCATTTTCACTTTTTATGCTCTTAAACGAAGTTTCAGGCAGAGAGGAGGCCAAAAGTTGATTTCGTGAAAGTAAACAGTTTCAAAGATTTTCTTCAGAAAACTGGCTCAGGACAGTTGATTTCACAGTCTGTCATTTTCATGAATATCTGCAGCTTTCAGCACTTTACTGGCATTGCCACTTTTTATGCTCTTAAACGAAGTGTCAGGCAGAGATGAGACCAAAAGTTGATTTTGTGAAAGTAAACATAGTTTCAAAGATTTTCTTCAGAAAAGTGGCTCAGGACCGTTGATTTCACAGTCTGATGTAATTTTCATGAATATCTGCAGCTTTCAGCACTTTACTGGCATTGCCACTTTTTATGCTCTTAAACGAAGTGTCAGGCAGAGAGGAGACCAAAAGTTGATTTTGTGAAAGTAAACATAGTTTCAAAGATTTTCTTCAGAAAAGTGGCTCAGGACCGTTGATTTCACAGTCTGATGTCATTTTCATGAATATCTGCAGCTTTCAGCACTTTACTGGCATTGTCACTTTTTATGCTCTTAAACGAAGTTTCAGGCAGAGAGGAGGCCAAAAGTTGATTTTGTGAAAGTAAACAGTTTCAAAGATTTTCTTCATAAAAGTGGCTCAGGACAGTTGATTTCACAGTCTGATGTCATTTTCATGAATATCTGCAGCTTTCAGCACTTTACTGGCATTGTCACTTTTTTATGCTCCTCAACGACGTTTCAGGCAGAGAGGAGGCCAAAAGTTGATTTTGTGAAAGTAAACATAGTTTCAAAGATTTTCTTCAGAAAACTGGCTCAGGACAGTTGATTTCACAGTCTGTCATTTTCATGAATATCTGCAGCTTTCAGCACTTCACTGGCATTGTCACTTTTTATGCTCTTAAACGAAGTTTCAGGCAGAGAGGAGGCCAAAAGTTGATTTTGTGAAAGTAAACATAGTTTCAAAGATTTTCTTCAGAAACGTGGCTCAGGACCGTTGATTTCACAGTCTGATGTAATTTTCATGAATATCTGCAGCTTTCAGCACTTTACTGGCATTTTCACTTTTTATGCTCTTAAACGAAGTTTCAGGCAGAGAGGAGGCCAAAAGTTGATTTCGTGAAAGTAAACAGTTTCAAAGATTTTCTTCAGAAAACTGGCTCAGGACAGTTGATTTCACAGTCTGTCATTTTCATGAATATCTGCAGCTTTCAGCACTTTACTGGCATTGCCACTTTTTATGCTCTTAAACGAAGTGTCAGGCAGAGATGAGACCAAAAGTTGATTTTGTGAAAGTAAACATAGTTTCAAAGATTTTCTTCAGAAAAGTGGCTCAGGACCGTTGATTTCACAGTCTGATGTAATTTTCATGAATATCTGCAGCTTTCAGCACTTTACTGGCATTGCCACTTTTTATGCTCTTAAACGAAGTGTCAGGCAGAGAGGAGACCAAAAGTTGATTTTGTGAAAGTAAACATAGTTTCAAAGATTTTCTTCAGAAAAGTGGCTCAGGACCGTTGATTTCACAGTCTGATGTCATTTTCATGAATATCTGCAGCTTTCAGCACTTTACTGGCATTGTCACTTTTTATGCTCTTAAACGAAGTTTCAGGCAGAGAGGAGGCCAAAAGTTGATTTTGTGAAAGTAAACAGTTTCAAAGATTTTCTTCATAAAAGTGGCTCAGGACAGTTGATTTCACAGTCTGATGTCATTTTCATGAATATCTGCAGCTTTCAGCACTTTACTGGCATTGTCACTTTTTTATGCTCCTCAACGACGTTTCAGGCAGAGAGGAGGCCAAAAGTTGATTTTGTGAAAGTAAACATAGTTTCAAAGATTTTCTTCAGAAAAATGGCTGGACCGTTGATTTCACAGTCTGTCATTTTCATGAATATCTGCAGCTTTCAGCACTTTACTGGCATTGTCACTTTTTATGCTCTGAAACGAAGTTTCAGGCAGAGAGGAGGCCAAAAGTTGATTTTGTGAAAGTAAACATAGTTTCAAAGATTTTCTTCAGAAAAGTGGCTCAGGACCGTTGATTTCACAGTCTGATGTCATTTTCATGAATATCTGCAGCTTTCAGCACTTTACTGGCATTGTCACTTTTTATGCTCTGAAACGAAGTTTCAGGCAGAGAGGAGGCCAAAAGTTGATTTTGTGAAAGTAAACATAGTTTCAAAGATTTTCTTCAGAAAAGTGGCTCAGGACCGTTGATTTCACAGTCTGATGTCATTTTCATGAATATCTGCAGCTTTCAGCACTTTACTGGCATTGTCACTTTTTATGCTCTTAAACGAAGTTTCAGGCAGAGAGGAGGCCAAAAGTTGATTTTGTGAAAGTAAACATAGTTTCAAAGATTTTCTTCAGAAAAGTGGCTCAGGACAGTTAATTTCACAGTCTGATGTAATTTTCATGAATATCTGCAGCTTTCAGCACTTTACTGGCATTGTCACTTTTTATGCTCTTAAACGAAGTTTCAGGCAGAGAGGAGGCCAAAAGTTGATTTTGTGAAAGTAAACATAGTTTCAAAGATTTTCTTCTGAAAAGTGGCTCAGGACAGTTGATTTCACAGTCTGATGTCATTTTCATGAATATCTGCAGCTTTCAGCACTTTACTGGCATTGTCACTTTTTATGCTCTTAAACGAAGTTTCAGGCAGAGAGGAGGCCAAAAGTTGATTTTGTGAAAGTGAACATAGTTTCAAAGATTTTCTTCAGAAAAGTGGCTGGACCGTTGATTTCACAGTCTGTCATTTTCATGAATATCTGCAGCTTTCAGCACTTTACTGGCATTGTCACTTTTTATGCTCTTAAACGAAGTTTCAGGCAGAGAGGAGGCCAAAAGTTGATTTTGTGAAAGTAAACATAGTTTCAAAGATTTTCTTCAGAAAAGTGGCTCTGGACCGTTGATTTCACAGTCTGATGTAATTTTCATGAATATCTGCAGCTTTCAGCACTTTACTGGCATTTTCACTTTTTATGCTCTTAAACTAAGTTTCAGGCAGAGAGGAGGCCAAAAGTTGATTTTGTGAAAGTAAACAGTTTCAAAGATTTTCTTCAGAAAACTGGCTCAGGACAGTTGATTTCACAGTCTGTCATTTTCATGAATATCTGCAGCTTTCAGCACTTTACTGGCATTGCCACTTTTTATGCTCTTAAACGAAGTGTCAGGCAGAGAGGAGGCCAAAAGTTGATTTTGTGAAAGTAAACATAGTTTCAAAGATTTTCTTCAGAAAAGTGGCTGGACCGTTGATTTCACAGTCTGTCATTTTCATGAATATCTGCAGCTTTCAGCACTTTACTGGCATTGTAACTTTTTATGCTCTTAAACGAAGTTTCAGGCAGAGAGGAGGCCAAAAGTTGATTTTGTGAAAGTAAACATAGTTTCAAAGATTTTCTTCAGAAACGTGGCTCAGGACCGTTGATTTCACAGTCTGATGTAATTTTCATGAATATCTGCAGCTTTCAGCACTTTACTGGCATTTTCACTTTTTATGCTCTTAAACGAAGTTTCAGGCAGAGAGGAGGCCAAAAGTTGATTTCGTGAAAGTAAACAGTTTCAAAGATTTTCTTCAGAAAACTGGCTCAGGACAGTTGATTTCACAGTCTGTCATTTTCATGAATATCTGCAGCTTTCAGCACTTTACTGGCATTGCCACTTTTTATGCTCTTAAACGAAGTGTCAGGCAGAGATGAGACCAAAAGTTGATTTTGTGAAAGTAAACATAGTTTCAAAGATTTTCTTCAGAAAAGTGGCTCAGGACCGTTGATTTCACAGTCTGATGTAATTTTCATGAATATCTGCAGCTTTCAGCACTTTACTGGCATTGCCACTTTTTATGCTCTTAAACGAAGTGTCAGGCAGAGAGGAGACCAAAAGTTGATTTTGTGAAAGTAAACATAGTTTCAAAGATTTTCTTCAGAAAAGTGGCTCAGGACCGTTGATTTCACAGTCTGATGTCATTTTCATGAATATCTGCAGCTTTCAGCACTTTACTGGCATTGTCACTTTTTATGCTCTTAAACGAAGTTTCAGGCAGAGAGGAGGCCAAAAGTTGATTTTGTGAAAGTAAACAGTTTCAAAGATTTTCTTCATAAAAGTGGCTCAGGACAGTTGATTTCACAGTCTGATGTCATTTTCATGAATATCTGCAGCTTTCAGCACTTTACTGGCATTGTCACTTTTTTATGCTCCTCAACGACGTTTCAGGCAGAGAGGAGGCCAAAAGTTGATTTTGTGAAAGTAAACATAGTTTCAAAGATTTTCTTCAGAAAAATGGCTGGACCGTTGATTTCACAGTCTGTCATTTTCATGAATATCTGCAGCTTTCAGCACTTTACTGGCATTGTCACTTTTTATGCTCTGAAACGAAGTTTCAGGCAGAGAGGAGGCCAAAAGTTGATTTTGTGAAAGTAAACATAGTTTCAAAGATTTTCTTCAGAAAAGTGGCTCAGGACCGTTGATTTCACAGTCTGATGTCATTTTCATGAATATCTGCAGCTTTCAGCACTTTACTGGCATTTTCACTTTTTATGCTCTTAAACGAAGTTTCAGGCAGAGAGGAGGCCAAAAGTTGATTTTGTGAAAGTAAACAGTTTCAAAGATTTTCTTCAGAAAACTGGCTCAGGACAGTTGATTTCACAGTCTGTCATTTTCATGAATATCTGCAGCTTTCAGCACTTTACTGGCATTGTCACTTTTTATGCTCTGAAACGAAGTTTCAGGCAGAGAGGAGGCCAAAAGTTGATTTTGTGAAAGTAAACATAGTTTCAAAGATTTTCTTCAGAAAAGTGGCTCAGGACCGTTGATTTCACAGTCTGATGTCATTTTCATGAATATCTGCAGCTTTCAGCACTTTACTGGCATTGTCACTTTTTATGCTCTTAAACGAAGTTTCAGGCAGAGAGGAGGCCAAAAGTTGATTTTGTGAAAGTAAACATAGTTTCAAAGATTTTCTTCAGAAAAGTGGCTCAGGACAGTTAATTTCACAGTCTGATGTAATTTTCATGAATATCTGCAGCTTTCAGCACTTTACTGGCATTGTCACTTTTTATGCTCTTAAACGAAGTTTCAGGCAGAGAGGAGGCCAAAAGTTGATTTTGTGAAAGTAAACATAGTTTCAAAGATTTTCTTCTGAAAAGTGGCTCAGGACAGTTGATTTCACAGTCTGATGTCATTTTCATGAATATCTGCAGCTTTCAGCACTTTACTGGCATTGTCACTTTTTATGCTCTTAAACGAAGTTTCAGGCAGAGAGGAGGCCAAAAGTTGATTTTGTGAAAGTGAACATAGTTTCAAAGATTTTCTTCAGAAAAGTGGCTGGACCGTTGATTTCACAGTCTGTCATTTTCATGAATATCTGCAGCTTTCAGCACTTTACTGGCATTGTCACTTTTTATGCTCTTAAACGAAGTTTCAGGCAGAGAGGAGGCCAAAAGTTGATTTTGTGAAAGTAAACATAGTTTCAAAGATTTTCTTCAGAAAAGTGGCTCTGGACCGTTGATTTCACAGTCTGATGTAATTTTCATGAATATCTGCAGCTTTCAGCACTTTACTGGCATTTTCACTTTTTATGCTCTTAAACTAAGTTTCAGGCAGAGAGGAGGCCAAAAGTTGATTTTGTGAAAGTAAACAGTTTCAAAGATTTTCTTCAGAAAACTGGCTCAGGACAGTTGATTTCACAGTCTGTCATTTTCATGAATATCTGCAGCTTTCAGCACTTTACTGGCATTGCCACTTTTTATGCTCTTAAATGAAGTGTCAGGCAGAGAGGAGGCCAAAAGTTGATTTTGTGAAAGTAAACATAGTTTCAAAGATTTTCTTCAGAAAAGTGGCTGGACCGTTGATTTCACAGTCTGTCATTTTCATGAATATCTGCAGCTTTCAGCACTTTACTGGCATTGTCACTTTTTATGCTCTTAAACGAAGTTTCAGGCAGAGAGGAGGCCAAAAGTTGATTTTGTGAAAGTAAACATAGTTTCAAAGATTTTCTTCTGAAAAGTGGCTCAGGACAGTTGATTTCACAGTCTGATGTCATTTTCATGAATATCTGCAGCTTTCAGCACTTTACTGGCATTGTCACTTTTTATGCTCTTAAACGAAGTTTCAGGCAGAGAGGAGGCCAAAAGTTGATTTTGTGAAAGTAAACAGTTTCAAAGATTTTCTTCAGAAAACTGGCTCAGGACAGTTGATTTCACAGTCTGTCATTTTCATGAATATCTGCAGCTTTCGGCACTTTACTGGCATTGTCACTTTTTATGCTCTTAAACGAAGTTTCAGGCAGAGAGGAGGCCAAAAGTTGATTTTGTGAAAGTAAACAGTTTCAAAGATTTTCTTCAGAAAACTGGCTCAGGACAGTTGATTTCACAGTCTGATGTCATTTTCATGAATATCTGCAGCTTTCAGCACTTTACTGGCATTGTCACTTTTTATGCTCTGAAACGAAGTTTCAGGCAGAGAAGAGGCCAAAAGTTGATTTTGTGAAAGTAAACATAGTTTCAAAGATTTTCTTCAGAAAAGTGGCTCAGGACCGTTGATTTCACAGTCTGATGTAATTTTCATGAATATCTGCAGCTTTCAGCACTTTACTGGCATTTTCACTTTTTATGCTCTTAAACTAAGTTTCAGGCAGAGAGGAGGCCAAAAGTT
Organism: Lycodopsis pacificus; assembly: GCA_028022725.1. Classification (NCBI taxonomy): domain Eukaryota; kingdom Metazoa; phylum Chordata; class Actinopteri; order Perciformes; family Zoarcidae; genus Lycodopsis; species Lycodopsis pacificus. The sequence continues at coordinate 129,885 of CM051710.1, forward strand.
GATTTTGTGAAAGTAAACAGTTTCAAAGATTTTCTTCAGAAAACTGGCTCAGGACAGTTGATTTCACAGTCTGTCATTTTCATGAATATCTGCAGCTTTCAGCACTTTACTGGCATTGTCACTTTTTATGCTCTTAAACGAAGTTTCAGGCAGAGAGGAGGCCAAAAGTTGATTTTGTGAAAGTAAACATAGTTTCAAAGATTTTCTTCTGAAAAGTGGCTCAGGACAGTTGATTTCACAGTCTGATGTCATTTTCATGAATATCTGCAGCTTTCAGCACTTTACTGGCATTGTCACTTTTTATGCTCTTAAACGAAGTTTCAGGCAGAGAGGAGGCCAAAAGTTGATTTTGTGAAAGTAAACATAGTTTCAAAGATTTTCTTCATAAAAGTGGCTCAGGACAGTTGATTTCACAGTCTAATGTCATTTTCATGAATATCTGCAGCTTTCAGCACTTTACTGGCATTGTCACTTTTTATGCTCTTAAACAAAGTTTCAGGCAGAGAGGAGGCCAAAAGTTGATTTTGTGAAAGTAAACATAGTTTCAAAGATTTTCTTCAGAAAAGTGGCTCAGGACAGTTAATTTCACAGTCTGATGTAATTTTCATGAATATCTGCAGCTTTCAGCACTTTACTGGCATTGTCACTTTTTATGCTCTTAAACGAAGTTTCAGGCAGAGAGGAGGCCAAAAGTTGATTTTGTGAAAGTAAACAGTTTCAAAGATTTTCTTCAGAAAACTGGCTCAGGACCGTTGATTTCACAGTCTGATGTCATTTTCATGAATATCTGCAGCTTTCAGCACTTTACTGGCATTGTCACTTTTTATGCTCTTAAACGAAGTTTCAGGCAGAGAGGAGGCCAAAAGTTGATTTTGTGAAAGTAAACATAGTTTCAAAGATTTTCTTCTGAAAAGTGGCTCAGGACAGTTGATTTCACAGTCTGATGTCATTTTCATGAATATCTGCAGCTTTCAGCACTTTACTGGCATTGTCACTTTTTATGCTCTTAAACGAAGTTTCAGGCAGAGAGGAGGCCAAAAGTTGATTTTGTGAAAGTAAACAGTTTCAAAGATTTTCTTCAGAAAACTGGCTCAGGACAGTTGATTTCACAGTCTGTCATTTTCATGAATATCTGCAGCTTTCGGCACTTTACTGGCATTGTCACTTTTTATGCTCTTAAACGAAGTTTCAGGCAGAGAGGAGGCCAAAAGTTGATTTTGTGAAAGTAAACAGTTTCAAAGATTTTCTTCAGAAAACTGGCTCAGGACAGTTGATTTCACAGTCTGATGTCATTTTCATGAATATCTGCAGCTTTCAGCACTTTACTGGCATTGTCACTTTTTATGCTCTGAAACGAAGTTTCAGGCAGAGAAGAGGCCAAAAGTTGATTTTGTGAAAGTAAACATAGTTTCAAAGATTTTCTTCAGAAAAGTGGCTCAGGACCGTTGATTTCACAGTCTGATGTAATTTTCATGAATATCTGCAGCTTTCAGCACTTTACTGGCATTTTCACTTTTTATGCTCTTAAACTAAGTTTCAGGCAGAGAGGAGGCCAAAAGTTGATTTTGTGAAAGTAAACAGTTTCAAAGATTTTCTTCAGAAAACTGGCTCAGGACAGTTGATTTCACAGTCTGTCATTTTCATGAATATCTGCAGCTTTCAGCACTTTACTGGCATTGTCACTTTTTATGCTCTTAAACGAAGTTTCAGGCAGAGAGGAGGCCAAAAGTTGATTTTGTGAAAGTAAACATAGTTTCAAAGATTTTCTTCTGAAAAGTGGCTCAGGACAGTTGATTTCACAGTCTGATGTCATTTTCATGAATATCTGCAGCTTTCAGCACTTTACTGGCATTGTCACTTTTTATGCTCTTAAACGAAGTTTCAGGCAGAGAGGAGGCCAAAAGTTGATTTTGTGAAAGTAAACATAGTTTCAAAGATTTTCTTCATAAAAGTGGCTCAGGACAGTTGATTTCACAGTCTAATGTCATTTTCATGAATATCTGCAGCTTTCAGCACTTTACTGGCATTGTCACTTTTTATGCTCTTAAACAAAGTTTCAGGCAGAGAGGAGGCCAAAAGTTGATTTTGTGAAAGTAAACATAGTTTCAAAGATTTTCTTCAGAAAAGTGGCTCAGGACAGTTAATTTCACAGTCTGATGTAATTTTCATGAATATCTGCAGCTTTCAGCACTTTACTGGCATTGTCACTTTTTATGCTCTTAAACGAAGTTTCAGGCAGAGAGGAGGCCAAAAGTTGATTTTGTGAAAGTAAACAGTTTCAAAGATTTTCTTCAGAAAACTGGCTCAGGACCGTTGATTTCACAGTCTGATGTCATTTTCATGAATATCTGCAGCTTTCAGCACTTTACTGGCATTGTCACTTTTTATGCTCTTAAACGAAGTTTCAGGCAGAGAGGAGGCCAAAAGTTGATTTTGTGAAAGTAAACAGTTTCAAAGATTTTCTTCAGAAAACTGGCTCAGGACAGTTGATTTCACAGTCTGATGTAATTTTCATGAATATCTGCAGCTTTCAGCACTTTACTGGCATTTTCACTTTTTATGCTCTTAAACGAAGTTTCAGGCAGAGAGGAGGCCAAAAGTTGATTTTGTGAAAGTAAACAGTTTCAAAGATTTTCTTCAGAAAACTGGCTCAGGACAGTTGATTTCACAGTCTGTCATTTTCATGAATATCTGCAGCTTTCAGCACTTTACTGGCATTGTCACTTTTTATGCTCTGAAACGAAGTTTCAGGCAGAGAGGAGGCCAAAAGTTGATTTTGTGAAAGTAAACATAGTTTCAAAGATTTTCTTCAGAAAAGTGGCTCAGGACCGTTGATTTCACAGTCTGATGTCATTTTCATGAATATCTGCAGCTTTCAGCACTTTACTGGCATTGTCACTTTTTATGCTCTTAAACGAAGTTTCAGGCAGAGAGGAGGCCAAAAGTTGATTTTGTGAAAGTAAACATAGTTTCAAAGATTTTCTTCAGAAAAGTGGCTCAGGACAGTTAATTTCACAGTCTGATGTAATTTTCATGAATATCTGCAGCTTTCAGCACTTTACTGGCATTGTCACTTTTTATGCTCTTAAACGAAGTTTCAGGCAGAGAGGAGGCCAAAAGTTGATTTTGTGAAAGTAAACATAGTTTCAAAGATTTTCTTCTGAAAAGTGGCTCAGGACAGTTGATTTCACAGTCTGATGTCATTTTCATGAATATCTGCAGCTTTCAGCACTTTACTGGCATTGTCACTTTTTATGCTCTTAAACGAAGTTTCAGGCAGAGAGGAGGCCAAAAGTTGATTTTGTGAAAGTGAACATAGTTTCAAAGATTTTCTTCAGAAAAGTGGCTGGACCGTTGATTTCACAGTCTGTCATTTTCATGAATATCTGCAGCTTTCAGCACTTTACTGGCATTGTCACTTTTTATGCTCTTAAACGAAGTTTCAGGCAGAGAGGAGGCCAAAAGTTGATTTTGTGAAAGTAAACAGTTTCAAAGATTTTCTTCAGAAAAGTGGCTCTGGACCGTTGATTTCACAGTCTGATGTAATTTTAATGAATATCTGCAGCTTTCAGCACTTTACTGGCATTTTCACTTTTTATGCTCTTAAACTAAGTTTCAGGCAGAGAGGAGGCCAAAAGTTGATTTTGTGAAAGTAAACAGTTTCAAAGATTTTCTTCAGAAAACTGGCTCAGGACAGTTGATTTCACAGTCTGTCATTTTCATGAATATCTGCAGCTTTCAGCACTTTACTGGCATTGCCACTTTTTATGCTCTTAAACGAAGTGTCAGGCAGAGAGGAGGCCAAAAGTTGATTTTGTGAAAGTAAACATAGTTTCAAAGATTTTCTTCAGAAAAGTGGCTGGACCGTTGATTTCACAGTCTGTCATTTTCATGAATATCTGCAGCTTTCAGCACTTTACTGGCATTGTCACTTTTTATGCTCTTAAACGAAGTTTCAGGCAGAGAGGAGGCCAAAAGTTGATTTTGTGAAAGTAAACATAGTTTCAAAGATTTTCTTCTGAAAAGTGGCTCAGGACAGTTGATTTCACAGTCTGATGTCATTTTCATGAATATCTGCAGCTTTCAGCACTTTACTGGCATTGTCACTTTTTATGCTCTTAAACGAAGTTTCAGGCAGAGAGGAGGCCAAAAGTTGATTTTGTGAAAGTAAACATAGTTTCAAAGATTTTCTTCAGAAAAGTGGCTCTGGACCGTTGATTTCACAGTCTGATGTAATTTTCATGAATATCTGCAGCTTTCAGCACTTTACTGGCATTTTCACTTTTTATGCTCTTAAACTAAGTTTCAGGCAGAGAGGAGGCCAAAAGTTGATTTTGTGAAAGTAAACAGTTTCAAAGATTTTCTTCAGAAAACTGGCTCAGGACAGTTGATTTCACAGTCTGTCATTTTCATGAATATCTGCAGCTTTCAGCACTTTACTGGCATTGCCACTTTTTATGCTCTTAAACGAAGTGTCAGGCAGAGAGGAGGCCAAAAGTTGATTTTGTGAAAGTAAACATAGTTTCAAAGATTTTCTTCAGAAAAGTGGCTCAGGACCGTTGATTCCACAGTCTGATGTAATTTTCATGAATATCTGCAGCTTTCAGCACTTTACTGGCATTGCCACTTTTTATGCTCTTAAACGAAGTGTCAGGCAGAGAGGAGGCCAAAAGTTGATTTTGTGAAAGTAAACATAGTTTCAAAGATTTTCTTCAGAAAAGTGGCTCAGGACCGTTGATTTCACAGTCTGATGTAATTTTCATGAATATCTGCAGCTTTCAGCACTTTACTGGCATTGCCACTTTTTATGCTCTTAAACGAAGTGTCAGGCAGAGAGGAGGCCAAAAGTTGATTTTGTGAAAGTAAACAGTTTCAAAGATTTTCTTCAGAAAAGTGGCTCAGGACAGTTAATTTCACAGTCTGATGTAATTTTCATGAATATCTGCAGCTTTCAGCACTTTACTGGCATTGTCACTTTTTATGCTCTTAAACGAAGTTTCAGGCAGAGAGGAGGCCAAAAGTTGATTTTGTGAAAGTAAACATAGTTTCAAAGATTTTCTTCAGAAAAGTGGCTCAGGACAGTTCATTTCACAGTCTGATGTAATTTTCATGAATATCTGCAGCTTTCAGCACTTTACTGGCATTGTCACTTTTTATGCTCTTAAACGAAGTTTCAGGCAGAGAGGAGGCCAAAAGTTGATTTTGTGAAAGTAAACAGTTTCAAAGATTTTCTTCAGAAAACTGGCTCAGGACAGTTGATTTCACAGTCTGTCATTTTCATGAATATCTGCAGCTTTCAGCACTTTACTGGCATTGTCACTTTTTATGCTCTTAAACGAAGTTTCAGGCAGAGAGGAGGCCAAAAGTTGATTTTGTGAAAGTAAACATAGTTTCAAAGATTTTCTTCAGAAAAGTGGCTCAGGACCGTTGATTTCACAGTCTGATGTAATTTTCATGAATATCTGCAGCTTTCAGCACTTTACTGGCATTGCCACTTTTTATGCTCTTAAAGGAAGTGTCAGGCAGAGAGGAGACCAAAAGTTGATTTTGTGAAAGTAAACATAGTTTCAAAGATTTTCTTCAGAAAAGTGGCTGGACCGTTGATTTCACAGTCTGTCATTTTCATGAATATCTGCAGCTTTCGGCACTTTACTGGCATTGTCACTTTTTATGCTCTTAAACGAAGTTTCAGGCAGAGAGGAGGCCAAAAGTTGATTTTGTGAAAGTAAACATAGTTTCAAAGATTTTCTTCTGAAAAGTGGCTCAGGACAGTTGATTTCACAGTCTGATGTCATTTTCATGAATATCTGCAGCTTTCAGCACTTTACTGGCATTGTCACTTTTTATGCTCTTAAACGAAGTTTCAGGCAGAGAGGAGGCCAAAAGTTGATTTTGTGAAAGTAAACATAGTTTCAAAGATTTTCGTCATAAAAGTGGCTCAGGACAGTTGATTTCACAGTCTAATGTCATTTTCATGAATATCTGCAGCTTTCAGCACTTTACTGGCATTGTCACTTTTTATGCTCTTAAACAAAGTTTCAGGCAGAGAGGAGGCCAAAAGTTGATTTTGTGAAAGTAAACAGTTTCAAAGATTTTCTTCAGAAAACTGGCTCAGGACAGTTGATTTCACAGTCTGTCATTTTCATGAATATCTGCAGCTTTCAGCACTTTACTGGCATTGTCACTTTTTATGCTCTTAAACGAAGTTTCAGGCAGAGAGGAGGCCAAAAGTTGATTTTGTGAAAGTAAACATAGTTTCAAAGATTTTCTTCATAAAAGTGGCTCAGGACAGTTGATTTCACAGTCTAATGTCATTTTCATGAATATCTGCAGCTTTCAGCACTTTACTGGCATTGTCACTTTTTATGCTCTTAAACAAAGTTTCAGGCAGAGAGGAGGCCAAAAGTTGATTTTGTGAAAGTAAACATAGTTTCAAAGATTTTCTTCAGAAAAGTGGCTCAGGACAGTTAATTTCACAGTCTGATGTAATTTTCATGAATATCTGCAGCTTTCAGCACTTTACTGGCATTGTCACTTTTTATGCTCTTAAACGAAGTTTCAGGCAGAGAGGAGGCCAAAAGTTGATTTTGTGAAAGTAAACAGTTTCAAAGATTTTCTTCAGAAAACTGGCTCAGGACAGTTGATTTCACAGTCTGTCATTTTCATGAATATCTGCAGCTTTCAGCACTTTACTGGCATTGTCACTTTTTATGCTCTTAAACGAAGTTTCAGGCAGAGAGGAGGCCAAAAGTTGATTTTGTGAAAGTAAACATAGTTTCAAAGATTTTCTTCAGAAAAGTGGCTCTGGACCGTTGATTTCACAGTCTGATGTAATTTTCATGAATATCTGCAGCTTTCAGCACTTTACTGGCATTGCCACTTTTTATGCTCTTAAACGAAGTGTCAGGCAGAGAGGAGGCCAAAAGTTGATTTTGTGAAAGTAAACATAGTTTCAAAGATTTTCTTCAGAAAACTGGCTCAGGACAGTTGATTTCACAGTCTGTCATTTTCATGAATATCTGCAGCTTTCAGCACTTTACTGGCATTGTCACTTTTTATGCTCTTAAACGAAGTTTCAGGCAGAGAGGAGGCCAAAAGTTGATTTTGTGAAAGTAAACAGTTTCAAAGATTTTCTTCAGAAAACTGGCTCAGGACAGTTGATTTCACAGTCTGTCATTTTCATGAATATCTGCAGCTTTCAGCACTTTACTGGCATTGCCACTTTTTATGCTCTTAAACGAAGTGTCAGGCAGAGAGGAGACCAAAAGTTGATTTTGTGAAAGTAAACATAGTTTCAAAGATTTTCTTCAGAAAAGTGGCTCAGGACCGTTGATTTCACAGTCTGATGTAATTTTCATGAATATCTGCAGCTTTCAGCACTTTACTGGCATTGTCACTTTTTATGCTCTTAAACGAAGTTTCAGGCAGAGAGGAGGCCAAAAGTTGATTTTGTGAAAGTAAACAGTTTCAAAGATTTTCTTCAGAAAACTGGCTCAGGACAGTTGATTTCACAGTCTGTCATTTTCATGAATATCTGCAGCTTTCAGCACTTCACTGGCATTGTCACTTTTTATGCTCTTAAACGAAGTTTCAGGCAGAGAGGAGGCCAAAAGTTGATTTTGTGAAAGTAAACATAGTTTCAAAGATTTTCTTCAGAAAAGTGGCTCAGGACCGTTGATTTCACAGTCTGATGTAATTTTCATGAATATCTGCAGCTTTCAGCACTTTACTGGCATTTTCACTTTTTATGCTCTTAAACGAAGTTTCAGGCAGAGAGGAGGCCAAAAGTTGATTTCGTGAAAGTAAACAGTTTCAAAGATTTTCTTCAGAAAACTGGCTCAGGACAGTTGATTTCACAGTCTGTCATTTTCATGAATATCTGCAGCTTTCAGCACTTTACTGGCATTGCCACTTTTTATGCTCTTAAACGAAGTGTCAGGCAGAGATGAGACCAAAAGTTGATTTTGTGAAAGTAAACATAGTTTCAAAGATTTTCTTCAGAAAAGTGGCTCAGGACCGTTGATTTCACAGTCTGATGTCATTTTCATGAATATCTGCAGCTTTCAGCACTTTACTGGCATTGTCACTTTTTATGCTCTTAAACGAAGTTTCAGGCAGAGAGGAGGCCAAAAGTTGATTTTGTGAAAGTAAACAGTTTCAAAGATTTTCTTCAGAAAACTGGCTCAGGACAGTTGATTTCACAGTCTGATGTCATTTTCATGAATATCTGCAGCTTTCAGCACTTTACTGGCATTGTCACTTTTTATGCTCTGAAACGAAGTTTCAGGCAGAGAAGAGGCCAAAAGTTGATTTTGTGAAAGTAAACATAGTTTCAAAGATTTTCTTCAGAAAAGTGGCTCAGGACCGTTGATTTCACAGTCTGATGTAATTTTCATGAATATCTGCAGCTTTCAGCACTTTACTGGCATTTTCACTTTTTATGCTCTTAAACGAAGTTTCAGGCAGAGAGGAGGCCAAAAGTTGATTTTGTGAAAGTAAACAGTTTCAAAGATTTTCTTCAGAAAACTGGCTCAGGACAGTTGATTTCACAGTCTGTCATTTTCATGAATATCTGCAGCTTTCAGCACTTTACTGGCATTGTCACTTTTTATGCTCTGAAACGAAGTTTCAGGCAGAGAGGAGGCCAAAAGTTGATTTTGTGAAAGTAAACATAGTTTCAAAGATTTTCTTCAGAAAAGTGGCTCAGGACCGTTGATTTCACAGTCTGATGTCATTTTCATGAATATCTGCAGCTTTCAGCACTTTACGGGCATTGTCACTTTTTATGCTCTTAAACGAAGTTTCAGGCAGAGAGGAGGCCAAAAGTTGATTTTGTGAAAGTAAACATAGTTTCAAAGATTTTCTTCAGAAAAGTGGCTCAGGACAGTTAATTTCACAGTCTGATGTAATTTTCATGAATATCTGCAGCTTTCAGCACTTTACTGGCATTGTCACTTTTTATGCTCTTAAACGAAGTTTCAGGCAGAGAGGAGGCCAAAAGTTGATTTTGTGAAAGTAAACATAGTTTCAAAGATTTTCTTCTGAAAAGTGGCTCAGGACAGTTGATTTCACAGTCTGATGTCATTTTCATGAATATCTGCAGCTTTCAGCACTTTACTGGCATTGTCACTTTTTATGCTCTTAAACGAAGTTTCAGGCAGAGAGGAGGCCAAAAGTTGATTTTGTGAAAGTGAACATAGTTTCAAAGATTTTCTTCAGAAAAGTGGCTGGACCGTTGATTTCACAGTCTGTCATTTTCATGAATATCTGCAGCTTTCAGCACTTTACTGGCATTGTCACTTTTTATGCTCTTAAACGAAGTTTCAGGCAGAGAGGAGGCCAAAAGTTGATTTTGTGAAAGTAAACATAGTTTCAAAGATTTTCTTCAGAAAAGTGGCTCTGGACCGTTGATTTCACAGTCTGATGTAATTTTCATGAATATCTGCAGCTTTCAGCACTTTACTGGCATTTTCACTTTTTATGCTCTTAAACGAAGTTTCAGGCAGAGAGGAGGCCAAAAGTTGATTTTGTGAAAGTAAACAGTTTCAAAGATTTTCTTCAGAAAACTGGCTCAGGACAGTTGATTTCACAGTCTGTCATTTTCATGAATATCTGCAGCTTTCAGCACTTTACTGGCATTGCCACTTTTTATGCTCTTAAACGAAGTGTCAGGCAGAGAGGAGGCCAAAAGTTGATTTTGTGAAAGTAAACATAGTTTCAAAGATTTTCTTCAGAAAAGTGGCTCAGGACCGTTGATTTCACAGTCTGATGTAATTTTCATGAATATCTGCAGCTTTCAGCACTTTACTGGCATTGCCACTTTTTATGCTCTTAAACGAAGTGTCAGGCAGAGAGGAGGCCAAAAGTTGATTTTGTGAAAGTAAACATAGTTTCAAAGATTTTCTTCAGAAAAGTGGCTCAGGACCGTTGATTTCACAGTCTGATGTAATTTTCATGAATATCTGCAGCTTTCAGCACTTTACTGGCATTGCCACTTTTTATGCTCTTAAACGAAGTGTCAGGCAGAGAGGAGGCCAAAAGTTGATTTTGTGAAAGTAAACAGTTTCAAAGATTTTCTTCAGAAAAGTGGCTCAGGACAGTTAATTTCACAGTCTGATGTAATTTTCATGAATATCTGCAGCTTTCAGCACTTTACTGGCATTGTCACTTTTTATGCTCTTAAACGAAGTTTCAGGCAGAGAGGAGGCCAAAAGTTGATTTTGTGAAAGTAAACAGTTTCAAAGATTTTCTTCAGAAAACTGGCTCAGGACAGTTGATTTCACAGTCTGTCATTTTCATGAATATCTGCAGCTTTCAGCACTTTACTGGCATTGTCACTTTTTATGCTCTTAAACGAAGTTTCAGGCAGAGAGGAGGCCAAAAGTTGATTTTGTGAAAGTAAACATAGTTTCAAAGATTTTCTTCAGAAAAGTGGCTCAGGACCGTTGATTTCACAGTCTGACGTAATTTTCATGAATATCTGCAGCTTTCAGCACTTTACTGGCATTGCCACTTTTTATGCTCTTAAAGGAAGTGTCAGGCAGAGAGGAGACCAAAAGTTGATTTTGTGAAAGTAAACATAGTTTCAAAAATTTTCTTCAGAAAAGTGGCTCAGGACAGTTGATTTCACAGTCTGATGTCATTTTCATGAATATCTGCAGCTTTCAGCACTTTACTGGCATTGTCACTTTTTTATGCTCCTCAACGACGTTTCAGGCAGAGAGGAGGCCAAAAGTTGATTTTGTGAAAGTAAACATAGTTTCAAAGATTTTCTTCAGAAAAGTGGCTGGACCGTTGATTTCACAGTCTGTCATTTTCATGAATATCTGCAGCTTTCGGCACTTTACTGGCATTGTCACTTTTTATGCTCTTAAACGAAGTTTCAGGCAGAGAGGAGGCCAAAAGTTGATTTTGTGAAAGTAAACATAGTTTCAAAGATTTTCTTCTGAAAAGTGGCTCAGGACAGTTGATTTCACAGTCTGATGTCATTTTCATGAATATCTGCAGCTTTCAGCACTTTACTGGCATTGTCACTTTTTATGCTCTTAAACGAAGTTTCAGGCAGAGAGGAGGCCAAAAGTTGATTTTGTGAAAGTAAACATAGTTTCAAAGATTTTCTTCAGAAAAGTGGCTCTGGACCGTTGATTTCACAGTCTGATGTAATTTTCATGAATATCTGCAGCTTTCAGCACTTTACTGGCATTTTCACTTTTTATGCTCTTAAACGAAGTTTCAGGCAGAGAGGAGGCCAAAAGTTGATTTTGTGAAAGTAAACATAGTTTCAAAGATTTTCTTCAGAAAAGTGGCTCAGGACCGTTGATTTCACAGTCTGATGTAATTTTCATGAATATCTGCAGCTTTCAGCACTTTACTGGCATTGCCACTTTTTATGCTCTTAAACGAAGTGTCAGGCAGAGAGGAGGCCAAAAGTTGATTTTGTGAAAGTAAACATAGTTTCAAAGATTTTCTTCAGAAAAGTGGCTCAGGACCGTTGATTTCACAGTCTGATGTAATTTTCATGAATATCTGCAGCTTTCAGCACTTTACTGGCATTTTCACTTTTTATGCTCTTAAACGAAGTTTCAGGCAGAGAGGAGGCCAAAAGTTGATTTTGTGAAAGTAAACAGTTTCAAAGATTTTCTTCAGAAAACTGGCTCAGGACAGTTGATTTCACAGTCTGTCATTTTCATGAATATCTGCAGCTTTCAGCACTTTACTGGCATTGCCACTTTTTATGCTCTTAAACGAAGTGTCAGGCAGAGAGGAGGCCAAAAGTTGATTTTGTGAAAGTAAACATAGTTTCAAAGATTTTCTTCAGAAAAGTGGCTCAGGACCGTTGATTTCACAGTCTGATGTAATTTTCATGAATATCTGCAGCTTTCAGCACTTTACTGGCATTGCCACTTTTTATGCTCTTAAACGAAGTGTCAGGCAGAGAGGAGGCCAAAAGTTGATTTTGTGAAAGTAAACAGTTTCAAAGATTTTCTTCAGAAAAGTGGCTCAGGACAGTTAATTTCACAGTCTGATGTAATTTTCATGAATATCTGCAGCTTTCAGCACTTTACTGGCATTGTCACTTTTTATGCTCTTAAACGAAGTTTCAGGCAGAGAGGAGGCCAAAAGTTGATTTTGTGAAAGTAAACATAGTTTCAAAGATTTTCTTCAGAAAAGTGGCTCAGGACAGTTCATTTCACAGTCTGATGTAATTTTCATGAATATCTGCAGCTTTCAGCACTTTACTGGCATTGTCACTTTTTATGCTCTTAAACGAAGTTTCAGGCAGAGAGGAGGCCAAAAGTTGATTTTGTGAAAGTAAACATAGTTTCAAAGATTTTCTTCAGAAAAGTGGCTGGACCGTTGATTTCACAGTCTGTCATTTTCATGAATATCTGCAGCTTTCGGCACTTTACTGGCATTGTCACTTTTTATGCTCTTAAACGAAGTTTCAGGCAGAGAGGAGGCCAAAAGTTGATTTTGTGAAAGTAAACATAGTTTCAAAGATTTTCTTCTGAAAAGTGGCTCAGGACAGTTGATTTCACAGTCTGATGTCATTTTCATGAATATCTGCAGCTTTCAGCACTTTACTGGCATTGTCACTTTTTATGCTCTTAAACGAAGTTTCAGGCAGAGAGGAGGCCAAAAGTTGATTTTGTGAAAGTAAACATAGTTTCAAAGATTTTCTTCAGAAAAGTGGCTCTGGACCGTTGATTTCACAGTCTGATGTAATTTTCATGAATATCTGCAGCTTTCAGCACTTTACTGGCATTTTCACTTTTTATGCTCTTAAACGAAGTTTCAGGCAGAGAGGAGGCCAAAAGTTGATTTTGTGAAAGTAAACATAGTTTCAAAGATTTTCTTCAGAAAAGTGGCTCAGGACCGTTGATTTCACAGTCTGATGTAATTTTCATGAATATCTGCAGCTTTCAGCACTTTACTGGCATTGCCACTTTTTATGCTCTTAAACGAAGTGTCAGGCAGAGAGGAGGCCAAAAGTTGATTTTGTGAAAGTAAACATAGTTTCAAAGATTTTCTTCAGAAAAGTGGCTCAGGACCGTTGATTTCACAGTCTGATGTAATTTTCATGAATATCTGCAGCTTTCAGCACTTTACTGGCATTGCCACTTTTTATGCTCTTAAACGAAGTGTCAGGCAGAGAGGAGGCCAAAAGTTGATTTTGTGAAAGTAAACAGTTTCAAAGATTTTCTTCAGAAAAGTGGCTCAGGACCGTTGATTTCACAGTCTGATGTAATTTTCATGAATATCTGCAGCTTTCAGCACTTTACTGGCATTGCCACTTTTTATGCTCTTAAACGAAGTGTCAGGCAGAGAGGAGGCCAAAAGTTGATTTTGTGAAAGTAAACAGTTTCAAAGATTTTCTTCAGAAAAGTGGCTCAGGACAGTTAATTTCACAGTCTGATGTAATTTTCATGAATATCTGCAGCTTTCAGCACTTTACTGGCATTGTCACTTTTTATGCTCTTAAACGAAGTTTCAGGCAGAGAGGAGGCCAAAAGTTGATTTTGTGAAAGTAAACAGTTTCAAAGATTTTCTTCAGAAAAGTGGCTCAGGACAGTTAATTTCACAGTCTGATGTAATTTTCATGAATATCTGCAGCTTTCAGCACTTTACTGGCATTGTCACTTTTTATGCTCTTAAACGAAGTGTCAGGCAGAGAGGAGGCCAAAAGTTGATTTTGTGAAAGTAAACATAGTTTCAAAGATTTTCTTCAGAAAAGTGGCTCAGGACCGTTGATTTCACAGTCTGATGTAATTTTCATGAATATCTGCAGCTTTCAGCACTTTACTGGCATTGCCACTTTTTATGCTCTTAAACGAAGTGTCAGGCAGAGAGGAGGCCAAAAGTTGATTTTGTGAAAGTAAACAGTTTCAAAGATTTTCTTCAGAAAAGTGGCTCAGGACCGTTGATTTCACAGTCTGATGTAATTTTCATGAATATCTGCAGCTTTCAGCACTTTACTGGCATTGCCACTTTTTATGCTCTTAAACGAAGTGTCAGGCAGAGAGGAGGCCAAAAGTTGATTTTGTGAAAGTAAACAGTTTCAAAGATTTTCTTCAGAAAAGTGGCTCAGGACAGTTAATTTCACAGTCTGATGTAATTTTCATGAATATCTGCAGCTTTCAGCACTTTACTGGCATTGTCACTTTTTATGCTCTTAAACGAAGTTTCAGGCAGAGAGGAGGCCAAAAGTTGATTTTGTGAAAGTAAACAGTTTCAAAGATTTTCTTCAGAAAACTGGCTCAGGACAGTTGATTTCACAGTCTGTCATTTTCATGAATATCTGCAGCTTTCAGCACTTTACTGGCATTGCCACTTTTTATGCTCTTAAACGAAGTGTCAGGCAGAGAGGAGGCCAAAAGTTGATTTTGTGAAAGTAAACATAGTTTCAAAGATTTTCTTCTGAAAAGTGGCTCAGGACAGTTGATTTCACAGTCTGATGTCATTTTCATGAATATCTGCAGCTTTCAGCACTTTACTGGCATTGTCACTTTTTATGCTCTTAAACGAAGTTTCAGGCAGAGAGGAGGCCAAAAGTTGATTTTGTGAAAGTAAACATAGTTTCAAAGATTTTCTTCAGAAAAGTGGCTCAGGACCGTTGATTTCACAGTCTGATGTAATTTTCATGAATATCTGCAGCTTTCAGCACTTTACTGGCATTTTCACTTTTTATGCTCTTAAACGAAGTTTCAGGCAGAGAGGAGGCCAAAAGTTGATTTTGTGAAAGTAAACAGTTTCAAAGATTTTCTTCAGAAAACTGGCTCAGGACAGTTGATTTCACAGTCTGTCATTTTCATGAATATCTGCAGCTTTCAGCACTTTACTGGCATTGCCACTTTTTATGCTCTTAAACGAAGTGTCAGGCAGAGAGGAGGCCAAAAGTTGATTTTGTGAAAGTAAACATAGTTTCAAAGATTTTCTTCAGAAAAGTGGCTCAGGACCGTTGATTTCACAGTCTGATGTAATTTTCATGAATATCTGCAGCTTTCAGCACTTTACTGGCATTGCCACTTTTTATGCTCTTAAACGAAGTGTCAGGCAGAGAGGAGGCCAAAAGTTGATTTTGTGAAAGTAAACAGTTTCAAAGATTTTCTTCAGAAAAGTGGCTCAGGACAGTTAATTTCACAGTCTGATGTAATTTTCATGAATATCTGCAGCTTTCAGCACTTTACTGGCATTGTCACTTTTTATGCTCTTAAACGAAGTTTCAGGCAGAGAGGAGGCCAAAAGTTGATTTTGTGAAAGTAAACATAGTTTCAAAGATTTTCTTCAGAAAAGTGGCTCAGGACAGTTCATTTCACAGTCTGATGTAATTTTCATGAATATCTGCAGCTTTCAGCACTTTACTGGCATTGTCACTTTTTATGCTCTTAAACGAAGTTTCAGGCAGAGAGGAGGCCAAAAGTTGATTTTGTGAAAGTAAACATAGTTTCAAAGATTTTCTTCAGAAAAGTGGCTGGACCGTTGATTTCACAGTCTGTCATTTTCATGAATATCTGCAGCTTTCGGCACTTTACTGGCATTGTCACTTTTTATGCTCTTAAACGAAGTTTCAGGCAGAGAGGAGGCCAAAAGTTGATTTTGTGAAAGTAAACATAGTTTCAAAGATTTTCTTCTGAAAAGTGGCTCAGGACAGTTGATTTCACAGTCTGATGTCATTTTCATGAATATCTGCAGCTTTCAGCACTTTACTGGCATTGTCACTTTTTATGCTCTTAAACGAAGTTTCAGGCAGAGAGGAGGCCAAAAGTTGATTTTGTGAAAGTAAACATAGTTTCAAAGATTTTCTTCAGAAAAGTGGCTCTGGACCGTTGATTTCACAGTCTGATGTAATTTTCATGAATATCTGCAGCTTTCAGCACTTTACTGGCATTTTCACTTTTTATGCTCTTAAACGAAGTTTCAGGCAGAGAGGAGGCCAAAAGTTGATTTTGTGAAAGTAAACATAGTTTCAAAGATTTTCTTCAGAAAAGTGGCTCAGGACCGTTGATTTCACAGTCTGATGTAATTTTCATGAATATCTGCAGCTTTCAGCACTTTACTGGCATTGCCACTTTTTATGCTCTTAAACGAAGTGTCAGGCAGAGAGGAGGCCAAAAGTTGATTTTGTGAAAGTAAACATAGTTTCAAAGATTTTCTTCAGAAAAGTGGCTCAGGACCGTTGATTTCACAGTCTGATGTAATTTTCATGAATATCTGCAGCTTTCAGCACTTTACTGGCATTGCCACTTTTTATGCTCTTAAACGAAGTGTCAGGCAGAGAGGAGGCCAAAAGTTGATTTTGTGAAAGTAAACAGTTTCAAAGATTTTCTTCAGAAAAGTGGCTCAGGACAGTTCATTTCACAGTCTGATGTAATTTTCATGAATATCTGCAGCTTTCAGCACTTTACTGGCATTGTCACTTTTTATGCTCTTAAACGAAGTTTCAGGCAGAGAGGAGGCCAAAAGTTGATTTTGTGAAAGTAAACATAGTTTCAAAGATTTTCTTCAGAAAAGTGGCTCAGGACAGTTAATTTCACAGTCTGATGTAATTTTCATGAATATCTGCAGCTTTCAGCACTTTACTGGCATTGTCACTTTTTATGCTCTTAAACGAAGTTTCAGGCAGAGAGGAGGCCAAAAGTTGATTTTGTGAAAGTAAACAGTTTCAAAGATTTTCTTCAGAAAACTGGCTCAGGACAGTTGATTTCACAGTCTGTCATTTTCATGAATATCTGCAGCTTTCAGCACTTTACTGGCATTGTCACTTTTTATGCTCTTAAACGAAGTTTCAGGCAGAGAGGAGGCCAAAAGTTGATTTTGTGAAAGTAAACATAGTTTCAAAGATTTTCTTCAGAAAAGTGGCTCAGGACCGTTGATTTCACAGTCTGATGTAATTTTCATGAATATCTGCAGCTTTCAGCACTTTACTGGCATTGCCACTTTTTATGCTCTTAAACGAAGTGTCAGGCAGAGAGGAGACCAAAAGTTGATTTTGTGAAAGTAAACATAGTTTCAAAGATTTTCTTCAGAAAAGTGGCTCAGGACCGTTGATTTCACAGTCTGATGTAATTTTCATGAATATCTGCAGCTTTCAGCACTTTACTGGCATTGCCACTTTTTATGCTCTTAAACGAAGTGTCAGGCAGAGAGGAGGCCAAAAGTTGATTTTGTGAAAGTAAACAGTTTCAAAGATTTTCTTCAGAAAAGTGGCTCAGGACAGTTAATTTCACAGTCTGATGTAATTTTCATGAATATCTGCAGCTTTCAGCACTTTACTGGCATTGTCACTTTTTATGCTCTTAAACGAAGTGTCAGGCAGAGAGGAGGCCAAAAGTTGATTTTGTGAAAGTAAACATAGTTTCAAAGATTTTCTTCAGAAAAGTGGCTCAGGACCGTTGATTTCACAGTCTGATGTAATTTTCATGAATATCTGCAGCTTTCAGCACTTTACTGGCATTGCCACTTTTTATGCTCTTAAACGAAGTGTCAGGCAGAGAGGAGGCCAAAAGTTGATTTTGTGAAAGTAAACAGTTTCAAAGATTTTCTTCAGAAAAGTGGCTCAGGACAGTTAATTTCACAGTCTGATGTAATTTTCATGAATATCTGCAGCTTTCAGCACTTTACTGGCATTGTCACTTTGTATGCTCTTAAACGAAGTTTCAGGCAGAGAGGAGGCCAAAAGTTGATTTTGTGAAAGTAAACATAGTTTCAAAGATTTTCTTCAGAAAAGTGGCTCAGGACAGTTAATTTCACAGTCTGATGTAATTTTCATGAATATCTGCAGCTTTCAGCACTTTACTGGCATTGTCACTTTTTATGCTCTTAAACAAAGTTTCAGGCAGAGAGGAGGCCAAAAGTTGATTTTGTGAAAGTAAACATAGTTTCAAAGATTTTCTTCAGAAAAGTGGCTCAGGACAGTTAATTTCACAGTCTGATGCAATTTTCATGAATATCTGCAGCTTTCAGCACTTTACTGGCATTGTCACTTTTTATGCTCTTAAACGAAGTTTCAGGCAGAGAGGAGGCCAAAAGTTGATTTTGTGAAAGTAAACAGTTTCAAAGATTTTCTTCAGAAAACTGGCTCAGGACAGTTGATTTCACAGTCTGTCATTTTCATGAATATCTGCAGCTTTCAGCACTTTACTGGCATTGTCACTTTTTATGCTCTTAAACGAAGTTTCAGGCAGAGAGGAGGCCAAAAGTTGATTTTGTGAAAGTAAACATAGTTTCAAAGATTTTCTTCAGAAAAGTGGCTCAGGACCGTTGATTTCACAGTCTGATGTAATTTTCATGAATATCTGCAGCTTTCAGCACTTTACTGGCATTTTCACTTTTTATGCTCTTAAACGAAGTTTCAGGCAGAGAGAAGGCCAAAAGTTGATTTTGTGAAAGTAAACAGTTTCAAAGATTTTCTTCAGAAAACTGGCTCAGGACAGTTTTCTGAAGAAAATCTTTGAAACTGTTTACTTTCACAAAATCAACTTTTGCCAGAGTAACTATCACTACCAGAGTAACTATCACTGCTAGACGAACTAATGCGACCGTGGCGCACTGGGTTAAGAGGTCGTCTGGGAACCGGAAGGTCAACGGTTCGATCCCCGACTGGGATGTGTCATGTGTTGAAGTGTACCTGAGCAATACACTGAACCCCCGGCTCCCCACTGCTCCCTATATACAGGGATTGGTCAAATGCAGAGACAAATTTCCCCCTTAAAGGGATAAAGATAGTACACATTCTAGTAACTATCACTACCAGAGTACCTATCACTACCAGAGTAACTATCACTACCAAAGTAACTATCACAACCAGAGTAACTATCATTACCAGAGTAACTATCATTACCAGAGTAACTATCACTACCTGAGTAACTATCACTACCAGAGTAACTATCACTAACAGAGTACCTGTCACTACCAGAGTAACTATCACTACCAGAGTAACTATCACTACCAGAGTAACTATCACTACCAGAGTACCTATCACTACCACAGTAACTATCACTACCAGAGTACCTATCACTGCCAGAGTAACTATCACTGCCAGAGTAACTATCACGACCAGAGAAACTATCATTACCAGAGTAACTATCATTACAAGAGTAACTATCACTACCAGAGTACCTATCACAACCGGAGTAACTATCACTACCAGAGTACCTATCACTACCAGAGTAACTATCACTACTAGAGTAACTAATGCGACCGTGGCGCACTGGGTTAAGAGGTCGCCTGGGAACCGCAAGGTCCACGGTTCGATCCCCGACTGGGACGTGTCACGTGTTGAAGTGTACCTGAGCAATACACTGAACCCCCGCCTCCCCACTGCTCCCTATATACAGGGATTGGTCAAATGCAGAGTCAAATTTCCCCCTTAAAGGGATAAAGATAGTATACATTCCAGTAACTATCACTACCAGAGTAACTATCACAACCAGAGTAACTATCACTACCAGAGTAACTATCACTACCAGAGTAACTATCATTACCACAGTAACTATCACTGCCAGTGTAACTATCACTACCAGAGTAACTATCACTGACAGAGTAACTATCACTACCAGAGTAACTATCACAACCAGAGAAACTATCATTACCAGAGTAACTATCACTACCAGAGTACCTATCATTACCGAGTAACTATCATTACCGGAGGAACTATCACTGCCAGAGTAACTATCATTACCAGAGTAACTATCACTACCAGAGAAACTATCACTACCAGAGTACCTATCACTACCAGAGTACCTATCATTACCAGAGTAACTACCACGACCAGAGTAACTACCAGAGTACCTATCATTACCAGAGTAACAATCACGACCAGAGTACCTATCACTACCAGAGTAACTATCACTACCAGAGTAACTATCACTACCAAAGTAACTATCATTACCAGAGTAACAGTAACTATCATTACCAGAGTAACTATATCTACCAGAGTAACTATCGCCACCAGAGTAACTATCACGAACAGAGTACCTATCACAACCAGAGTACCTATCATTACCAGAGTAACTATCACCACCAGAGTAACTATCACAACCAGAGTAACTATCACTGCCAGAGTAACTATCACGACCAAAGTAACTATCACTACCAGAGTACCTATCACTACCAGAGTACCTATCATTACCACAGTAACTAACACAACCAGAGTAACTATCACTGCCAGAGTAACTATCACTACCGGAGTAACTATCACTCCCAGAGTACCTATCACTACCAGAGCAACTATCACTACTAGAGTAACTATCATTACCGGAGGAACTATCACTACCAGAGTAACTATCATTACCAGAGTAACTATCACCACCAGAGTACCTATCATTACCGGAGTAACTATCACTACCAGAGTACCTATCACTGCCAGAGTAACTATCATTACCAGAGTAACTATCACGACCAGAGAAACTATCACTACCAGAGTAACTATCATTACCAGAGTAACTATCACCGCCAGAGTAACTATCACTACCAGAGTAACTATCACTACCAGAGTAACTATCCCTACTAGAGTAACTAATGCGACCGTGACGCACTGGGTTAAGAGGTCGTCTGGGAACCGGAAGGTCCACGGTTCGATCCCCGACTGGGACGTGTCACGTGTTGAAGTGTACCTGAGCAATACACTGGTCCCCGGGCGCCTGTCATTGGCAGCCAACTGCTCCCTATATACAGGGATTGGTCAAATGCAGAGAAAAATTTCCCCCTTAAAGGGATAAAGATAGTATACATTCTAGTAACTATCACTACCAGAGTAACTATCACTACCAGAGTAACTATCACTCCCAAAGTAACTATCACTACCAGAGTAACTATCACTACCGGAGTAACTATCACTACCGGAGTAACTATCACTACCAGAGTAACTATCACTGCCAGAGTAACTATCACTACCAGAGTACCTATCACAACCAGAGTACCTATCACTACAAGAGTCACTACCGGAGTACCTATCATTACCGGAGTACCTATCACTACCACAGTAACTATCACTACCAGAGTAACTATCACTACCAGAGTAACTATCACTACTAGAGTAACTAATGCGACCGTGGCGCACTGGGTTAAGAGGTCGTCTGGGAACCGGAAGGTCCACGGTTCGATCCCCGACTGGGACGTGTCACGTGTTGAAGTGTACCTGAGCAATACACTGAACCCCCGGCTCCCCACTGCTCCCTATATACAGGGATTGGTCAAATGCAGAGCCAAATTTCCCCCTTAAAGGGATAAAGATAGTATACATTCTAGTAACTATCACTACTATAGTAACTATCACTACCAAAGTAACTATCACTACAAGAGTAACTATCACTACCGGAGTACCTATCATTACCGGAGTAACTATCACTACCGGAGTAACTATCACGACCAGAGTAACTATCACTACCAGAGTACCTATCATTACCGGAATAACTATCACTAAAGGAGTAACTATCACGACCAGAGTACCTGTAACTATCACTACCAGAGTAACTATCACTGCCAGAGTAACTATCACTGCCAGAGTAACTATCACTACCATAGTACCTATCACTACCACAGTACCTATCACTACCAGAGTAACTATCACCACCAGAGTACCTATCATTACCAGAGTAATTATCACTACCAGAGTAACTATCACTACCAGAGTAACTATCACTGCTAGAGTAACTAATGCGACCGTGGCGCACTGGGTTAAGAGGTCGTCTGGGAACCGGAAGGTCCACGTTTCGATCCCCGACTGGGATGTGCAATACACTGAACCCCCGGCTCCCCACTGCACCCTATATACAGGGATTGGTCAAATGCAGAGACAAATTTCCCCCTTAAAGGGATAAAGATAGTATACATTCTAGTAACTATCACTACCAGAGTAACTATCACTACCAGAGTAACTATCATTACAGGAGTAACTATCATTCCCAAAGTAACTATCACCACCAGAGTAATTATCACTACCAGAGTAACTATCACTACTAGAGAAACTAATGCGACCGTGGCGCACTGGGTTAAGAGGTCGTCTGGGAACCGGAAGGTCCACGGTTCGATCCCCGACTGGGACGTGCAATACACTGAACCCCCGGCTCCCCGAATGATAGTTACTCTGGTAGTGATAGGTACTCTGGTAGTGATAGTTACTCTGGCAGTGATAGTTACTGTGGTAGTGATAGTTACTCTGGTAGTGATAGTTACTCCTGTAATGATAGTTACTCTGGTAGTGATAGTTACTATGGTAGTGATAGTTACTAGAATGTATACTATCTTTATCCCTTTAAGGGGGAAATTTGTCTCTGCATTTGACCAATCCCTGTATATAGGGAGCAGTGGGTTCAGTGTATTGCTCAGGTACACTTCAACACGTGACACGTCCCAGTCGGGGATCGAACCGTGGACCTTCCGGTTCCCAGACGACCTCTTAACCCAGTGCGCCACGGTCGCATTAGTTACTCTAGTAGTGATAATTACTCTGGGAATGATAGTTACTCTGGTAGTGATAGGTACTCTGGTTGTGATAGTTACTCTGGTAGTGATAGTTACTCTGGTCGTGATAGTTACTCTGGTCGTGATAGTTACTCTGGCAGTGATAGTTACTCTGGCAGTGATAGTTACTCCGGTAATGATAGGTACTCTGGTGGTGATAGTTTATCTTGTAGTGATAGTTACTCTGGTCGTGATAGTTACTCTGGTCGTGATAGTTACTCCGGTAGTGATAGTTACTCTGGTAGTGATAGTTACTCCGGTAGTGATAGTTACTTTGGTCGTGATAGTTACTCTGGTGGTGATAGTTACTAGAATGTATACTATCTTTATCCCTTTAAGGGGGAAATTTGTCTCTGCATTTGACCAATCCCTGTATATAGGGAGCAGTGGGGAGCCGGGGGTTCAGTGTATTGCTCAGGTACACTTCAACACGTGACACGTCCCAGTCGGGGATCGAACCGTGGACCTTCCGGTTCCCAGACGACCTCTTAACCCAGTGCGCCACGGTCGCATTAGTTACTTTGGTAGTGATAGTTACTCTGGTAGTGATAGGTACTATGGTAGTGATAGTTACTCTGGTAGTGACAGTTACTAGAATGTATACTATCTTTATCACTTTAAGGGGGAAATTTGTCTCTGCATTTGACCAATCCCTGTATATAGGGAGCAGTGGGGAGCCGGGGGTTCAGTGTATTGCTCAGGTACACTTCAACACCTGACACGTCCCAGTCGGGGATCGAACCGTGAACCTTCCGGTTCCCAGACGACCTCTTAACCTGTTCCAAATCTGAAGCCACACCCATTCCCATACCCCTGCCCACATCTTAAAGTGGGCAATATTCTCCATAGTACTATTTCCTCCCCTCCAATCAAAAGTACAAACCATTTGATATTCTTTTCAACAAAACAATCAGGGGAGAGCGCGAACGCAGTCCCCCACTACCAGAAATTATGCAGTCGAGATTCCCACATTTGGGGAATTCGCAGTGGTCAGCACAACCGGAGTGCAATGGCTGGGCCTCGCCCTGGGTGAACCACCTTCTTGATCATGGTATTTCCCCTGCCAGGTAAGTATGAGTTGAAAGAGACAGAGACGGGGGCCGCATTCCCAGACGCAGTACACCGGATGACGGTTCCCAGATGCCATAATCCCAGAGTGCAGTCCTTTAGCATTAGCTTCCCTTGGCAAGCTGTTTCTGCTTCTGAGAAAGCAAACACAGCCCAGCAACCAAACCAAAGCCTAAAATATAAGCATGATACCAATGGAAGAATCTTCGGAACACATTTCTCCCACAAAGAAGGGAAAATATCGGCTAGCAGAACACACAACAACTTTAGGCCAATCCAGAAGGCCACACCCACTTCTCTCGGCGAACCCGGGCAATTTGCATTACTCAACACAGCTTCACTGCATACAACAGACACTGCTGCACCACAATGCTTGCACTGTTCTGGACAAACTGCAAAAGAAATAAAGGCTACAAAAGGACCCCAACCCACAATCTGACTCAGAGGACAGAAATTGGCATTCAGAGCTGGAAATTTCCCCCCAGCAGTCAGGGCCGATGTATAGAGTGATTTGAGGCTGGGAGCACAGCGATGTTCCACGATGGGCGACGGTAAGGAACAAACAAGGCCTTTGTTTGACACAAGCCCCAGCCTTGAAGACAGAGAGCGAATGAGATCCTTGTCGTTCATTAAAGTGTGAAGCTAATCAACAGACTGATCCATTTGGATTGGTGTTTGGTTGTCCACAAGGCATTTGAGGAGTGCACCATTCCCGGAAATGCTGCAATACCGGGTCAATGCGTGGAGTGAACGGAGAAGCCCCTTTTCATCTCCCGATGCTAAAAATCTGCTTAATATATTATCCTCATATAGAGGACATATCAGATATGAAACTGACAAGAACAGATACTACACTTGATCTTAGCCAAAAGGCCGAGAAGCAATGACCCCCAACTGGTTGCTTCCTGAATCACCCTCCTGACACGTTTCTCCCTTGTCATGGTACAGTTCTTTCCAAGGGGCATAGCAGTGGCTGCTGCTTTGGCACACCCATCCAAGCACTCCATGGTCAAGCACAGCTTTCCTTCTTTTCACAAGTGTGCAAGGCTCAGCCAAATGGAAAAGGCTGCTAAAAATAGGGTGAACTCATGGGTGTTCCTCTCCACGGAAGTCTTTAGGAAAAGGCGAAAGACTTGTGCGTTATGAAGAGAAACCAAAGTAAGTACAGCAATATTGTCAAGAGCAGCCGAAGTCCCTAGTTGTCCAAGTCAAAACGCTCATGGTAAGCCTGAGTTCACTTGCCCTGTTCCAAATCTGAAGCCACACCCATTCCCATACCCCTGCCCACATCTTAAAGGGGGCAATATTCTCCATAGTACTATTTCCTCCCCTCCAATCAAAAGTACAAACCATTTGATATTCTTTTCAACAAAACAATCAGGGGAGAGCGCGAACGCAGTCCCCCACTACCAGAAATTATGCAGTCGAGATTCCCACATTTGGGGAATTCGCAGTGGTCAGCACAACCGGAGTGCAATGGCTGGGCCTCGCCCTGGGTGAACCACCTTCTTGATCATGGTATTTCCCCTGCCAGGTAAGTATGAGTTGAAAGAGACAGAGACGGGGGCCGCATTCCCAGACGCAGTACACCGGATGACGGTTCCCAGATGCCATAATCCCAGAGTGCAGTCCTTTAGCATTAGCTTCCCTTGGCAAGCTGTTTCTGCTTCTGAGAAAGCAAACACAGCCCAGCAACCAAACCAAAGCCTAAAATATAAGCATGCTACCAATGGAAGAATCTTCGGAACACATTTCTCCCACAAAGAAGGGAAAATATCGGCTAGCAGAACACACAACAACTTTAGGCCAATCCAGAAGGCCACACCCACTTCTCTCGGCGAACCCGGGCAATTTGCATTACTCAACACAGCTTCACTGCATACAACAGACACTGCTGCACCACAATGCTTGCACTGTTCTGGACAAACTGCAAAAGAAATAAAGGCTACAAAAGGACCCCAACCCACAATCTGACTCAGAGGACAGAAATTGGCATTCAGAGCTGGAAATTTCCCCCCAGCAGTCAGGGCCGATGTATAGAGTGATTTGAGGCTGGGAGCACAGCGATGTTCCACGATGGGCGACGGTAAGGAACAAACAAGGCCTTTGTTTGACACAAGCCCCAGCCTTGAAGACAGAGAGCGAATGAGATCCTTGTCGTTCATTAAAGTGTGAAGCTAATCAACAGACTGATCCATTTGGATTGGTGTTTGGTTGTCCACAAGGCATTTGAGGAGTGCACCATTCCCGGAAATGCTGCAATACCGGGTCAATGCGTGGAGTGAACGGAGAAGCCCCTTTTCATCTCCCGATGCTAAAAATCTGCTTAATATATTATCCTCATATAGAGGACATATCAGATATGAAACTGACAAGAACAGATACTACACTTGATCTTAGCCAAAAGGCCGAGAAGCAATGACCCCCAACTGGTTGCTTCCTGAATCACCCTCCTGACACGTTTCTCCCTTGTCATGGTACAGTTCTTTCCAAGGGGCATAGCAGTGGCTGCTGCTTTGGCACACCCATCCAAGCACTCCATGGTCAAGCACAGCTTTCCTTCTTTTCACAAGTGTGCAAGGCTCAGCCAAATGGAAAAGGCTGCTAAAAATAGGGTGAACTCATGGGTGTTCCTCTCCACGGAAGTCTTTAGGAAAAGGCGAAAGACTTGTGCGTTATGAAGAGAAACCAAAGTAAGTACAGCAATATTGTCAAGAGCAGCCGAAGTCCCTAGTTGTCCAAGTCAAAACGCTCATGGTAAGCCTGAGTTCACTTGCCCTGTTCCAAATCTGAAGCCACACCCATTCCCATACCCCTGCCCACATCTTAAAGGGGGCAATATTCTCCATAGTACTATTTCCTCCCCTCCAATCAAAAGTACAAACCATTTGATATTCTTTTCAACAAAACAATCAGGGGAGAGCGCGAACGCAGTCCCCCACTACCAGAAATTATGCAGTCGAGATTCCCACATTTGGGGAATTCGCAGTGGTCAGCACAACCGGAGTGCAATGGCTGGGCCTCGCCCTGGGTGAACCACCTTCTTGATCATGGTATTTCCCCTGCCAGGTAAGTATGAGTTGAAAGAGACAGAGACGGGGGCCGCATTCCCAGACGCAGTACACCGGATGACGGTTCCCAGATGCCATAATCCCAGAGTGCAGTCCTTTAGCATTAGCTTCCCTTGGCAAGCTGTTTCTGCTTCTGAGAAAGCAAACATAGCCCAGCAACCAAACCAAAGCCTAAAATATAAGCATGCTACCAATGGAAGAATCTTCGGAACACATTTCTCCCACAAAGAAGGGAAAATATCGGCTAGCAGAACACACAACAACTTTAGGCCAATCCAGAAGGCCACACCCACTTCTCTCGGCGAACCCAGGCAATTTGCATTACTCAACACAGCTTCACTGCATACAACAGACACTGCTGCACCACAATGCTTGCACTGTTCTGGACAAACTGCAAAAGAAATAAAGGCTACAAAGTGCTGTATATACTTGAAAGTGTTATCAGTGGCCTGCAATGTTAACACAGTTTATGAATAGGGTATTCTATTATTCTTACTATGATTTCTATTTCCCTCGCTTGTATAAAATGTGACGGGGGGAAGTGACGAGGAGTATGGAGCACGCAGACAGGTGAAGCACTCGGCGTTCAGTGGGCCCAAAGAGTAGGATTTCCAGGCGACTGTACAGCAAGGAGCACAATCCAATGTTGTGGATTATAAATCGGAAATCTCACTGGACTACTGCAAGAAAGACCCACCATCTAAATGGACCGTGGTGAGATAGCGTGGCTTCTACAGATTACGGAACAGCGGCGTCTCACCACGCTTCCTTCCACCTGTTGACAATATTATTTTTGGCCTCGGGGATTTATTCATCGTCGGACTGTTGAAGTTGAATTAAGGAACTTTGGGACTGATGGGACACTGGGTTTGGGGTACACTTTGTGAATGTCACGCTTGTTTATTGTGTCGGAGTACAAGTGGGAGTCTCACGTGTTGTGGAATATTTCTATGTAGAAGTTCAGGAGAGAAGTTGGTTTTGTTCAATGTGTTTAAAATAAACAGTCTTGATGAATGATCAAAGTTTCAAAGAGTCAATATAATGTTTGCAAACAGAGAACACAACCACAGTCACGTATTGCAGTGAACTGTGAAACTGCTCTGGAGACACAGTTTCAAACATGATATTTATACATTCCAAAAGTGAAAGGAGACAGGCAGAACAGGAGAATGAGCCATGAAGGCGGGGGCCGTGTTTCACTCCTTATCTAAGTCCAAGGACAGAGAAGCGCTTATCTCTGCAGATGGAGCGAGTTGCGGTGAAAGCAGTCATTGTGCTACGCTATGAATTCTGTCTTTGCAGCATATTTTACAGAAAATATAATGAGGATATGTTAAAATCATTTTTATCATTACAATCCACTCTTTTGGTTACAACATAACCACAATTAAACATCGTAAAAAATGTAAAAATACTAACTAGAGAGCAAAGGGTAGACTGCCTTTGTCTCAACAGACCCCAGAGGATTATTCTGCCTCTGTCTTGAGATGTCTGTTCCTAGCTAGATCATGAAAGAAACATAAAACAAATCAAACCAAAAAACATGAGTCAATTACACAGTTGATATTGCAAAAATCTGTTTTTGTGAGACAAAGTCTCTGGTTGTTTTAAGCAAGGAATACGGTTCAATAAACACAAAACAAAAAGATAAAAGAAAATCAAAAACTGTCTCTACACCTGAGTATCGGAATCATCTGAGGAGTCAGTGTCGCTTTCGAGGTCACCTGTGTAGTCAGGAATAGGAAATAGGTCAGGTTGTGGTTGATCATTTTCAGGTCGTTTTACCCGGATGTGAGCGGAAGGCGTTGTCGGTGTGGGGACTGTGTTGGTGTGTCCTGAGTCCGTTGAGGTGACATTTACCTTGGTGGAGTTAGTCAGTTGTTTGCTGAGGTCTTCTACATGTTGGTGATGGAGTAATAACAGAGGTAAAAGAACACAAATACCAATTATAAGGAATAAACAATAGGTGAAACGGGTGCCCCCTTCCCTTCTAAGAGGGCTCCAGGGGCGCTGTCGTTCCATGGTAAGAGTGCAACAGTCACGTGAGACTGTTATCCTGCCACTCTTTTGTTACTGTCAACAGGTATATACATAACAATCAAAATGCAGATAAACAAGAATATAATAAAAAATAAAAAGACCCTTGCTCCCAACACTGCTTCTTGATGAAGGGGCCCTGGGTGTGCTCCGTTACGAGCCCTACTTGTCAGGAACACGTTGAGGTTGTGACAGGTAGCGGGTTGTTGTCCTCGTCTTTTCCCTCGTGGCATAAGCGTTCAAGCTGCTGGATAGGACACAGAAACACACAAGCGTCTGTCGGCCACTGCCCGTTGTGATCCCGTCCGCGAATCACTGCTTGTCCTCCTGCGACGGCACCGTTGGTTCTTTCGGTGGTGCCGGTTGGCTGACACTTGATGTAGGTGCTCGCTCACCTGAAGCTTCTCCTGGGTCTGGAACCTTTTTGCAGTGTGACGCGTGGACCCAAGTTGCTCTCTCAGCTACCTTTACTGCCGTGTGGGTGATGAGGAGGATCTGGAACGGGCCCAGCCAGCGTTGTGCTCTCCAGTTCTTTCGTCTGAAGTCTTTCACCACTACGAAGTCACCGGGTTTCAGCTTGTGGAGCGGTCCCTCAGCTGGCCTCGGGAGGGCAGCAACCACCTGTTGTCTTATGTTAGATAGAGCAGAGGACAGTTGTGCACAATATGTTCTACATACATTACCATCTCGCTGTTGGGCAGCGGAGTGTCCAAAAGGTCAGGACGAGGAGTGCACTGAGCTTGGAGCTCAGCCAAACAGTTGTGCTCCTCACCATCCCCAGGAATAGGAAGTAACGATGCAGGGTTAAGATTAGTACAGCGTTTGACAGTTACGTTCGGCATGTCTAGGAGACATGTGTG
The DNA here is from genome assembly GCA_028022725.1 of Lycodopsis pacificus. Taxonomy (NCBI): domain Eukaryota; kingdom Metazoa; phylum Chordata; class Actinopteri; order Perciformes; family Zoarcidae; genus Lycodopsis; species Lycodopsis pacificus. Next base: position 159,385 of record CM051710.1, read on the forward strand.
ATAACGCAAGTATCGCGCTGCAGAGAGATGAGAGGACTTTTGTTCGAGGAGGATCAAAGAGACTGAGTGAGGTACGAGCAGTGTCAGCAGCGCGTAACCGACAATGTCACGTGATGCAGCGAGCGCTCTTTCGCTCGCAGCCACAGCACGCAAACATTGTGGCAGGCCAGCAGCGACTGGATCGAGTTTTGCGGAGAAATACGCAACTGGTCTGAGTTTGTCGCCATGAGATTGTAGCAACACAGAAGTCATGCAGCTCTGTCTTTCACCTACTGTTTGAGTGAACGGTTTATGCGGATCTGGCAAACCTAGAGTAGGAGGAGTTTGCAAAGCACATTTCATTTGTGTGAAAGCGTCATGGCCTTCTTTTGTCCAAATTATTTTGTCATGTGCTGTGAGATTCTTACCGTGGATCAAAGATGACAATGGCTGCTCCATTTGTGAGTAGTTAGGTATGAAAGACCGACAGTATGAACACATTCCTAGAAAGGACATCATTTGTTTTTTAGTGTTAGGTTGAGGCAACGACACGATTGAAGCGATTCTTTTGGGGGAGAGAGTCTTACCTTCTCCTGAAATGTCATGGCCAAGAAAATTAACGTTTTGTGTTACAAACTGTAACTTTGAGAGACTGGCCTTGTGGCCTTCCTGTGCTAGGTGTTGTAGCAGCTTTAATGTATCTTTCTGACACTGTGCCTGAGTAGGAGCAGTCGTCGACATACTGAAGTAGTGCAGAGCCTGGTGAGAGAGTTAGACTTTCTAAACTTTCCCTAAGAGCGTCATTGTAGATTGTTGGTGATTCTGTATACCCCTGACACAGCCATGTGAAGGTGTAAGGTTTCCCATTGAAGTTAAAGGCGAACCAAAATTGAGAATCTTTGTCAACTGGGACACTGAAAAAAGCATTTGACAGGTCAACAACAGAAAACCATTTAGCGTCAGGTGGAATCTGAGCTAGAATAGTATATGGATTAGGCACATTCGGGGCGCGTGCGTGGACTGAAGCGTTTACTGCTTTCAGATCCTGCACAAAACGCCACTCAGTGGGTTTGTCTTTGTCTCTGATCTTTTTCACAGGAAAAATCGGTGTTCGCACTGGCGAACGATCACTCCTGCTTTCAGGAGTGAATCAAACACTGGTGTAATACCGTCAATCGCCTCCTGTCGCAGAGGATATTGGTGTTTGTGGGGTCGGAAGTCAGAGCGTGGAGTAATGACGACCGGTTGGCAGTTCTTGATCAAACCCACGTCATACTTGTGCGAGTGTCTGTGGAACAGAGGCAAGAGCGGGAGAAATAGAGACAGCGTTAGAGACGAACGTTTTAGTTTTGTTGTTATGTTCATGAAAAACATAGACAGAACGTGACGCTGCCGTCAGAAGAACACAAAAACAACGATGGAACCCAGTCGACTTTGAGCGTAACACAAGTGAATCATTTGTTGATTCCCAGTCAGTGAGCGCTTCGCATTGTGCCACGAACGGTCCCAGATCTCGCCATTGGTCAGTTCGACCCTTGGACAGCGAGATGTGGGGAGACGAGTCTGCCACTTGAAACAGTTCTTTCTGTGTGGGAGAGAGAGACACAGAAACAGCAGATTTGTATGTTGACCAAAACAAGGTAGAACAAACAATCGCATCATTGATGCCTTCAAAAAACGTATCCTCGTAGGATTCATCTGCACCCTCAGAGACATAGGAGGTGCAGTGGAGATGTTCTGGATTCATGCGTTCTGCATGAGGCGAGACACGAGTGTCAACTGCTTGAACAATTCGTGTGGCTTCTTCAACAGGAATCCACCACTGATAAACATGAAGTGGAACAGGAGCAGCCATCTGCATCATGTGCTGTATGGCTCTGTGTCTAATCACTTTCAGTCCGTCAGGAGATGATGTCAAACAGATGCCATAAGCGCACATCAGGTCTCTGCCCATCAGATTAATGTGACAGTGTGGCGAAAGTAAAAACGAATGTTTCACTTTAATGTCAGGTTTTCCGTCAGTCAGGTCAGTGTGTACACTCGTCATAGGACAACTACATTTTTCAGTTACTGTGAAACCAGAAGCCCCTTGTGAATAAACATACCGCCCGCTCATCTTCTGATGAGGAAAATGTTTCTGTTGGATTACTGAGTGAGGATTACTTGTTTCATCATTGCTTTTCTTTCCCTATATTCGCATTCTTTTTCCCATATATTGAGACAAGTCCGATTTTTCTCAATCATATCTAAGTCTTTAACTCAAACCTTTTTGCTACTTTTCATTCCTTTCAGTTTACCTTCTAAATCCCCTCGTAACATTTTAAGTTTAGCGGCACTTAATGAGCCATTTTCTGGAAACCCAAACTCTTTTGACCAGTATGGAAGACATTCCAAACATGACTCTCTGTGTTTCTGTCGCATTAATTCAACAATCGGACCTTCCGGTTCCGCTGATTTTGAACTTTTTCCACCCATGTTACCATCTGGTGTGGACGTCGATGTTATCTTAGTACAGGGATTCCCAAAGTGTGAGCTGCCTCTAGGGGGTGCGCGAGAGGAAAAGTGTAATGGCGGTCTGATGGTGTAATAATATTAAATATAAAAAAAAAAGTCGTACACACTAGCCAGCCTAGTGTGGGGGTCCTGCGCAGTGTTTTATAAATGAGACCCCCTGGTTTACAAATGCTTCGAAAGTTAAAGTCCCCCTACATATAGTGTGTTACTATGCTTACCCTGATTTAAAGTGTAAGCAGCTGCTGCCTGCTGCTTTTTTTTTTTGCTGCTTGTGCAGCTAACGTCAGCTAAAAGCGAACTTCATGCATTCAGCAACATTAATTAAAATATGCTAAACTGGCTGAAATCGGGGAAACTGTCAAGTGGGACATCTGAAGCTATCACTCTAAAAGAGGAGAGGGACAGAGAGAGAGAGAGAGAGGAATCAGAGGCGAGGGGAACGGAGAGGTGCGTTGGGGAGAGACCGGAAGAAAAAATCGAGCCAGAGTCAGAGGAAGATGAGACGGAGGAGACCAAAAAGGAGGAAGGGATAGCACAGACAAATCGAGAGCACATCGGCCCATCGCGGAGTCAAGGTGAAAAAAGAGGAAACGAGAGAGCATCAGACTGGGAAAAAAAATTGGAAATATGATGAAAATGATCTGGGTCTGGGCTTCACTTGGATTGGCGACGCAGATTCCCCAAAGCCACAGTGCGTGGTGTGCAGTGAGGTTCTGGCTAACAGCTGTCTGAAGCCGTCTTATTTACGTCGCCACCTGAACACCAAGCATGCCAGTACAAGTCAAAAGCCCCTTACACATTTTAATATTGAAATTGGAGGAGTTACAAAACAGCCAAAAACAACTGCAGTCTCATTCATGTGTTGGGTCTATAAATGACACACTACGGGCTTCATATCTGGTCAGTTACAGAATAGCAAGAAAGGGGCTACCCGCACACAATCGCCGAAGACGTGTGCTTGCCAGCTGCCAGAGAGATGGTGGAATGTATGATTGGGGAGAAAGAAACAAAATAGTTGGACATGATCCCGGTGTCCAACAACACTGTGTCGCGCCGCATCGATGCTTTGTCCGAAGACATCCTGGCTACATTAGTCGGTCATTAATTGTAAATGAAATGTGATGCAATCTGCCTCTGAGCCTGTGCGTGTGTCCTCGCCATCTGTACGTTTATCCTTTAAAAGTGACGCCTTGTGTAACTGAAATTTATTGAAACTTTGTTGCAGTGTTTCAGGGCGTTTTCACACCCGTAGTTCATTTGCTTTGTTCTGATTCAGGGATTAATATGATACAATGTTGCAGTTGCCCCTTTGTTCGGTTTGTGTTCACACTGCAACATTTAACAGCGGATTAAATATTGTAAACAAACGCCACGCGCGAGCAAACTGTTCTCTCATTGGTCCGATTTTCATGCGATTTTTAGGCTCTGCTGCTTTTTTTTTTTTTTTTTTTTAAGGGGGGGGGGGGGGGTGCGCGAACCCGGTCGGGATGTAGAAGGGGGTGCGCGGTCTAAAAAGTTTGGGAACCGCTGTCTTTGTACAATGCAATCGTCACTGCAAAGTTGAGTTTCTTTATACATTGGAAAAACTTCACAAAAACCTAGTCTGAAATTCACGTATTACGTTATTACCGACGAATCTTATTCTATCAAGTACATGAGTAGAATTCACGTATAAAGGTAAATAACAACGAATCTTATTTCAACTTATTTGAGTAGAGACATGATCAATGTTACGATCTCAAAAAGTTCCATTATTTTGAGTTAAAATCGTTAAATCGTAAAATGTCACTTCGTTCTCTTCATAAAATCACATGAAATAATAAGTCAGAAACCTATAAGATAAGATAAGATAAGATAATCCTTTATTAGTCCCTCAGTGGGGAAATTACAGGATTACAGCAGCATCGCTCACAAGTAATAAATGAAGATAAAAAATCAAGTAGTATAAATAGACTAAACAGTAAACAGTAGTAAAAATGACAGTAAAGAAGAATACAAAATATACCAGTATGTACAGACGGAGTAAAAATGTGAAATGTAAGATAATACTTAAACGTATTGGATATTGCACGGGATTGACAGTAAGAAGACTATTAAATATACCAGTATATACAGGCGGAGGCAGAGTAAAATGTAAAATGTAAGATAATACTTAAACGTATTGGATATTGCACGGGATTGACAGTAAGAAGACTATTAAATATACCAGTATAAACAGGCGGAGGCAGAGTAAAATGTAAGATAATACTTAAACGTATTGGATATTGCACAGGATTTACAGTAAAGAAGACTATTAAATATACCAGTAAATACAGATGGAGTAAAATGTAAGTGTAAGGTAAATACTTAAACGTATTTGATATTGCCCAGGATTGACAGTAAAGAAGACTATTAAGTATACCAGTAAATACAGACGGAGTAAAGTGTAAGTGTAAGGTAAATACTTAAACGTATTTGATATTGCACAGGATTGCACGGATTAGGTATTGCACCAGGTGAATGAATTAAAGTGTTCAGAGTGTTCATGTTCAGTCCAAATGTTCGTGTTCAAAGTGTTCAAAGTGTTCAAAGTGTTCAAAGTGTTAGTGGTCTCCCGAGAGCAGCTTGTTGTGCAGCCTGACAGCAGCGGGGAGGAAGGACTTGCGGTACCTCTCCCTCAGACACCGGGGATGGATCAGCCGGTGACTGAAGGAGCTGTGCAGAGCTGCCAGAGTGTCCTGCATGGGGTGGGAGGCGTGGCTCATCAGGGATGAGAGCTTCGCCATCATCCTCCTGTCTCCCACCACCTCCACAGTATCCAGTGGACACCCCAGCACGCTGCTGGCCTTCCTCACCAGTTTGTCCAGTCTCCTCCTGTCAGCTGTCGCGATGCTGCTGCTCCAGAAGACCACTCCATAGAAGATGGCTGATGCCACCACGGAGTCGAAGAAGGTCTTCAGGAGTGCTCCCTGCACCCCAAAAGACCTCAGTCTCCTCAGCAGAAAGAGTCTGCTCTGTCCTTTTTTATAAAGAGCGTGAGCGTGGTCAGTCCAGTCCAGTTTATTGTTCAAGTGAACACCCAGGTACTTATACGAGTTCACGACCTCAATGTCCAGTCCCTGGATGCTCACCGGTGTCGGAGGAGGGCGTTTACCCCGGCGGAAGTCCACCACCAGCTCCTTGGTCTTGCTGGTGTTGATATGGAGGCGGTTCCGCTGGCACCATCCTAAAAAGTCCTGGTTTAGTTCCCTGTACTCTCTGTCATCATCTGCGGAGATGAGGCCGACGATTGCAGAGTCGTCAGAGAACTTTTGCAGGTGGCAGTTGGCAGAGTTGTGTTTGAAGTCCGAGGTGTAAATGGAGAAGAGGAATGGAGCCAGAACGGTTCCCTGTGGGGCCCCTGTGCTGCAGGACACCCGATCTGACTCACACCCCCGTATCCGCACATACTGTGGACGGTTGGTGAGGTAGTCCAGGATCCATGAAGTGAGGTGGTGGTCCACCCCGGTCTGCTCCAGCTTGTCCCTCAGAAGCAAAGGCTGGATGGTGTTGAAGGCACTGGAGAAGTCGTAGAACATGACTCTCACAGTGCTACCAGTCTTTTCCAGGTGAGAGAGGCATCTCTGCAGCAGGAAGATGACGGCGTCATCCACCCCGATGCCGGACTGGTAGGCAAACTGAAGAGGGTCCAGGGATGAACTCACCAGAGGGCGGAGATGGGCAAGTACCAGCCTCTCCATGGTCTTCATCAGGTGGGATGTCAACGCCACCGGCCTGTAGCTGTTGAGGTCCTTGGGCCGCGGGTTCTTTGGTACCGGTACCACGCAGGACGTCTTCCATAGCTGTGGTACTTTCCCCAGCCTCAAGCTCAAGTTGAATATGTGCTCCGCTATCCCGCACAGCTGGTCTGCGCAGGATTTGAGGAGCCTTGAGCTGATGCCGTCCGGACCCGTGGCCTTCCTCGCCTTGATCCTCCTCAGTTCCTTCCTCACCTGGTTGAGGGACACTCGGGGGGGTGGGGTGCTGTGTGTTGGAGTGGGGAGGTGTGGAGCGGAGCAGAGTGCTGTGGGAAGGGGGGAGGTGGAGGGGGAGGGGGGATAATAATCCACAGGGGATGCAGATGATGGGGGTTGCAGCAGCAGGGAGGTCTGGGTGGGGGGAGGGGTGGATGGCTGGTCAAACCTGTTAAAAAATAAGTTCAGCTCATTCATGTGGAGTCACATGAAGAATTCATAAAACAACCATACAAATGTCAAAAACAGTTGTATTCCCCAAATAATAATGACTACTTGATCATCCATCTGTATCTGTTACGTTTTACAGATTTATGTTTACAGTTTACAATTGGAATTTCAACTTCTTACCCGATTTGTAGAAATTAATTATTTTCGTTGGATACGCGTGACGTCAATCAGGTCTCCTCGGTTCCGCCGGTTCTTTCTCTCTGGTCTAAGGAGGTATGAGACAGGAAACTGGTTGTGTTGTCCTGGGAAAGGCCTTTTCCTCCGGACGGTCCTCTGGAGCCTGACCAACGGTCAACGTATCCTGTTCGTGACGCCAGATGTTGTGGAATATTTCTATGTAGAAGTTCAGGAGAGAAGTTGGTTTTGTTCAATGTGTTTAAAATAAACAGAGTCTTGATGAATGATCAAAGTTTCAAAGAGTCAATATAATGTTTGCAAACAGAGAACACAACCACATTCATGTATTGCAGTGAACTGTGAAACTGCTCTGGAGACAAAGTTTCAAACATGATATTTATACATTCCAAAAGTGAAAGGAGACAGGCAGAACAGGAGAATGAGACATGAAGGCGGGGGCCGTGTTTCACTCCTTATCTGAGTCCAAGGACAGAGAAGCGCTTATCTCTGCAGATGGAGCGAGTTGCGGTGAAAGCAGTCATTATGCTACGCTATGAATTCTGTCTTTGCAGCATATTTTACAGAAAATATAATGAGGATATGTTAAAACATTTTTTATCATTACACACGGCTTTTCTTTTTTGTTCTCTGTAAGTTATGCCGACCAGGTCGGACGTTAATGAATTTGATTTGCATTAATATATGGTGCTATATGCAACAAACTGTGTGTTTTCGTTTATATAGGATTTAATATGACATTATAGTGAGGAAACGGGAGAGCCTTTCAGCGTGTTTTCTTAGCTTTCAAACATATTAGGCAGTCACATCGGAGTGTCTGTACACACCAGGTATCACACCTGCCCGGTCCCTTAGCTGTAGCGTATGCACTTTCCCCCTTAGGTGTTCATAGTAAGGTGAATAGTTCCAGCTGAGCATGCATTATCGTGACTTTAGTCTTAATTGTGTCAGAAAACTGATTGAAGCAATAAGTGTGGCGATTTGTTCATATTTTTTGAATCGCTCTACATATTTTTGACAAAGATGTTTTAGTTTGATGCATGTTCCAGCTGACCGTTTGGTCACGATTGAGAGAGAAATGCCATCTGTTAAATAAAATACAATAAATTATTCAATAAATGACAATGATATGGTGGTATAATATATAGAATTGCATTACAAGTCAGTGCTTCAAAAATATTTGCATATATATATTTTCAATGAAACTGTAAGAAACATGTGATCATGTAATGAGGTTTGACTATAGTTTTTCATGCAACGTTTTAGTTGGACAGAGGAATTTTTCGGCAGAACACAATCGGATATAAAATGAAGACTGATGGTTAGGGTTAGGGTTAGGGTTACCCTAACCCTAACCCTAACCCTAACCCTAACCCTAACCCGTAAATGTTCATCTAACAACTGAGTTTTGACGTGATGTGTTTGTGACTCTTCCCTTCTGTCTCCTCTCACAGGGAGAAGATGATCTGCAGGATACTGCTGCTCTTCATCCTGACCTCCTGTGTCTGCGGTGAGTTTACTTTTGTATTTTTTTAAAGCACTACAGCTCTGAAGCATCACATGTCAAGAACGTCAGACCGGTTTCTCTTCTACCCTTTCTATCCAAACCACAGGAACGTGCTGTCTTTAACCAACTGTCTTCCTATCTCCACCAGAACAGCCTCTTGGACCCCCACCAGTCCGGGTTCTAGGTGGGTCACTCGACAGAGACAGCCCTCCTTGCGTTGAGTCCCTCTCTCCTCTGTCCTGAGTCTCCTGGACCTGTCTGTGGCGTTTGACACGGTGAACCACCAGATCCTCCTCTCCAACCTCGAGGGGATGGGCATCTCGGGCTCTGCACTCTCCCTGTTTGCATCCTACCTGACACTTACCTGTGTGGGCAGACCAAAATAAACTCCAGACTGAATTGTGCACAGGACGCACAAAAGGGTTACCTGTGTTGCAAAAGGGTTACCTGTGTGGATGGAAATTAATATAATGAAGACTGACGATGCACTGGTGCACAGCAGATATAATACAGCTACATGTATGGGCAGAACACAATCGGATGTAAAGGGAATCAAAGGAAGAGTGACGGCGCACAGGCCACACGGGGGGCGGCTGTATACAGCCTTCAGAGCCCCCCCCCTCTCTGCTCCCTGTCAAGAGGAAACATGTGATCATGTCATGAGGTTTGACATGAGAAAAAGACAATCTTTTGTGTTTACTTCCCTTCTCAGAAGCTGGTGAGACTTTAACAATTAAAGGTTCTCTTGGGAGTCGAACCTCCGACCCCTGCGTCCCAATGATCTGTGCATGTGTGTGTACAGTCACGCTAACCATTCGGCTACGGAATGTAACCATCGCTTAGAGCGTGAAAACAAGTATATATGCCTTCGATAAAACAGAAGAGATGACATGTGATGTGTGGAGGACGAAAGTGTTTTTAAGTATAAATAAATGCAATAATAAATGTATAAATGAATACATGATGCATTAATACATGTATAAATGAATACAGGAATGTCTAAATAAATGTATAAATACAGAAATGAATAAAACACAGAATACATAAATGAGGAAATAAGTGTTTTTGTCTTTCACATTTTCTTTTTTGTGACAGATGTTGATGAGTTCATTCATTAATATTAGTTAAAGATTAGTAAGGCTGCTTGATGCAAATGTTTTGCAGGTCCTTGGAAGAACCTCAAGACAAGTTAAACAGTTACGAAGGGGTTAAAAGAGACACTGATCTGGCCTTTGCTAACTGAGAGGAAAGACACAATTCAAACACTGTTTGGTTAACTTCCACATCCATATTGGCATTGAGCTGAGCCAAGTCATCTATCAATCTATCCAGCCCAAACTGAAGATAGTCGTTGAGTACATGGTTCTCTAAATCGTTCGCTCATGATCGTAACCCTAACCCTAACAATGCCATGAATAAACCAGCGTTAAAACAAATGCCAACGACTTCGGCTTCTGCTAAGGGGTAGCTGAGCGGGCTAGCCAACTTCAACATTTATTTAAGCATTTATTCCTGTATTTATTCATACATTTCTTGATGCATGTATTTATACTTAAGTCATTTTCTGTCCTCCATACTGATCTGGCCTTTGCTAACTGAGAGGAAAGACACAATTCCCCTCCTCTTTACAAGAGCATCTGATTTACAGTGAACACCACAGGTAAGTGACCCCATGATGCTAAGTCAAAAACACTCCTCTGAACTCACACAAAGTACTTTCTCAGAAATTACCCTGAATAAAAAATGAAGGAAATCTAGACATAATTAAATAAATAGAATCAGGTCAGATGTTTTGTTTTCAAGCAAAGGAGTGACAAAGGTGGATTAAGTGTTTGTCCTAAAGATGCAGTTTTTGACATGAGTACACTCACACACACACAGACACACATTTATAGTGTGTGTATATATTATACACACTAGAAAAGTCTTGGAAGCAATGGAAAAAAATCAGCTTGTGTTCCACCTGTGTCACTAGACACAGCCGTATATACTAGACCGGCCGTATATCACCCTCTAGACCCTTAGCCTGCTATGTCCATAGCACCTGGCCAGCGGAGACTCATACCCTCATTATCAACCCCTGTTTAAGACAGCAGATGGAACACATGCTACCATATATGACTAGGAATTCCAAAGCTATTTAAGGTACTCTAAAGTCAAACCATTCTCACTGACGGTGCCATTTTTTTTCTCTGCCTATTTCCATGTCTGACAAAGTCTCCGGCTCATTCTTACTTCACAGAGACTGTTTTCACATTTTAAATTGCTTTAATTTTCAAGTTATTGGCTTTAATGCGCGAAAAAAATACCCACAATTCCCCTTGGCATTGTGGGTAACTATGGTAACAGTGGGTATTTACAATTCTCATGAGATATTCATAAAAACGTAACTTCTATCACTTGCGTTCTGGTTGATGAGATTAGCCACAAACGTAATCCCATTTCTGTTAGCCACAGCTACCATTTTAGTCCTGTTTTTGTGTTTTACAGGAAACATGAGCCATCACGTTTAGCCATTTTGCTAGGTTTTCAATGTCACATCGAATTGAACGCTGATAAATACTTAGCCAGACAGAGGGAAATTAGGTGCAGTTCCGTTTTCAGCCACAACAAAGTGTCATCGGGCTAGTGGCGCTGTTTTAACATTTTGGCTGGTGCGTGGAGAGATTAAAGCACGTTTGTGCTTATAAAACGCCTCCAATGTGAGAGTAAATCCACTTCAGCAGGACAGATGTCGGGGATTTGATGGTGATTGTTATCAGCTCATTTAAAAAATGTTTCTTTTCAGAGTGAAAAATTCAGAATGGAAAATTCTGCTTCTTTTCTACCAGTTGCTAGTAAGCAGTGGCGGCTGGTGGAAAATTTTCTAGGTAGGGCCATCCTATCAATTTCAGCAAACATCCCAGTATGATTTCATGCAAAAAAATGTTTGCATCAAACACGCATTATTACTTGGCAGTTAAATATTTAACATTTATTCCAACATGAAAAAAAGCAGTAAATAACACTTATATAATATAATACAATATAATATAACATGTTTATTTATTGAGATGCCCCTATGGACCTTGTTATAGGAGGTAAAGATCAGGAGAAGTAAACATGAAGTGTAATTATGAATACTGATGTTAAATTAAGCTATGATGAGTTTTCACTGTTAATTTAGGGGGGAGAAAGTGGCCCGGGAGTTACTGTCAGACCGGCCCACTCAATACACGGCGCGCTGCCCACTCAATACACGGCATGTATTTCGCCGGTCTACGGCGGCCATTCGCACCTCCGCCGGCCCCGCCCCGACAGACGCCCGGCACGACCGCACGGCGCAGACCGCGGTTATGGAGAAAAGTTTTTAAAAGCACCGTAGTGTCCAGCCGTGCTATGGCGTCCTCGGATCGCGAGGAGTAGTATAATGTCAGCTTATACTGTTGATACAGTTTTCACAGATTATTGACTTTCGGTATTAGAGTAAATTTAATGTGTTCTGTGAAGCATATAATATAGTCGGGGCCGGCAATGTCAGAGACGGCCCAAACCCCGTCGGCCTATCGGTATCCCCGATGGCCAGTCCGCCCCTGCCTGTGGATACGTATGGTATGTCGAAGTAATCAGCGTACTTTTCGGAAGAAAGGAAGTTGATTGACTGACTTGTACGAAGTAGTGAAGCTTCGCATGTAGTCTGTTGTCTGATTGTGAGGTCAGGCTGATCTGATATCAGCTCTTTGGCTGCAGAATCTCCACCAAAGTTCTCCTCTCAAACGGGTCTTGGAGGAGGAGTGCTCGCGCTGGCGCGGGCGCCTGTAGAGACTTCTCCTGACGAGAACGCGCAGCTAGGGGTCCTGATCGTTCTGGCCCATAGCTGAATCTATTTGAGGGCGCTGATTGGCTAAATTGTATGTCACTCATTTATATCTTGAATCAGCAATTGGCTAAACTGCTTCATAGTCCCGTCTTTTTTGGGCCAAAACGATTATGCCCCCCTAGCTGCGCGTTCTCAGACGTGTCGTGCACACAGGCAGAGAGCACGAGCAGACGAGCACACAGGGGGAGAGGACGAGCAGGAAAAGCATATATTTTGCGCAGATATCATATTGTACACACATTACTGGGTACATTGAATAGTTAAAAAACACAAATATTGACAATTTGTATAATTTATGATTATTATAATTTTTTTTTTTTTTTTTTTTTTTTCGTGTGGCTCATGGTGGGGCCATGGCCCTCTATTGACCAGCCGCCACTGCTAGTAAGACAACAGCCATTTTACACAGAGACGACATATACATATCGAGTTCCTGCTGTCAGAGACAGCTTCACATTGACGATATGATCGTCTACCTCGGCATGCATGAAAGGTTGCACATCAGAATGAAAAATGCTGCTTCTTTTCATCCAGTTTGCTGGGAACACTAGTCAGAACACTTTGATTGTGTGGAGGAAAATCTAACCCTGGGGTAGTTGTACTTCTTATACAGTTTCTGACAATTCCACTAAGTAGAGTTTTATTGTGTGGAGTAAGCAGGAACAAAGAATACTGTTTCCGCCCAGTTTCGAACGGGGGACCTTTCGCGTGTTAGGCGAACGTGATAACCACTACACTACGGAAACTGCTGAAGATGACTTCTACGCACGTGCCCAGGCTCAATGTACCATTCACACTTGACCGCAAACATTTCAGATGCCAGACAACATGATTTCCGAATGGATTCAGTCACTTTTTTTTCTTTGTTTTTATTATCCAAAATACAACATGTTAAATTTTTGCACACAAAACAAACCCTCAAAACAAAATACTAAATTGGATTTAGCACACTTAACATTTACCCAAACCCAATAGAATTAAACCGCCCCATAAATCAACTGACAGATACACTGTTTTTACTTACAACACTGACAAAAATAAAAATGTATTTAATCATACAAGCAAAACTAATCCCGCACAAAACAATCAACAAAACCCAAAACAAAACCCACTAACCTAACCCTCAGAAATTAAAAACCAAACCTCCACCCTCCCCGACCTTACACAGAGCTGTTTTTATGCTTCTTGGATAATACATCCATTTGATTTTGACTTTAACTTGCTCTTGTGTGCTCTTGGAGGCAATTGAGAGCACGTGGCTGCAGGAAGGGGGACGATTTCTCCATGTATCCAGAAGTTCGGACCTAACACAAATAGCAGAAAAAGTACAAAGTGTCCCTCATTTCAAATTTGCATAATAACCCTAACCCTTTTTTACTAACCCTAACCATTTTTGGACTCTTTGGTAGTAGAAGCCCCCACGCCACGTCAAGGCAGAGTCCATGTGGAGGTGTAATTAGGGCCCGGGCCACCGACAACGTCGGGCCAGCGAAGGCCCGATTGAAATTGTAGTGATTATTCTTATAATTAGGGCCCGAGCCGCCGACAACGTCGGGCCGGCGAAGGCCCTATTGAAATTGGATGCATCCGTTATTATTCTGCCGGGGATGGAGCTCGGAGGGGCACTTGCTATGCATGAAAACTCACCATTTTTGCACCCCTCTGACATCTGGTGGAGAAACTCTGCTGCCCAAATTTTCATATGTGGGTGTAAAAAAATGGCTCTCCAGCGCGGTCCGGCGACGCCCCTCGGCCAGTATGTCCGATTTATTTGAAATTTGACCCACATGTCCTAATCCGCTAGATCTAAAAAAAAGCCAATCAGACCCCTAAGCTCCGCCTTCAAATATTTTCCGGAATTTTGAATTTAGTGTGAAACCCATTTTTGCTATCTCCTTCTAGATGCTGGGTCCGATTGCTACCAAATTTGCTGTGGATCATTAATGGACCTACCTCATCAAAGTTATTAAAATCTTTTTGATACCTCTTAGCGGTTACAAGATATGGACCAATAAACTTCTTAGGGGCGTGGCTTAATATCAATACACATAACCTCTCAACCGTTTGTCCCAAAATTCCAAAACTTGCAGCATATGTGCACATCGCATGCGGTAACATACCCTGACAATTGTTTTGGATTCAACCACTAGGGGGCGCTACAGTAAACCCGCGAAGTTGGCCTTTTTGTCACTTTTTGCCGATTTCAGCCTTCGCATTTTAACGAACTCCTCCTAGAGAATTTATGCAATCAACTTCTCCTGTGGTCAGGATGTTCTTAAGACCTTTGTGATTAAAACGTTATCAAAATCTCGCGCTTTCATCGAAGAACCTTGACGTGGGGTGGCGGTCATAAAAATAAGTCTCTTGGGACCATGCTCTAAACCCGACCGGAAGTCGGCCATTTTGATATTTGTGTCATTTTTCCATCGATTTCGGCCTATTTCTTGTCGCTATACTTTAACGAACTCCTCCTAGTGACTTCATCAGATCCACTTTAAATTTTGCTAGTACCATGTCAAGACCGTTGTGATTAAAATTTATTAAAAGCTTTACGTTTGACGGAATCGTTTAGCCGTAGCGGGCGATTACTTTATGTGATTCCTCATGAAAAAAGCTAATGTAACTCAGCTGCACTTGCTCCAAACGGTCCCAAACTTCTCATGCTTGATAACACTCACGGCCTGAGGATGTCTACAAGCTTATTTTCACTAGTACTCACAGCGCCACCTGCTGGCGAAAGCTAATCTGCACTTTTGTGATAAACAACATCCGATTTACATGACTTTTACACAATGTGGTTTACACTTGACACAGAGCAACACGATGCACACGTTCTGTAGCACCAGGCAGAGGACGCAGGAAGCATCGGACTATTTGCAAAGCATCATTTCCAGCATCAGGCGGTCCACGCGGGATTGAAGACATCACACTCGCGGTCGCACAGTCCAGCGGTCGCGGACGTTCTCGGACGCGCAGGCCGGAGTCCCGCCAGCACGCCGACACACGCATGGCGAGGGCCCGTTCATCGCTGCTCGCAGCTTTAATATTTATTTTATTTTATAAATCTAGAAATTATAGGTGCCTCATCTTCCCGAGGACTTATTTACAAAGGGTTGCAGTTACTTTCCTTTTTTTGTTTCAACAGAACATTATACAAGAATACCACTGCAAACTTGAACAACAAAAATGGAAATTACAACATCAAAAATTCCAAACTTAAAAAAAAATGAACTTTTTTCTCTGGACGCCTCAAATCTTCTGGCTGGTATCTTCTCTTGTGAACATCGTTTAAGGTACTCTTCGTATGCGGTTTTGGTTGTTGTTCCTTCGTCCGTGTTCATCAGCGTAATCTCCAAATTGGTCCAGGCTTTGCTAATTTTGGCCGGCAGGTACTTTGCCTGTGAATTCTCCATTGGCTTGATGTCATCTTGATCGCACACAGCCTGAACATCTTCAGTTGATCTCATCCATTTCTTTTGCTGATGTTTTCTGGTTGAGAAGGCCTGGAGGAGGTTTTGGTACCCCAAAAGGGATTGACTCATGGAGCTTCCAGGTGAAAACATTGCGAACCTTGGGCAAGATGAACTTTGAAATGATCTGGAGCTTCTGCATCTTCGACTAATCAATCACTGGACTGATATCCTTCAAGACTTCCCTCAGGTGATTGAAATCAACAAAGTCCCCATTCATCAACATGCCAACACAACTGAGGTCAGTCGGGACACTCAGGTATGTATTTGGTAACTTTTCGAGTCCTGGTGGCAAGCGGGCAGTTACCTTCTCCATCCATACCATTCCATGGTCTCTATACTTCTCCAAGGTCTTTGAGTGAGAAAGACCACGCCTTTCCACCTCCTTGCACACTGCCAGAGTCTTGGATGCAACTTTGGACAGAGGAAATGGTTCCTGATCTCCAAGGTGGACCTGTACATAATCTTTGAAGTTCCACCACAATTATTTTGTCCCCTTAAAGTCACGGAACTTCACTGCTGGGTAAAAACAAATTCTTCCTCAAGGAATCCTTTCAGCAAATATTCCTTGATATCTTTGCCAGCATTCGTAACCAGGATGCGAGCCCTTGCGAATGTATGTGGTGGTGGGAAGCTGTTCTTGGTTGAAAGGTCTTTGCAAAAACTTTCAAGGGCCAAAGAACCAATCAACCGACAAGGTGGTGTCTTTGACCGGAGAGCAGGAATGTGGAGTTGAGTGTGCCTCTTGTACAAATCCTCTAACAGGACTCTGATCAGAGCTGGACCAATGACTGCTAGTTCTGCCTCCAGTGTCTGGCACGGAGGAAAAAGCCTCTCAATCTGTTCCTGCAGCTCATCCAGTCCAGTTATGGAGTGGGGGAGGTGTCTCATAGCAACTGGCACTCGAATGAGGTGCTAGGCCAAGAAACCCTCTGTGGTTGCTGATACTTTTATCACTGACTGTACTGGTTCCCAGGCTGACACTAAGCTGGAAGTCCAGGGGTGAGAGAGGGCGGCCACTTCGAGTGCCAGTTCTATCTGATACGACTTCCAGGACGCATCGTACCGTGCCATTCCTACGGTGGAAGAGTAGACTTCGGCGAGGGTTTCGAGCAGGAAGCCAAGCACACTGTTTAGCGTTGAGAGCAGACCCTTACCAGGGATGGTGTCCTTGAAGGGAACAATAACAGCATGCTCTGCAAGAAGAAACTGTAGGGCTGCTAAATCAAAATGTTCGGATGAGTCCAGGGAGAATGGGATTTCCCCATCAAATCGCACGACCTGTTCAATGCGGAACCCCGACTGACAAACAAGTTTGGCCCTAATGTCCCTCATGTGCCTGAGGTAGCTCTCTGCCCTGATGAAGAGGGATGTTTGAAAGTTGGGGTGCGATAACCCACATGTAACGATAGCACCAGTGATAGGGTGCTTGAAAGCAGTCTTGAGGTGGCTATGTGATGAGTCGAGATAGAGCTGGAGAAAGGTCACCTTGCCTTCCTTCCCAAGAACATCCAGCAACTTTTGGCTCACATCCATTCCACTGCTGTCTAAATTGTTCTGAAAATGTGTTGCCTCACGGATTCCCAGAGTGGAGAACAGTGTTCCCCTGACACCCACCAGATCTTGCAACCCATACCTGGAGAACAGGATATGGGTGTCAGGGTCCCTGCAACTAATTTACAAGCAAATTGGACAGACATCGAGCTGACGTTATTTGGACTCAACAATGGTACCAATCAAACTGCAATGCCATGTTAGTGGGGGTAGAGCCCACTCACAAGTCTCTAGGACAGGGGTCTTAAACTCATTTTCACTCTGGGCCACATCAGCATCATGGTCGCCCACAAAGGGCCGGTTGTATAAATGTAACTTCTCCTAACATATTGGTAAATACCTGTCTCTGCATTTGATTATTGTGTATTCAAGTGTAAAAATATTGTACATGCAGTTATATAAATGTAAAAATATATTTCAGCACACTTCTGTTACAACTTCTATCAAAGATCAAACTATTAAAGAAAATAGCAAAGACAAATAGCAAACAAGTTATTACAATAACTTTGTTCAAAGCTTAAAATCCTTTCAAGGGGGGCATTTGCACAATCCCACATGAAGTATTTCATGTGTTTTAAAGCTACGTTTAAAGTAGTCTTCAATATACTCACAATACATTTCATGTCAAGTGTACAGTAACCAACCAAAGAGCTGCTTCTATGACTGTTTAGGTATCTCATCATTGTTGGAATGCTGTTAAGCATTCCAACTATTGTTCGAATCTTTATTCCACTATTTCTTCCGTCCCCCGTTTCGTCGGCACGCTTCTTCTCCTTCATATTTTAAGCTACAGAAACCGTTCAACTCTCAAAATGTTCAGCTTTTTCAGCAGAGGGGTGCTATATCTCTTCATATTTCTAACCTTTAAACTTTTTGAATTATTAAGCTTTTAGCAACTTTTTTTTGAATGGGTTTCTATGGAGAAGATCCTCTTAAATCCTCAAATCCTCTTAAACTTCTTCAACTTTCAAATCCTTCAACTTCCTCATACTTTCAGCTGAAGACACCATTTCAACTTTCAAATGTTGAGAAAACTCTGAACTATTGCCGCATAATTCAGCTTTCCGATATCTTTTAAACTTTTTGAACTGCAGCAATTTAACTTTTATGATTTTTCAGCCCTTTTCTGACTTTATAATGGGTGTGTATTGCGCAGCTTAGAGTGCGTGATGTCACCGCTAGAGTGAAGAGCAGCTTGAGATTCTTGTGAAAAAAACATTTGTGTTTTGCCACTGTGTCCACAATCTTCACTCTTCATGCATAATTTCTGGATGTAAAAGTAGCTAATATTGTCCTTGTCGTAGAAACATTACTGTGGAATCCCACAGATTTCCACATTTGACACAGAAGCCATTAATTGACAGGAAAACCAACTTTCTGCTCTATAGAGACCAATGTTAAATTTTGCTTCAAAAACATCTTCCACAGAACACGGTACCCCATTTCTAGATCGCCAGTTAAGCCACATTTTTTAAACTACAGACACAATTTTTACAGGATCTGTTCGTCAACTCAGCCTCCCTCTTAATTATTAATATCGGAGCAATAGGAACTACGGTTATGGGAGTTTTGATGATTTGTTTGAGAGGCGTCTCCCTGTGTTATCTCCATGAAATGGCTTCAGGCACAGAGGTGTTCACGATTGAGCCAGTAATCAGTGATGTTTACAAACACACAGACTCACAGACACACGCGCACATACACTCTCTCTCTCTCTCTCTCTCTCTCTCTCTCTCTCTCTCTCTCTCTCTCTCTCTCTCTCTCTCTCTCTCATGCAGTCATTCAGGTCTTAGGACTCTTTAGAGGTCTTTCCACCCTCCTCCACCCCCCCCCCCCCCCACACACACACGCCATTTTAAAATAAAAGCCCCACAGAATGAATCCTAACTGAAATGCTTGTGATGAGCCGATCATTTAATAACCGGTTTGTGTTTATCTAACATTATGATTCTGTCTCCTCTCCCCTTCTCCCCCACACCCCACACCCCATTTCAAAATAAAAGCCCCAGAGAGTGAATTCTAACTGAACTGCTTGTGATGAAGCCTGTCATTTAATAACCTCTGTTTATGTGTGTCAAACATTATGATTATGTCTCCTCTCCCCCTCCCTCCCCCACCCAGTCCCACCCTTTCAAAATAAAAGCCTCATGGATTAACTGTATTTAAACATTAAACTCAAAATTAGGCTTTTTTGTTGAAAAAATGAATGCTCTTACTAATACTGCGACAACTACTACTGCTGCTAATATTTCTAGTATTACTACTACTACTGCTGCTACTACTTCTACTCCAACTTTTGCTGTTGCTACTATTACTAGTGCTATTACTGCTACCATCAATATTATTACTACCACTACTGCTATTACTACCACTACTACTATTACTTATACTACAACTGCTACTACTGCTATTCATGCTACTACCAGTACTAATACTACTACAGCTATTAGTACGACTGCTACTAGTACTACTACTACTGCTACTTCAAATACTGCCATTACTTTTACTACTACTACTACTGTTATATTAAATACTACGACCACTACTACAGCTATTACTACTACTACTGATACTAGGCTACTACTTCTTCTGAATACTAATACTTCTTCTAAATACTAATACTTCTACTACGAATGATACTTCTACTACAACTACGACTTCTACTATTACAAATATCACTACTGCTACTACTACTACTTATTCTAATGCTACTAATACTTCTACTACTAATAATACTTCTACTTCAACTACAACTTCTACTACTATTACTACAAATATCACTACTTCTGAAATGTGTTTAAGCTACAGAAATTGTTCAAATATCAAAATGTTCAGCTCTTTCAGGAGAGGGGTGCTTTGACTTTTCATATTTGTAATCTTTAAACTTTTTGAATGAAGCTTTTTACAATTTTCTTTTGAATGGGATCTCTATGGAGAAAATCTTCAAATCCTGTTATACTTCAACTTTCAAAGCCTTCTTCTTCCTCATACTTTCAGCTACAGACACCATAGTTAGACATTTCAACTAGAAGGTTTTTCAGCAGTGCAGTTTAAATGCTTTCGGGCTTCAACATTTTTCAGACAGTCTCCCATTTCTTAATTTTCTGCAATTTTTTCACAATTAATTTCAGCTTTCAGCATTCCAACGCATTTTCAGCAGGAAATGCATTTTCTAGTTTTGACTTACTATCTCATAATCATGACTTTCTATCTCATCATTTTGACTTTCTATCTCATAATTTCGACGATAGGGATATTTTCTAACTTGATTATTTATTTTTTAATTTTATTTTTTTAAACTTTGAAAAAATAATTTTTACTGGCGGATTCGCGGGCCACATAAAATGGCTAACCCAACCCTAACCCTGAATAAAAAACCTTCAAGTCCCTGGTCACACTTTGCTTTTTTCCATAGACATAGACTCCCTTTACACCAATATTGAAACACCACTCGGCCTTGCTGCCATTCAGAACATTTTCAATAAGCACCCAGACCCAGCCAGACCCAACAAAGAAATCATACAGTTACTACAAATCACCCTCACCAGAAATTACTTCAAATTCAACAATAAACACTATCTCAAGCTGTGTGGCTGTGCAATGGGCCGGAAATACTCACCATCGTATGCCGCCATCTACCTGGCCCATTGGGAGGAGGAGGCATTCACCAAACTCCAACACAAACCCCTTCTGTACTTCCGGTACCTGGACGACATCTTCGGCCTCTGCAATCACACAGAACAGGACTTTCATACATTTCTGGACACCTTCAACTCACATCATCCCAGAATCAAACTTAAACACAATATACAGGCAGACACGGTCGAGTTCCTGGACACACGGGTCTTCTTCCGTGACTCCGGTGACCAGCAGAAAACACAAGCCACCATGGTATATTTCAAGGACACTGACCGCTACGCACTCCTTCACAAGTCGAGCTATCACCCCAAGCACACGTACAGAGGTCTCATCAAATCCCAGCTGATCCGCTTCCACAGAATCTGCACCTTCCCGGAGCACGTGGAGGAGGCTACCAGCACCCTCTTTGGTGCGTTGAGGCTCAGGGGGTACTCGAAGCGTTTCCTCAGAAGTACTAAGGCGGAGGTCGCCGGCACCTTTAACAACAACAACACCCAGGTGCGGCCGTCCGACCTATCCCTTGTCCCCTTAATTACAACCTTCTCAGATGGGACGCACAACTTTAGAAAGACACTAAGAAACAACTTCCAGGGGACGAGGGAGGACTGTGCCGCCCTGGGTGGGTGCCGGATGATCTCCGCCTTAACAAAGAGAGGACCAGGAGGGAGGCGCTTCGAGGTTCGGAGATTGGTTTTATTCGCCTCCCCCACGTTATTAACCCTCAAGCGAGGACTGGTTTTAATCTGGGGCAGGCCCTGCAGCCTACGGATACAAATGCAGTCTACGCTGTCCTGCCACAAACTGTACGTGGGGGAGACAGGTAACGAGTTACATCTTAGAATTAAACAGGATATGTACATGATCAACAGTGGCAATGGCACGAGCGTCCTGTATCAGTTTGAACTCCATGGCTCACACAGGGTACAAAGCTTGGGACTTGAGAGCAACAGACATTGGAGTGTGGTGCAGCGGCGGGCAGCGGAGAGGAAATTGATACGCAGATTAAAAACAATTGAACCTGATGGTCTCAATGAGACATACTAACTGTGTCCAACTTTTAACCAGGTTTTTTAACCTCTTTTAAGAAATAAACCAGTTCCTGTTCTCCATGGTCCCACCCCCACCTTTTTCGCTCCCTTTTTATCCAGGAGCCTCGCCTGCCATACCTTAATCCCCTCCCTCTTCCCTTTCCCCCACCCCCCAGTATACCTCCACCATGGCATTTCCCTTACATACATGTTTTATTTCTTATTTATTTATTTCTTATTTATTTCTTCATTTTATTTACTTATTTATATTTATATATTTATCTTTTACGTGTGTTTTTAATATATTATGCATGCTTTTATCTTAAATTATTGACTATCTGTTATTTATAAATATATTGATCTTGTCTTTTAATTTTATTGATTCATTTATCTATTTAACTCTTGTCATGGTGGTGACATACCCTCCGGATGAGGTCCTCCCCCCCTACAGGCAGACGAGGCAGACTTTTTCAAAAAAAAAAAAAGCTTTTTTTTTTTTTTTTTTTAAGTTTTAGATGTGGGGTGTGTGTGTGTATATATATACTGTATGTTTATTTATCCTTTTCTATATTTGTTATATATTTTAGTTATTTATATCTTATTTATTTATATTTATATATTTATTAAGGAAACACTGTGTGCGGTTTTGCTTTTATTCCTTTATCCCCTTGTCTGCCCGTTTTTATGAATTTTACAGGAACCCACACCGGGGGACGGACCTTGGAGACCCTGGGGTTTCTTTTAAGGGTCAACTCCCGTTGCCTGTCTTGCGTCTGCTCTGATGTCTTTTTAAACCCTTTACCCATTTTAAACCTTTTCTTTTAGAAGGTTGTTTGCTACGGGGTGATTTTTTTAGCATATCTATGCTCTTAATAAAATAACACCTGAGATTTTTTTGATAAATATTCCCATTGTGCCCGTGCCCCCCGTGACCTCCACCAGGAGGCCACGTCCCTACCCAAACCTAACCCTAAAGCAATGGGAGTCTATGGCAGCTATACCAAAGGAAGCAGCTAAAGCCACGCAACTTCATACACAGGTGCCAGGGCATGCCAATAATACACACACGGAATTTCAGGACTATAGCACAAACTTCCAAAAAGTTATTGACGATCACCGTTCGGTGATCGTGGCTATTACCCCCTAACCCTAACCCTCCCTAACTACAAGCGCTGGACCCTTCAGCGCTTCACCCCTACCCCGGCATTAACTTAGGGGAGCTTCCAACTTTGTCAATCTGTTTTATGCGAGGCTGGGTAAAACACTTCCATAAAGCGTCGCTGTCTTAGCTGAAAGAACCAGCTGAAACAGGCCAAACTTAGGGGAACTTCCCTAAGCGCTTCCCCTAACGAGGACAGACAGGTAATGAGGACAGATTGGAATGGGGTAACGAGGACAGACGGGTAATTAGGACAGACGGATAATGGGTAACGAGGACAGACGGGTAATGGATAGTGAGGACAGATGGGTAACGGGTAATGAGGACAGACAGGTTACGAGGACAGACGGGTAACGAGGACAGACGGGTAACGAGGACAGACGGGTAACGGGTACTGAGGACAGACGGGTACTGAGGACAGACGGGTTATGAGGACAGGCGGGTAATGAGGACAGATGGGTCTGGTACCAATTGAACCGCAATGGCCACACAAGGGGGGGTAGAGCCCACTTCCAAGGCCCTAGGACCTTCGCATCAAAAGTTGCTCAGTATTGACCTGTGGGCCAAGGTCATGAGGTCAAGTACCTACACTATGGACTTGTAAAGCCCACAGCTCCGCGCTGCTTGCTCCAATTGACCTAGGATTTTGTGTGCACGCATGTCAGGCTCCCCTTCACTAACTCAGCCAACTTATACGGGCTTGAATAAGTCACAGTTCTTAAGATTTCAGAGAATCTGCAGTAAAGGTGTGTTCACACTGGACACGTCGATTTTTGAACGCGCGTCAAGATTACATACAAAGTCTATGCACAGACGCGATGAGACTGCCGCGGCGCGATTTTGCGATGGCGCGGTGGACGCGTTTTTGCGTTGGACGCCGCAAAATCGCCAAGTTGAAATTTTTCAACTTCTGTGAAATAATCGCGTGACGCTGTGGTGCGATAGCCTATCAGCGTTGAGTTGCTCCCTCTGTCATCACTGACTTCCTGCCGTTGTTGAATCAGGAAATAAATACTGTAGCCGTCTGTGTTCACCCAGAGCTCTACGATACCTCATATCAATAGAGACCGGACCAAACTATGTGTATACATGTGTGTGTGTGTAAACCATATGGTACAAACAATGATTAGACGC
Source organism: Lycodopsis pacificus (assembly GCA_028022725.1). Lineage (NCBI taxonomy): Eukaryota > Metazoa > Chordata > Actinopteri > Perciformes > Zoarcidae > Lycodopsis > Lycodopsis pacificus. The sequence goes on from CM051710.1 coordinate 183,586, forward strand.
TGCCATATTTATGTCTACATGACGTTATTGAGTGCTGGTGGAGCTGCTACGATGTTAGCATAGCCTAGCACCGATCCATCAGAGCTCCATTGAGAAGACAAGTAGCCTACAAATCGGCATCATTACGTAGTTATTTCCGAGTCCCATTTTGTCGGTTTATTTTCCGTTGAATCACAGCCAAATCAGTTTATTTTGTGTTCCTACAGCTGTAGTAAACAGCGACCTGTGGCTTGCTAGACACAGTGAATACAGCTCGATACAATCTACGGAGCTCCTCTGAACAATATTATGAACCAGACATGACGGCGTTTGGCATTCCGACGTTTGAGGGACTTCCACAACACGTACAAAGCAGCAATTGTCCTTATTCCTTTCATGGTTGTTAGCGGAAAGAAATGACAGCCAGGTGAACGGCTTCCAGTCGATAAACCACGGCCCCTCTCCGGCGCTACGCGATTTTGCGGCGTTTGGTGTGAACACGACCGGCGGCACGTTGGACGCGATTTTGCAGCGCGTCAAAAAATCGACGCGTTTGGTGTGAACGCAGCATTAGACTTTGATTCTGCAAGCAGAGTGCTATTCCCAGCTTTGGCCAGCAGAGGGAACTCTAGGACCTCTCAGAAAATGTCACAGGACATTTCAGCAAACTAAAAGTCTGAAATCTAGAAACTGAATTTATTTGATTAAATGTAAACAGTGTGGTTTGCAATATGTGGGTGAGCCTGGCAACACCAGTTCAATTCCATTTACCTGAACAATGCCTCTTCTTCAGGAGGACTCAAACACCCCCTTATTCACAATATTACACACTCAAACTGAACAAAAACAAACACAAACGGAACGATGAACAAAACAAAACGGATTCATTTAATTTATTCCTGTATTCATGTGTACATTCATTAATGCATTTATTTATTCATACATGACATTTTTCGTCCTCCATAACATCCCGGGTCCGGCAGCTGCCACGTTGTTTTTTTCTTTCACAATCAGCTTTAATTTGACCTATGTAAAGATGATGACTGATGACTTGATTCAGCATGCCAAGCAAGCAGTCGGCAGACCCTTTGGAAAGCTATCGTTCTACAGGAACATTGTATTGATTTGAATCCAACTGAACCTGAAAGGGTGTTGTCTGTTGTCCTCCATGGCATTTTCATGAAGATCCATCATGGAAAAGTGGTTTTATGGGACACAACAGGAACCCACATGTCTTTACATTTGGTTTTAATACTTTAAAGTAAGATATGGAAAGTGCTTTCCGTGCCTCCAGTAGCGGGTACTCAGTTACTTTTATTTAAGAGCATAAAAAGTGAAAATGCATCTCTAGGCAGTAAGTGCTGAAAACATTAGTTATTCATGAAAATTACATGAAACTGTTAAATCAACTGTCCTGAGCCACTTTTTTAAAGAAAATCTTTGAAGCTATGTTTACTTTCACAAATTCAACTTTTGGCCTATTCCTAGCCTAAGCCCGAGAGTGCCCCACATGAGGCACTGGTACCGCTTCCGAGGTTCCGAATGGACTTCTCAAGAAATATGAAAATGGGTCCATACATGTAAAGTATTGAAAAAAAAAAAAAAGTCCGGGCAAAATCACCATACAAGTAATTTTACGCAATTATACACGGTTATACACAAACTAATTCAATACAATAGAAGATTTATCACAATATCAGGATTTTTGGCCAAAAAATCCGCCAGCTATGCACCCGAAATTCATCTTTCATCACAAATCTGGCTTTAACCAAGGCGGAAGGATACATCATACCGCATGATGCGCGCTCGAAACGGCGTCGAATCAGCGTGTCCAAACTGACCTCCGACAAAGCATTCAACACTTACAGCACAAAGCCCAAGAAAGCTCACACTGCTCTGCAGAAATAAAATTGAAAATCTCCATACCTTTTGGTGATTTTTGTCCGGAAAAAAACAGTTAATTCATTGAAAGTTGGTACCGCTCTCTGCGCCATTTCCTGCTTCGTGTGCCTGCATTGGAATCAATGCGCTGAGACGTTCCATGTGGGAACAGGGCGGATTTTTCGACTGCACCAACTTATTTTTCGCATGGGGGTCGAGCCCACTTTATCAAGATTTTTACTGACTAATCGCCCTCAACGTTCCAAATAACACCCCTGACGGTTTCAATGGACTATTCCGGACCTAACAACTTGTCATACAACCAAATCCACCAATCACAGGCCTTAAAAATCCCACAAAGACCCTGAGTCACAGCAGATTTTTTTCAAGGATGAGACATCTGACATTTGGAAATAACTGAACATGACTGAAAATTATTGCAAACTGCTTTATTACGATGTATTGAACACTCTTAGTGATAAAGAAAGTGAATATATAGTTAATATGTAGTTATATAGTATATAAAATTAGAATAGAGCAGGGCAAAATCTGGTTCCGAAAATCTGAATTTTGTTTGAAATTCTGTACTCAGACCTCATTTTATGCTGGCCTGCTAAGTAAAATTAGCTTGGACAGACCACAAACCTGTTGTGCTATGAGTGTGGAGTGATTTTAGGGTTCATTCGGAATTATTTCCAAAAAGAAATGTTCAATACAGGTGCTTTTTTTCAGGCGAACATGAAACCTTTTCAGTTTGAGCTGTGCCATAAGTGTGTCAGTTATTAACCAGTAACATATACACAATAATTGCACAATTGAACACATCTCACAAGTGTTACCTGTATTCTGGCATCAAAATGATTAAAATAGACCTTGTAGTTAGAGCTGGGGACTCTCTTGAGTATGGGAATGCAGTTTTCGAGCAGAGGCCTAAAAAATAGGGCTAGGCGGCAGAGGGCTATAGAGACTTATTTTAAGAGCAAAAAAGGCTGAGAATGTACTGTAAACAAGTAATTGTGTGTAAGCATCAGATTTTAATGACATCATGAAACTGTGAAATCCACTGTCCTGAGCCATTTTTGAAGAAAATCTTTGAAACTATGTTTACTTTCACAAAATCAACTTTTGGTCTTTTAAGAGCATAAAAAGTGAAAATGCAATAAGATGCAGAATACACCTGATCTACCCAGTCTTTTTTAAGTTTATTATGCTCCAAATTACTTAAATGGGTCTCCTGTAATAAAGCAATATCTGCTCTCTTTTTTAAGGTAGTTCAGTATTTTCATTTTTTTGATTGGGTCATTGGCACCTTTGATGTTCCAACTCTGAACTCTCAATTCTAAAGATCTTGGCATTATCCATTATGAATATATAGTTGGGGGAAAAGAAATTGGCTGAGCTGTTTTTAATTCCTTATCGATCAGTTTTTCGAGAATGGGCTGCGTTTTGGACCAACTTTTATGCGGCTATTGCCAGTTCCTCGTTTCTTTTACAGTAAGTAGTACCGACTAAAAATATTGCATACTTGCTTTCAATTAGTCCTCTCATTATATTCATGTTATTATCGTGAGAAAAATAAATCAAAAACAAAAAAATAGTGAGGGAGGGGTATAATTAGGGGAGTTAATAGTCTACTTATCCATAATTTTGTTGGCTTACATATGGCTTGAAGTTAATTTTGAGTGACGTCTTTCCACATTCATAAAGTCTCAGCTTTTCTTCCCCACAATTGATGCGGAGAACAGAGAGATAAAGAAGCGAGTAGTCCATGTTCATATCCCGAAGTTTCCTTTTAATGTGTTTAAACTCAGTGTGAGTATAAGACAAGGAAATTATTTCCAGTTAACAATGAAGACCAGAAAATTATCTTGCACATGACTTTACACTAATTATCGAAATGGATACATGGCTACAATGGAAAAGCAACTGAGCGAATATATTTGCTCCAAAACAAAGCTGTGTATTTTGGTAGTAGTGTAAAACACTCACACACTCATGTCAAAGGGAACATGTACAAAGTAGAGATTGTTCATATTTAAACATACATACAACAAACCAAACCTTAACGGAGACATTATTCCACTGTGGGCTGTGCCTAATATAGGCTGATACAGTAAAATACATTAACTACACTTTCCCTTCATAATGGCGTATGACTCCGGGGGAATAAGTCCGTTTTGAACTCTGACTCAGAATGTTTGGGGAGGAGGAAGGGCCATACTCCAATTAGAAATAAATAATGTTGACAACTGGAAATATCACTGTGCAGATACATTTCTGCTGTTTTAGGCACCATGGGACAGACTATGAACTCCTTCAAAGCTTTTTGTTGATGAAGTCCAAACAAAAACCTTTGTGAGTGACAACAACATAACATGAATGCAGTGGGACTTTGAAAAAAAACAATGCTTTGTGAACACATACAGTATAATTCCAGAGAACCTGTGAGTTTGAATTTTAAAAAAGTGCAACACGGCCGTCTTGTGTTTGCATGCTAACACTGTCATATGCAAATTGACTATCATAGTTGGGAGACCATTATTGCCTATTTGTCGGAAGCAAAGAGTGAATAAAATAAGGGATATGATTAAAGATATTTTTCTTTAATATTCTCTATTTTACGCACACTAATGCTTGAAAATCATTGTAGTGCACCCATCTTTGGCCACTACCTAATTTCAGTGGCAATGGCCTTTTGGTAATGGATGGTTCAACCCTCTCTGACTGTGGAAACCAGTGTAGTTAGCCACTGCTTTTGAGTGCCTGCAAGTGAGAGACAACGTACACACAGATGTTTTTCTTTTCATAACACAGATAAGCAAGTGTCCTTAATGTGACACCATCAAGACATCCCTACCTCCCAACAAACAAGCCCCCACCTCAAAGACAAAAAACTAAATAAAAATCACATTATAGCTGGAGGTGAAGCTATAATGTTCAGGAGTCCATGATGTGGAGGTAAAAAGGAGAAGTAGTGAAGAGAGAAAGAGGAAGGCCGAGTGGAGTCCTATGCTCGTTAGCCAGCTAGACAAATCTCGCTCGTTAGCATTGCCATGACAGCCATCAGCTGGTCAAGTAACTGTGTAGTTCTCTGGAGTTGATGTTCAGGACCACACCGGAATGGCTGCCTAGCAACAAGAGGGAAGAAGAAACAGAGCAGAGACACGGTAATTAAAACACGGTAACAGAGAACATCAACAACTGGTGAGATATACATTAAAGTTTTACATATGAGACAAATAAAAAGTGGAGGGACATTTTTACAGCAACAGTAAAATGTTGCCACCACATTCACGCATCGGTATTATTTGCTTTTTTTCTTGGCAAATTGCTGCCACCAACTATCAAATCATGGACTAGGTTGACACAGTCAGCAGGAGCTGAATTATGAATTAAAATAAAATTAAAGCTGCGAGCAGCGATGAACGGGCCCTCGCCATGCGCGCGTCGGCGTGCCGGCGGGACTCTGGCCTGCACGTCCGAGAACGTCCGCGACCGCAGCTGAGTTACATCAGCTTTTTTCATGAGGAATCACATAAAGTAATCGCCCGCTACGGCTAAACGATGAGGTCAAACGTAAAGCTTTTAATAACTTTTAATCACAACGGTCTTGACATAGTACTGGCAAAATTTAAAGTGGATCTGATGAAGTCCCTAGGAGGAGTTCGTTAAAGTATAGCGACTAGAAATAGGCCGAAATCGATGGAAAAATGACACATAAATCAAAATGGCCGACTTCCGGTAGGGTTTAGAGCATGGACCCAAGATACTTATTTTTAAGTCTCCATAAGATACATATGCCTACCAACTTTCATACATGTAGCTCAAACGTAGCGCTGGGGCTGCTCTTTTGAAATATTGTAGGGGGCGCTACAGAGGCAATTTAAAACGGACAAGCCAAAAAACCATATACCCTATGTCTTCCTATGACCTACGACACATGTACAAAGTTTCATGAGTTTTTGAGCATCCCAACACACTCAACCATCAGCTTCCTGTTTCATGGCGAACGATGCGTCGCCACGGCAACAAAGTTCAAGGGAAAGCGCACAATATTCATGATCATGCATCATCAATGTCTTAAGGCTATTCTTACCAAATTTCAGACTCATCAGGTCACCTGGCTAGGAGGTATAAAGATAAGTATAAAATATGACATTTCCTTTAGCCAGTAGGCGGCGCTATGAGTTATTGAATTTTTTTCAAATGAAATATGTTCAAGCTTGATGTATCATCATGCATAAGAAGTTTTGTGCGGATTGGACAATGTACCTTGGAGTTATAAGAACTTATAAGAATTTTTTTTTTCCAAAACAGTGAGGCAAAATGGCCGCCACGCCACGTCAAGGTTCTTCGATGAAAGCGCGAGATTTTGATAACGTTTAATCACAAAGGTCTTAAGAACATCCTGACCAAAGGAGAAGTTGATCGCATAAATTCTCTAGGAGGAGTTCGTTAAAATGCGAAGGCTGAAATCTGCAAAAAGTGGCAAAAATGCCAACTTCGTGGGTTTACTGTAGCGCCCCCTAGTGGTCGAATGAAAAACAATTGTCAGGGTATGTTACCGCATGCGATGTGCACATATGCTGCAAGTTTTGGAATTTTGGGACAAACGGTTGAGAAGTTATGTGTATTGATATTAAGCCACGCCCCTAAGAAGTTTATTGGTCCAAATCTTCTAAACGCTAAGAGGTATCAAAAAGCTTTTAATAACTTTGATACGGTAGGTCCATTAATGATACACAACAAATTTGGTAGCAATCAGACCCAGAATCTAGGAGCAGATAGCAAAAATGGGTTTCACACTAAATTCAAAATCATATATCATATAGTCCTCCTGAGTTGCTCTGCTTCTAGCCTGCAGTGCCGCTTCTAGTGCAGCTTGTTTTAAGTAGAGCTGTTATCCAATCAGATTTCAGCCCTATGTTTCTAGGAAAGCGCTTGCTTTACCCATAACCCTTTGATTTTCTACATAAAGAGGATTTTGTGTTACTTCCAGCAGTATGACATACATACAACAAGCTACAGTAACACTTTATAATAACTGCACTCTGTGTAGCATTAGTTAAGTATGAGTAAACATAAAATTCGTTATTAATAAAGCACATCTATTCATGTTTTTATTCGTGCTGGGCTACGATTACAATTTTGAATCGCGATTAAACACATTGTTATGCGCAAAATTCAATAATGGAATTCGAAAGTAGTGTATTGTGCACTTTTATTTTGAAAGTACTGCTATATGAACAAAAGGTCAATAACATTTGGTTTGCAAACACTTTAACACATCAGGTTCTTGTAAGCAGCAGTATTCCCTTTACACAGCAGCAGTTATAACACAGTTATAATGATTCTGATAATAGATATTCAGCCGGTGTTTTTGTTTGTTACATTCTCAGTAGTGATAACTAAATTATGCTTATTATACATATTCCAAACTAAAACATTTTAAAAACTCTAAAAAAATAATTTAAATGAATCATTTATTTTTTTTGTATTTTGGTCAGACACATATGCAACGCTGATTACCATAATATGTGTGGTATTTGTTATAAATGTACGTTGGTACATAGAGGGTGATAATAATCTGTACATGGAGGGACTTAGGGAATGTAGGTGAAGGAAACAGGACGAGACGGAAGAGACGCCACACAAACAGCTGTTCACCACTCGCTGACATTTTTGTGTTAAAAATGTCTGCTTAATAATGAAAAATAAACTGAGTTATCTCGTGATAAAATAATTGTCGTTAATGAATTAATGCGTTAACGCAATAACGCATTAACTTGCCAAGCACTTTAATAAGCTCATCTATAATGTCATTATTTTATTTTCATAATTTTTTTAATGAAGTATTCCCCATTTCTAAATTAAGTTTTATATAAATTACAATCCAAACTAAACTATCTAGGACAGTGGTTCTTAACCTTATTGGAGGTACTGAACCCTGAAAGCTTCATCAGTGCATTCACCGAACCCTTCGTAATTGGAAAAATAAAATATGATTTCTTCAAAACATAGGTATATATTTTATTAGTGCACAAAATGAACCATGCATCAGTTGCACACAAAATCACTGTGTGCAAAGAACAAACCCAACAAAACTTCACACAATTTCACACAAAAACATAACTCAATGAATGACTTGCGATCAGGTACGCAACTTCGTACGATGCTGTGAGGATCGGTTTGTCGACAAACAAAACATGAATTTCACACAAAAACATAACTCAGTGAATATTTACTGCAAATCAATGCGACTTTTGCTGTTGCCATTCAGAAATGCGCGGCTTCACCTTGGCAAGTGCCACTCTCATATCATTTTCGCAGCAAAGTCTGTTCCTTTTCTTAGTTTTCATGTCCACCATCCTCGCAAAGGATTGCTCACAAAGATACGTTGTAACAAACGGTGTGAGTATCTCAAGGGCTTTCTTGGCAATACGATGGTATGGTACGATTTGGTGACACCAAAACGTTGAGAGCGTTGTTCCGAAGAGTTGCTGTTGAAGCTGGCTCTGCTGAAGTTCAATAATTTCGTCGAGGCATTCATCGTTGACATCTGCTGTCGCAACACTAAACGTGAACGGCTGTCTCACCCATGCTGGATATGACTGTGTGGTGGGGAAGTATCCTTCAAGGGACTTTGCGAGCACATCTAAGTGCATGGCAATCGCTTGCTTCAGCTCCCCAGGTACAGAAATGTCTCCAATTCCAGACACGTCTTCGACCTTACTTACGGTCATTCGCGCCTGAAAGGGGGCGGGGCTTATCTCCGTGGCTTATCTCCCTAAAAACAGTACCGTTTCTGCCATCCACCATTGAACTAACCACTAGTTCTGCTTTATACTTGTTGTGGAAGTCCCTCAAACTTCGGACAATCAAACGCCCCTGTGTCTGTGCATTGACTTTACATGTAAACTACCTCGCAGTGTGTGTCTGCCGAGGGGTTCGGCAGACACACACTGCGGTCAAGTGAGCCGCCGTTTTAAAAATGAATGACCGTCTATTCCTGAAGGTGCGTTCACACCGAGCATTACGGAATGGTTCGATCGAAC